>CM059213.1:22471220-22976220 GCA_030347435.1 Clarias fuscus
AATCATCATTTCCCATAAGAAATAATTAAAACTCAAATTATTCGTTCCACAGCCCCCAAAAATAAATACATAAAAATAATTAATACAATCTATAAAATGAAAATAAAACAAATTAATCTGCACTTTACCTTTAAAAAAAGTACAAATAAATCCTGACAGATAAGTGTTTCCGTTGGTGTGCGCAGGCGCCGTGTGTGTGTGTGTCTATGTGGAATTAGCCCCTTCCCTCGCCTCGTTTTACACAGTAATACTCCTCCTCCCTCTCCCCACCTCGCTTTTTAAGATTCACAACAAACACACACACACACAACGGAAACACCGTTTTAACAGGGAAAAAAGAAATCTTTCTGAGACTGACATGAGCGTATATTAACGGACTCACTTTTTAAGTTTCACAACAAGCGCATAAACACAGCGGAAACACCGTTTTAATGGAAAAAAGCGAGACTGGCGAGACTGACGAGCGCATACTAAAGAAATCACTTAAGTTTCACAACAAGCGGACACACACAAACACGGAAACACCATTTTAACAGGAAAAAAAAAAAATCTCTCTGACCAGGCGTGAGCGCATACTAAGGGAATCTCTAGTGTAAAGTAAAAAAAAAAAAACAACAAAAAAACAAATGAACCAGCACCGTACCTTTGAAAAGAATCGTGACAGAGCAGAGTTTCTGTGTGTTTGTGAAGCCGGGAGGGGTGAAAAGGGGAGAGAGCGTCTGTGCGCGTGTGTGTCAGGGTCAAATTGCGCGCGCACGAGCAGAGTTTGTGTGTTTGCGAAGACGTGGGGGGAGGGAGGGAGGTAAGGTGAGAGAGTGACGCTTGGTGTCAAAATAAGAGTCGCATGTGTGAAGCATGATACTCGGCGCTCGTAAACTAATACTTGCTCGGTTTCCGAATAAAAAATTATTAAAAATCTTTGCTCGGTTTGCGGAACACTCGTAAACCATGTTACTCGCAATCCGAGGTTCCACTGTAGTTATATTTATATAAGTTATATTTGGTTACATGTGGAATATACAGTACGATACCTTGGTGCGAAGGCAGGCATCTGGTCCATCACTTTGAGGTTTTTGGCAGAGATTTCTACTCTGGTTCCCTGTGGATCACATGGATACACATGTAAACCTACTGTATATTACACGTGAAGTATTACACTCGACCACAAAAACACAGACCATCGGACCTTGACAGATTACATGTATTGTACAATACAGTAGTATTGTATGGAGCAGTGCCGTACTTGTTTGCGCATAATGTCCATAGTCTGCATGAAGCAGCGATGCATGAGGCCGTGGTTCCTGGCCAGGTTCATGGCCTGCTCCAAGGAGACGGTCAGGGTGCACCTGCAAAACACATGCTCCATGGTAAAGATATTCTGGAATATCCAAAACTTTGTCCACACAGCAGGCCAAATCTGATTAAAAGCTTAAAACACTATTTGTTTGATCTGTAGGTTTATTTGCATGCATGCATGCATGCATACATACATACATACATACATACATATATATATATATATATATACACACACATCATCTCTTAGACTAATGAAGCAGACGTGGGCAAGAACATTTTACAGTAGTTACTAAAAAACACACATTTTGCCATTGATTGGAGGAGAGAACACCGGCACATAGATAGAGAGAGACAGAAACATCCCTTTATTGATTTAGAACTAGATACTCCTCTCTCCTAGCTTTTATGATGCTCAGATTATGTGATATTAAATTTGACAATATTGTGTGATGTCATCAGCTGCAGTGCGCAAATTTCATAAATCCGAACATCCATTTGCCCTAGTTGTGTCATGCATCAGCTTGTCTTCATTACAATATATTTACGTCATAATACATTTCATGACATCATGTCATATCAACAAGTCATGTGATATCAGGTGCGAATTAGATGCAGTATAGAAATTGAAAACTTCCCACTATTCGGTCGAAATAATGAGGAGCGAAATTCCCTCCAGGCATCTTGATTTACTATAAAAAAAAATCTTTATACTCTAGTTGTGTCATGCATCTTGCGCATCATTGATACCTCGTTTTAATCTGACTACGCAAATCACTTTATGAGATCTCGGGTGTACTTTAGCAACTTCTAGTTCAAGGAAATTCTATTTGTACTGACCTTTTAACAACGGTCACAAAGGGGATTTAAGATTTTTTTTTTTATTTAGATCCCAAATGAACAAGCCACAGTGGGCAAAAAAACATGCCCAGATGAGAAAGAAGCCTCGAAATGCATAGAGAACATGACAGTTCTCTATGCAACACTGGATTAATATCATTAATCATGACAATATTACAATACTTGTAGTGTTGAAAGAATGAGTTTATTGTGAATAAGAGTCCTGGGATGAGCCCAGAATGGTCTATGATTCATGCCTAAGTGTAAATGCATCAGCGTTTCCATGCCATGGGGATAAAAACACCCTCCTTTTACTTTGTACCAGAAGCCGGTTCTCCATTTTAGTTATTCTGTTATAGTTAGTCCTGTCGGCGTCCCTGCTTGCACTCTGTAGAAAAATATATTGATCTTTTATGATCATTATGTAAATTGTGAATGTTTGCATATCTAACCGCTGTCTCTATCTTTCTTTCCGTTGAGCTACACAATGCATTGCTAAGTTGCCAGCAAGCCTGACTCCTCCTGGTGCAAAACTGCAAGGAGTTCTGTTTGCAGCCTCTGGCTGCTGTTGAGCACGGCCTCGCACGGTTTGCTTGGGATCTCTGTGGTGACTGTGAAACTTTTCACTTCATCATGATGATGATGGTGATCTTGGACTGGGCTGATGCAGGCAGTTTTTCTGTGACAACTTGTCACATTATAGTATACTGTATATTGTCTCTGCAAAATATAGGACTGAAATTCCCACAAACACCTTTGTACCAGAGTCTCCAATAATGAAAATGAACTTTATATTAACTTGAACACCCTACCCGTTACATGAACTTTCACTTTCATGGGACACGGATATACCAGGGACTGATTTATGCTCATACTATCTGATATCACCCAAATGAGGATGGCTTCCCAGTTGAGACTGGTTCCTCTTAAGGTTTCCTTCTATTGTCACACCAGACAAACTGATGACCATCATTTATACACGTGTCCTTACATTTGTCTCATTTATTTACATAATCTTTTTAATTCTATAAAGCTGCTTTGTGACAATTACTTTTGTCAAAGTGCTATATGAAACTTGTGAAACTATCAGGTTTACCGAGGCACTAAACACTCCCGCATTAAGTGGGTGTTACCTCTGCATGCCGGTGGCGCACATGCTGATGTGGCAGCCCCCCAGACGGCTGCACAGCTCTGAGGACACCAGCAGCACGCTGACTCCGGAGGGGTGGCCCGCCGCGCTCGGCTTCACGTTCATGTAGGTCTGCATGAGCCTGCACAGGTCATCCAGGGTGTTGAGAGGACGAAGGAGCTGCACGAGGGAAACCAGATAAATGAGTCTCACTGATCTTGCCTGAGGCGGCCACAAGGGGCTGCTCCGGCCTTGCATTTTTACATAATAAATCTTGATAAGGCCATAGATTCATTCTGAATTGTAAATCAAGGACGCTCCAGGCAAGAAAGCAAAACGGATACACAACACAGAGGTGACAAAGCATTAGTGTGGGCTTTACAGTACTTACATGGTCTATTTTCATGGCAGTGGAATTGGATTCAGATGATAAATTAGATTTCTCTAAATAGAAAGCCCTGCAAAAAAAAAAGTCTGCATGAAACTGACAACTTCCTACAAGCATAAGTAAGTATATAAATAAAACAACTTCACAGGAGTTGATCTCTACCATCTTGATATTAAAAATAATATGAAATAATAATAATAATAATAATATTAGTACTAAAGAGTTAGTTCCAGCCTATACTGCACCTGAGTCTCCGGTAATAGAACTTGACTTTTTCAAGTGACACAGCGTTGATCCGCTGCTGAAACTCCTCCATGGCCACAAAGTCCTGAGATGCCACGCCTTCCGGTCTCTCCAAAGCTGAGAAGACAACAAAAACACAAAACACACATCTCTCTGTTAGCAAAAGCCCTCTCTCCGAAACTATTGGATGTTTTATACACATTTCCATTTAAATTCCCACTTCATTTTCACCCTAAAATTTCTATATTTTTCTATATTTGTACAGAATCATTTCTTCTTCATATTTCTACAGTTAGGTTCTTTCTTATCTAGCAAAATTTATTTTCTATTTTATTTCTTCTTTTTATTCATATTTATTTCTTATTAATAATCTTTTATTGCAAGGTCTCGGGCGGTCGTTTAAGCTTTTCACTGCATATCATACTGTGTATGCGACAAATAGAATTTTAATTTTAATTAAATTAAATTTAATATAAAATATATACATTTGAAATAGAGTTTGAATTTTGATTTGAGCAGCACAGAGTAGCAGGATATTCAAACTCCCGCTGTATCCACTAAAGACCACTAGATGGCAATTGAGCCTCAAAGTCAACAGAACATTGAGTCGCACCATCATTATTATTGATTCAGTTTCTCACCAAATCTGAAGAGTGAGACGGAAACAAGGCAGTTTAGAGGAAGGAAACAAACCTCCTTCGCGGAGGAAACTCCCAAATCAAGCAGAATGAAGCACTGATTTAAAAAGAACCTGATTATCTCCACACCTCGGGTGAAAAGAGCCGAGTGCAGCTTGAGGCTGCCTCCATTCTGCAGACGCGTGGGAAGCTCGCTGAAATGACAGCTGTCCAGGTAAAGCGTGACACGGATTGCCTGCCGGTTGCCTTCCACCTGGTAATGTACTGGCGTGTCTGAGGAAAGACAAGACAGACGGATGAAGGAGAAAGACATCACAAAAGAGAATTAGTTTTGCAATAGTGTCTAATTTATACACTGTAAGTGTGTTTCCTAGTGTGTTCATGTTTTCCCTTTTTAAATATAAAGACTCATCATTTGGTACAAAAAAAAAAAAAAAAAGTATATAAAAGCATTAACATTCCAAAGCGAGATGTTTTCCCAGGAGGGAATATAAAGGAGTAAAATCCAGCACCTTAGCTGGAAATGCTGACTTGATTATAAAATCCTTTTTTCTTTCCTCCAACCAAAATAGAGGCTTTGAGATAAAGACTATACGCTATCTCTGTCTCTGCTAACCATGTTGACATTCCTGAAAGGGACATCTGGAGGGTGTGTGTGTGTGTGTGTGTGTGTGTGTGTGTGTGTGTGTGAGGGAAAGTTCTCTTTAAAGGGAAGGGATCTGGAGCGGCTACACTACTGTGGCCTCCTGCTGATGCCCTCCACAGAGAAACACATCATTTTAATTATTTATAAACAGACGAAAAACGTACACCTTCACCAAAACTCTGACTTCAAACGCAGAATTTCTTTTTTCCAGATATGATTTTTTTTTTATCTGGATATGAGAGCTGAAACTTATGATGTGCCGTTACATTATCATCAAAGTTAGCCCTAGACAGGTCGAAGATGACCTTAAGTAACCTTGCGATTCTTTATAAAGTCTCGGCACACTTCATAAACAAATACAACCGAGAAGCAAGGTCCTTAAAAACGCTCTCTACTGGCACTGTGTGCGCAATTTCGGTTTAAAGTGTCGTGCGGAGAAACAGCTGTCTGTTAGATGGTATTAAAAGTTTTATGTTTAGCAGATGCAGATGCTCACTCGCAACAAGGCATTCGTTCTCCAGTGGTCGGAAGAGCACGGTGACTTTATCCAGATCCTGCAGGGCTGCTTTCGTGTCTTCCAGCATGGTGCGCTCCTCTCTCTGGCACATGGAAAGAGACTCGGACTGAATACTCGGAGGAATACTCCAACTTTCTCCAACTTAAATGCATCTCTATCTAAAGCATCTGCAGCTAGAAATTCTTTTTAAGCATTTCAATGTGAGTCTCTGTACCGAGAATAGAAAGAAACACAGATTACAACACAAACGTTTACTGTTGTTCTACTTGAAATGGTAATGACAGTTGTAGAAATTAATATTTCAATCTGTGATTTTATCAATAATTATTGTAAAACACAAATCCAATATATAAAAAAATATTCAACCTTACAGTTATATTACTTTCATATTAGTTTTATTACAGTTTGTTAGGTCTAATAGTGGAAGTTTGTCGATGCTGGGGGGTTTAAACCACCAACTGATCAGAAACTCTCAGCCTTAACCACTGAGCCACCACCCAGAGCCTTACTTCTATTATAACTGTCTTTCTGTTCAGTTTCTCAGTATTCTGTGGCAATTCCACATGTAAGATACAGATGTTACAGTAGATACTCTGACACATTCTCTATCCCCAGGGGACTGGTGGGGCAAACGGCGGGGTACACCCTGTACAGGGTGCTAATCCATTGCAGATCACAAGCACACGCACACACACTATGTCCTATTTGAAAAATGTAATATCTTTCTGCATGTCTTAAGACTTTGTAAGAAAACCGGAGTACCCAGAGGAAACCCATCCAGCACTAGGAGTATGTGCAAATTCCACGCACATAGACTAGTAGTAGGAATCGAATCCTTGAGCGTGGAGATGTGAAGCCTGAGAAAATGTTCAAATCGAGCAGTTTTATAAAGACTAAAAAATACAGTACATTCAGGACACAATGGTAAGCAGTGCAGGGTCCCCGCACTTTGTGCTCCTGAGCTTATGTTACTGTCTGGGTGGACTCCCTGTGCACGTTCTTTTTGGGTGGGTTTCATCCAGGTTTATCTTTTAGCTTAACTTTATTTGGAGGATGTAAGACTTTTCCCCAGTAAGAAAGATTTCTGCCTGGGTGTCATCAAGCCTTTCTACCTAAGCCTGTTCCAGTCCTGTATAATGTATAAAACCCAACATAAGCTTATTTAAAAACGTGCCAGTTAGTTTCTCTGTTAAAGCAGCTGTTTAGAAGTCCACATGATATGACATGACATGGTGCGGGATAGTTAGCGTAGCGTGGCTCACCACGTGAGGTGAAAGGGTGGACTGGAAGTTGAAGAGCACCCCGATCGCCGAGATCTGCTCCAGCCATTTGCGGCTGACCTCCTTGCAGTCGTCCTCATATTCCCCGTTGTTGTTGAAGCGGAGGTTCAGCGCCCAGACAAGTTGCTCGGCCAGCGCGCACGTCGCACCCACGAGGGCCTGGCAGAAAATCGCATCGCGTCGCAGCTGCAGCTCCGTGTCTATACGAGGGGGAGAGAGTAATGTGGAGAGACAGAGATGACATGTAACAGCTGGCTGTGGCAGCGTCCTTAGAAAAGACAGGGCAGAAGATAGTAACGAGACGGATTAGAATAGCTGATGGAGAGAAAGTAATAGCTCTCTATTTACTCCTCCGGCTCCTGGTGAAAATCAAGCGTCTAGAACTTCACACAGTGATATCATACAATGCGCTTCAAGACCTGCCTGGTGCGTCATCCAACATATAAACACCGAACACATTGATTACACAATATTGTTTTTGTTGTTTTAACTTTGTCCTTTTGGAAGCAGCTCTGAGCGAGTGAAGTATTAATACAGAGCCCTTGGCAGCCGTCATAGCGTTATGCTGAAAAAGCGCCAAACACTCTCAAAGCGGAAGACACACTCCACACACACACACACACAGAGCCGGGATGGGGTAAGAGCAGGAGCAGGTCCTGGCAAGAGTGTGCGTTTGTGGAGAGCAATAAGAAGCAGTCGCGAGATCAGATTCCCTCACACTCTCTCAACAGCTTCCATATGCCTCTCACCACAGAACCCAGGAGACTCTCTCTCTCTCTCGCTCTCTCAATAGTTCTGACTCTAGATCTCTTACTTTTAACCTCCTGCACTTTCACTCAGAAGCTCAGACAGACAGAACCCCCCCCCCCCCCCCCCCCCCCTACACACACACGCACTTAGGAACGCCAGTGGAATTTCAATAAAACAATCAAATATCTCATAGCACAGCACACACCCTGAGCGTCCCTGGAAAGTCAACACTGAGACGAGTCAACTACAGAGGTTTTATAACGGGCAGAAATGTTACATAACACACCTCTTTGTAGGGAATAGCAAGAGGTGAAAATGAAAGTATATCTTCCTTCTTGGAAAGTTTTCAATGCTTGACAACTTCAAAAGGTGCCTTAGCAGATGTTTTTTATTATTATTATTATTATTATTATTATTATTATTATTAATTAATTAATTAATTTGTTCATTTTCTATACCGCTTGTCCTGTATAGAGGGAATCACAGGAACTTTGGGCACGAGGCCTGGATAGGGTGCCAATCCATCGCAGGCCGCACACACACACTCTAGGGGCAATTTAGGAGTGCCAACTAGTCTAATCTGCATGTCTTTGGACTGTAGCAGGAAACCGGAGTACCCGGGGGAAACCACCAAACAGGGAGAGAATACAGACCAAAGGACGAAATCGAACCCTCGACCATGGAGGTGCAAGGCCACAATGCTAATCACTACGCCACTGTACCGCTATTATTATTATTATTGTCAAAATAAATTAAGTTAGAGTAAAATCAAGAAGCTGAGGCATAAATAAATACAAAATATAATAAGTGATATTATAAGGTTATTTGAATTACTGGTACAATTACTATTTTGTTACGTCGCAATAACAGCATTAACCCTTTCATTAATTTAAAGCAGTTACGTAATTCCGAAAAATTATTTTATTAGACAAAAAGAACCACACTCTAGTATTGAAAAGTGTAAACTGTTGTTCAATGTGTTCAATCGACTGTACAGATGATTATGCGCTTACCTGTGCACTTCAGCAGCGCCAGCAAGAGCTGATTCCTTCCATCTGAAACACATCAAATCAAAATCAACCATGGAACATTTGTGCAAAAATGCATTTATGAACTCTAAACGGCAAAGAAACTAAAAGAGGTTCTGGACACACCCTCCACGAAGCGATGCAGGCTGTCCACCAGGTTTTTGATGGAGCTGGGCAGGTTCCAAGGGTCCTCCTGGATGTTTTTGTGTAGGACGTATCTGCACCGTGCTGTCCAGTCGTCAGCGTGGCGGAATTCTGCCCCCACATAGGTGTGACACACGGTCAAAATGAGGGCTATTCAAGCTCAAATGAAAGAGTGTGTGTTTGCATGCATGTGTGTGCAGAAGCAAGGGGCTTTCTCGTCTGCGATTTCTGGCAGAAGTCCATGTGTACGCACACGTGTGTGTCTTATGCGAGTCAAGACAAAAAGCACTGAATGTCCTCATAGGTTTCTATTGTAAAGATGGTTTTAATTATGACCCTTCTCTAACACTGTGAATACACAGATTTGCGTGTGTGTGTGTGTGTGTGTGTGTGTGTGTGTGTGTGTGTGTGTGTGTGTGTCACACTCTAAAACATGAGACAGAGAAAAGATGCGTTGTCTTGCTAGAGTTCAGAAAGGGGTAATAACCGACCACAAATACACACAACCTAAACATTCTTCCAAACATAGCACACACACCAGTGTTTGCCCCACACTGGGCCGTACCTGGCTGAGTGTGGTCAGGGTGAAAATGCTTGGTTTCCTCGCATGCTTTGCTCATGACCGGCCCTTTCAGAAGGCTGTTGATAGAGTCGACCTGAACGGGAAAAACACACACAGAATCGAAATTAATCCTCCCTTCAGTGCGGCCTGCTGCAAAGCCGGAGAAGTCTAAGTCCAGGGGCAAAGGGCCAAAGATCAAAGGTTAATATAGGGAGGTGGACACAGTTATCTGAGAAAGCGTGCTGTGATGTGAGAGAAGAAAGCACAGGAAGGAAAAATGGCCCGAGTGAGCTCATGGGCAGGCAGAGAGAAGAAACAGAAAGGATGAGGACAGATAAGACAAATCAAATGTCGAAAGAAAGCTCTGTGCTGTAGGAAGGTGCGCTGTAAGATCTAGGACTGACACGCCAGTCTTCAAACGTACTTGGTTGAAAAGATGCTCGAGACACCCGTGAAGTTTGTCCTGTTTGTCCAGGGGAATCTGCATGTCACACGGCAGCTCGTCTCCTACATGGTACAACACGAACACAATTAAAGCGCAAACTCGGGCAGAAGTTTAATCCAACTGTTTAACAAAAGTGTTGGCGCTTACCTGAGCCCATCTCGTCACTCCCGAGATAAGAGCTGTTGCTTCGTACGCTCGTGTAGGACAGCACAGAGTCTCGGTTACTGTTACACTCGCTGAAACAAGAAAACAGCACAACTTTAACACACACCTTATGTTCAAATAGCTTTTCTATATTAATATCTCTGATTATTTTTTATTTACTTCATTCCAAGTTAAGTCCAATTTAAAGAAGAAAAATGACAAAAAAAAGTGAAATTCCTCACACTTCTTGCCACCAAATCTGTACCGAAAATAAGTTCTGGAGTTATTTGAGTTTATTTTCACATACAGTATTACCTACATATTTTTAAACTCCTTCAGAAATATAGCCTATATACAGTATGAGTTTGTATATCACCTTTTATGTTTAGTGCTAAACACTAATGCCACGTTGCAGCCAGCTGCATTTTAATTTCTTGTATGTTGTTGGTCTTTCGGCTGCTCCTGGCAAGGGTTTGGCACAGGTTGTACACCGAATGCCCTTCCTGACGCAACCCTGCCATTTTATCCGGGCTTGGGACCGGCACTGCATCCAGTGGCTGGGGTTTGGGCACTGGCTGGGAATCGAACCCGGGCCTTCCACATGGCATATTCCGAATTAGCATACCAACGCTTTCTTCCTTTTCTTATCATTTAATTCATGTATTTATTTAACAAAACCTGACTTTTGCTTACTTCTTTGAATCAAGAAGCCATATTTAGACAAAAAATACTTCAGGTGTGTCTTTGGGTTGAATGCATTTTTCCCTTCCTTTGTCTAAGGAAGCATCTTGTCTCCTTTACAGACCACAGCATCTCTTATTCCCACCAGAATGAAACTTGAAATAGGAAGTACCATAGTAAGTTGGTTCACCTGACATGAACTCCACTTAGACCAGACTAAGTGGACTAGAGAGATGAGGCTTTGAGGCGATGTTAACACAAGTGCCTGATATTACTGAATGTGTCACTAAATGCACACGGACAGTCTGTTAACAGCTAGGTTTGTGAGAGATTATAGAATCACAGATCAGTCTGGGAGAGCAGAGGACACAATTACTGGAACAACACTTTAGCCAAGCATGAACACACTTAGCCATGTCTTAACACTCATCCTCCCACATGAAGGAGTGAAATATATAGCAGATGGAAAGAAACAACAGAGGGACAGAAGGAGAGAGAGAGAGAGAGAGAGAGAGAACTAAAGTAAAAACTAGATAAGCACTCTAGGAGTCCTGACTCTCACACATTAATGTCATGCATGAAACCTGATTATAATAACCAAAGTGTTTTTACCACAGATAGACCCAAAAGCTGATGTAATTTCTCGGTAATACGAGGGAGGGGGGGTCCTGTAATGTATGAGATCACCCACTCAGAAGGTATCGGGCTTTAATGGTGGGTGGCTGTATAATGGAAGAGAGAGTGCATACGCACTCAGTCATTTCGAGCTCCTGCAGTCAGCATGCTGTTAGTGGTCAGTATGAGCAAGGCTCTGCTCAATCCAGCATGTGCACAATTACAAGCCCCCCCCCCACCACCACCACCACATGAACGATGACACTGAGAGGATTGAAGATGACGTGAGGTTTTAGCCACGGGGCAGAGTAATGGAGCATCTCCACACACAAGGTGCTGATTGTGTTCTGAATCTGCTGGAGCGAAACATGTCGGGTTTCAAAACATCTGTTCTGCAGGAGAAGCAGCTACGAGGGCCGTGCTGTAGAGAGCGAAATCCACCTGAGGGCATCGGATCCACTGATATACACCATACGTGCCCCGGTCCACTGTTTACCATCAGCCTGAACTTCATTAAACAAAGTTTCCTTTATGATTTATACGCTTTTAGTACAATTAATTAGACAGGGAAAAATGGGCACTGAGGAACTTTTGCAAGGTATTGTTACTGGATGTTTAAACAGGAATATTTACACAAATTCAAATGTAATTTTATGCAAGTACATTTAACCATGTTTTTAAATTGCATGCTAAACAATGCCTTTAACATTAACTTTGGCTGAGTGAAGACAAGGACGGATACTCCAGACTAACAAAACTTTAGCTATATACAGTAATACTTATAACACTAATATTTCTTTTATCCTCCTTTGATTATGATGCACAATGTGGTGGGCAATTCATTAGTGAAAATGATTCCTATTGCTCCAAGAAAAACTCTTTCAAAGTATTTTCAGAGTCTTGGAAAATCCCCCTGCCAAAATGATTTTGCCACATAACATTGCTGAGCCCAGACCAGACCTCCTAAAGCAACCCCAGATCATAACACTTCATGGGTGCATCACTTCACATCCTTCTACACCTGATGCACCTATTGCACTAAAATACAATCTTCCTTACAAATTATGATGAATTAACAATGCAACTTCACCAAGGGTTTAAGTGATCTCCATTTATGTTTTTTCCGATCACATTTCTTCTATGATGTTAATGTTTCAATGCTATCCTTCTAGGTTGGACAGTTCTTAAAAGCAACTGTGTTCCTTGCTTGACGCAGGCTAATAATTTGTCCCTTGTGTAAGATTATATACAATTTTTTAAAAGCTGCTTGTTTTAGGCATGTCACGCTGAATAATAAGGGTTCCTGCTTAACTGAACTTTTAATATCATGGTTTATTACTGAAATTATCATCTTCAATATTTACTTTTGACTTATTGTTATAAATAAAGCTCTATTTTAACAATCTAATGCAATTAAAAACATTCCGATTCATGCAAAAACATCCAGCCGTTTCAAATATCTGCAAAGTTAAATCTGAGCTTTTCGTCCCGAGTCCCCTCTTGAGTTTCGACTTAAATACCTGTAAGAGTCTCTGTAGCTCATGGTGTCATGTCCAGAATCCTCCTGATCCTCCTCGTTCACTTTGAAGCACACTCTTTTGCCCTGAATGGTCTCCTCGTGCCCTGGAGAAGTAGACGGCACGCTGTCATCTGAAGGAGGTTCGGAGCTCTGAGGTTGGATGGGACCAGTGATGGAGGACAGAAGCCTATAATAGACACATGTAAGCACATAAACAGCCACTTATTATAGACAGAAACACAGAAAAATGTTAAAGAATACATAAACTGAACAAAACATACTGTAATATTATGTAATAACATGTTGAGGTGTTGCTGCTTTTTATGTGTGAGCCACACATCCACAGAGATTATTTTTTAAATGTTATCAGAATGCATGAGAGAGGGGGGAAAAAGTGATAAAAGGGAAAGGCAGGGAAATGATGTCTCCTCCCGTATAGTGTGTTATGGCTTCAGCCTTGGTTGGCTTGGCCCTGCCCATGAATATTTTTAGACTTTCAGAAAAGGCTTCCTCATGTAGGAAGGAGAACTGGCTGGTGGGACTCGCTGTTCTCTGGTGTGGTGGAGTTACACCCCAATGTTGAAACATGCTATTTGATAACGGAGATTCCTTTTCCTCCACAGACAGACAGAGAGAGAGAGAGAGAGAGAGAGAGAGACTAAAAATGGACTGTATACGTCTGATTTGTCAGAAACCTGTGAAATGCATTATCTGTAAAAGATATTCGAAATTTGTACAAGTCAGATATTTATCTGCTTCATTTATGACCATTTGATCTCCTTAATGCAAAGCTATACAAGTGATTGTCATTTCTAACGATCATGTTTTCTCGTTTGAAATTTTTTATACTTAAAGCTTGCCAAAATGAGCCTTTATCTAAGTAAATAAATAAAAGTAAACACTTTTCAATAACTGGATTTTTTTTAAAGATGCTGATTACTGTTTAACATTATTGTTGCTTCTGAGCAAAGGAAAAAAAAGTTTGAATGAAACTATAGCATAAAAATAAAAATGTGCATTATGCATTTTCAAACTAATAACAGCAATATGAAAACTTGCTGAAAATGAAAAAAAAAAAATGTTACCGTAGGAAATTATATATTTATAACATGACAAAAGATGTGACTGTGCGAAATAGGTAAAGCTAAAGAAATCCTCAAACTTTTGAATAAAACAATCATCATGCATGGACAAACACTAACATATTTCCAATTTACAATAGTTTGAGAAAAAACAAAACACAGATTCAATTCAGACAATCAATAATTCCTTCTCTGTAGTGTCTCTCCTAGACTGTTGGTTAACTGATTTATAATTTTTCATGAAAACTTACACCTCAATTTGAGCAACGTAAAGCTTCATCTCCCTAACAGCGATGTCCAGCCGGTTATAAAGACAGATGTAGTTGTCCTGGCTCTCAGTGTCCTCCTGCTTGAGGAGAAAACTGAGGCCTCCTTCACCCCGCGTGCGCCTCCTGTTTGCCTCGATGCCCCCATCCACTGCGTCCGCCTCCTCGTCGTCTAGGCCCGTGCAGCTCCAGGATGGGGCGGACATACTGGTCACACAGTGGACCGTGTGGGACATGGGGTTCAGATTAGCTGCATAGAAAGAAAAGGAAGACTTGAACGTCTGATCAAGATCAGGCCTATTTTTATGATACTTTATCATCATGAAAAAAATGGGCTTAAATATGTAAAAGAGGCAATATTTGACTTTTCAGCTACAGTGCATAACTTTTTTTCTCATAGCAATATTGTAATTCACCCAAAAGCTCTGGTTCCCCATTTGTCAAAAAATGATTTCTTCATATTAAGACAGCTCAGAGTCAGACAGCCTGGAAAAGCTCCTGATGCATACAGTAATCTCAGTGAACCCCATCACCAGAAGAATTTGAAGCATCTCTGACCGTGTCACAACTGCCGAGCAGATGTGAAGAAAAGGCGCTTGAAACAAACAACCTTAAAGAGGAGTCATAACAACAACATGATTGGTGCAGTTCCATGTAGACGACAAGACCATGTCTAGTGGCAGGCGCAGTAACAAACAGCAGTCAACAAGTGTAAATAAAGAAAAAAGGCCACGGAAACCTCACACTATAATTAACTGTAACTTGCTTCTTAGCATGCGGTCCACAATGCACATTACATATTAAAAGTACTGTAATAACAGACATGTGTACAGACAATGCGCTGAAATAAGGTTAACACAATACACGTGGTACTATTTAGCCTGAACTTTAGGTTAAACATTAAGCCGTGAATAACATGGAAACAAATCTGTGGTTTTAAGGTGCAGGAAATGGGAGCGCGTGCTCCTCGGGGATGAGGTGAGCTGACATCACCGAGAGCCACTCAGCATGGCCTAATGGAGTCGTAATGGCAGGTTGATGGAAGTGATTTCAAGCCAAGAGCTTTAAAAAGGCATTGATTTGCTGTGGGAATAGTCGTTACTGCGAGGCAGGAAATTTACGAGGCCCTCATGGTTTAAACTGTATGCTTTAATAATTTTTTCATGATGGTTAACTATTAACAAAGGGGATTAAGTCCAACGGAATCCTTGTGTCAGTGATGCAATCTGAATAATTGCTTTGACAACCATGAGTTGAGGTATGCTGCTGTTGTTATTGGGGAAATACAGAAAACAGTGAAATCACAACTTTTTAGCACAGTACACACTGTATGCTATGTTTTTCCTAGTGTGCATCATTGCACTTTTCAGTGAATACTGTAAACTGTTGCCAAAATTATGCATTTTTATCTATCCCCCCCCAAAACAGATTGAAGGAAAAATCCTTATATTAAAACCATATTTTAAACAAGAGTGAGAAATGATAAGACTAGACTATCAAATTTCACCAACCTTGGTCTGGGTCGAGGCCAAAAAAGGAATTCTTGCGCCCAAAGCGGATGCTAAAGGCACGACCGGCTGATGTGCTGCTCTTGGGGCATGAAACCTGCATCAAATTCAGGTGGCAGTTGGTGGGCACGAAGTCCATGCAGCCCAGAGCGTGAGGTTTAGTGCTAGCTTGCTTGAACATGGGCGAACCCTTATTCTGGAGCTCATCTGCAAACTGACGTTGAGACAAATTGAACAAGTGATGTGGGGGTGTAAACTTTTGACTAAGTCGGAGGGAAAGAATAATTTGAAGATTAGTTTTTTCCGCACCTGTCGGTAGCTACGAATGCGTTTGTGTATACTCTCCAGTTTGGAGTCGCAGATATTTCTGAACTCGTACTGCGGCATGGACACGACGCGCTCGCTCTGAGCAATCAGCTGACTGCAGCTCGTCACAAAATGGTTGTCATCTTTAGAAAAGGCTTCCAAGATCTGAAACACAGCAGCAGGTATTTAATAAAATGTTGTTGTTTTATTTAATCACATCTCTAAATATCCTCATCCCAAGTCTAGTTTGATGACTTATTTTACCTTTGCTGTAAGGCTGAAGCAGCCCTTTGGCTCCACCATCTTCTCCAGGACATGGTGCTTGATCCCGGTTGAGCTCACGTACTCATATGCGACCCCATGTTCCAGATGCACGTTATCCACCATCATATTAACCAGTGGGGCGTCTCCAGAGAGGGACAGATGCTGCAGACCTCTAACTACAATGGCAAACCGACAAGGCAAATCATTTGGAACATGCTACATGTTATTTGTTCATTTTCATTAACAGATTTATCTTAAGTTATGCTGGTGGATCCAGAGCCGCCTATCCCAAGATCACTCTGCACACCTCATCCAAGGGCGTATTTGCACACTCATCACATTCATCCACTTATCATGTAATTTACAACAGCTAATCCAACACAACCTGGAAGAAATCCATGTGGAGAGCATGCAAAGTGTTTTGTTTGTGTTAGCCATTGACTTGGAGGGATGTTTGAAACTAAATACACAAACCCATCCACCCACAACTGCCACAACTGCCACCGCCAGAGAAACCACAGTACCTGTTCCATTAGTGCAGCCGTTTTCCTCTCCATCTGAACCGTTCTCAGACAGGCACATGCTGAACGCTTGTTCCTCCACATCGTCATACACGCGGTACACCCACTGACTGTGACCCTGCTTTAATCCAAGTACAGAAAAGAAGAAGGCAAAAGCCATGACAATGATGGTGAAGAAAACTGCTGTAGTATCTACCCTGCTCTATGCAATCCAATCAAATGGAATAGTTGCGAAAGTTTTCACCCACTATATTGTTTTTTTTTTATCAGACAAAAACTTAAATGAACTGAACCTACAGAAAGGTTAATTAAATATACTAAAAATGTTGCATGGGTTAATCCTACAGCTACAACCAGAGAACAATCTGAAAGCAAAAAACTGATAAAATAGTCATGAGTGACGCTTTAAGTTTGGAAGAACAAAAGAATAATAGAATAATCTGTTACATTTAAATTATATCAAACCACAAAGAGAACAAAGGACAACACTGATCTACAGAGGTATGGACAACTGAAATATTACAACTAGAGTACTAAGCATTGTATACAGTATAGCCGTGAAAGTTTTCACTTTGCCCTAAGGGTATGTAAACGTTCACACTCAACTGTAAGGGTAATTATCGACAGCAGCCACCGGATCTTACCTGCTCCTTCTCATCCTGTTCGGGCTGATAGCTGCTGAAGTGCTCCAGCACTTCATCATAGTTGCTCTGGCTCATGTTCGCACCGTTGACTTTGAGCACACATTGGCCGGGCTGCAGGCCTGCTGCTGCGGCCTCTGACCCTACACACACCGACACGCATGCGCGCGCGCGCACACACACACACACACACACAGACACACACACACACAGTGATGTCAGAGCATGTTAAATTGACACTTCTTTTATTTATTTATTTATTTATTTATTTTCACTTGTTATTTTTGCCTATGGGCAAAATCTCATTGTAAAGCTAAACACATCGTTTTCATTGAACTGTATCCAGACTACCATAAAAAAGGAACACAATGTTGAGACTGAGGAATTAAAAAACCCCACGGCAGCCTAAACAAAAAGGGCAGAAACTAACAGCCAGGGTGAAGAATCGTGGCATTCGAGACAAGTGGAGCCTCAATATGCCAAGCCAGTATGTAATAATGCATAAAGTATTCCTAAAACACAGCTCCACCTTCTCCTGCACTCAGTAAACGTACACCAAGCACCAGAACCCTGTATTTATATAAAAACAAGATTGCATTGAATTATATGTTCACGTTTATTGCAAGGACAATATTGCACATTTAATTTCTAGCCTTCGCTAAATTATACGAGCGTAGTCTATAAACCATCTCTCCAGTAAAAGTAACACGCCGAGGCATTTTCCATAATAAAATAATAAAATCTTTCATCAACATACTGTAAATCTATACCTTTGTTGTGAATGTCTTTCTACATAACTGTATGTTTATCAGGATTCATGCCTGACTGTGAGGTAGAGTGTTATTTTTAGTAGTCCAGATGTTTATCACATGAGCAGTGCAGTCTCTGTTAGGAAAGCATTTTTCTTCTTTTTAATGTTCAGTTTTATTGCTGACACATCTGCTTGACAGGTTAGAGGGTGACGGGCAATTACATTCCTGCTTTTGAGGAAATAAAAGAGACTGTGTGAATGAATCCGATGAAGATAATATCCAGTGAAACCACCTAGTGTCCTTAGAAGATTCATCTGGAGCTTAATTTAAAATGCTGAAACTGTTTCGTTAGAGCGAATGGACAAACGGAAAGTGTATATAAAGCAAATTAGGTAACATGATTTTTAAAACAAAAGTACAAACCAGCTTCAGATATCAATCTCATCAAAACGCATTTTTTGATCGTTTCTGAAACTCTGAAACATGCACACACACACACATGCGCAGGTATGCAGAGCTCACCTTTCTTGACTGCATGCACATATGGAGGACAGGATCCACGCAGTTTGAAAGACAGGCCATCTTGACAATCTGGAATCTTCACAAGCCTTCATTTCACATAGAAAATAAGGAACATCCTGAGTCCATATACTTTTTAGAATTTTTTTAATATGAAATTCTCATATTGATTTATTTCCAAATGCTGTTTAAATCGACTAGTCCCATATGTTTTACAGAGAACTGAGGATCATTTGCGTACCATCTTGTTCTATACTAATGGTTATGAAATCCTTGATGCCTGATCTATTTTAGAATCGTTTCAAGGTTCCGTTTGTACATTTAAAATTAAAATGTGTTTTTAGTTTTAATAATCACATCATTTCAAAGATACATTTGAACAACTTGCAATATTTCCATACAATAAATCTGGCCTGGAAATGAGCCAATTTCTAATTCAGTCACTGCGAAATCTCTCCCGTCAAAGGGCTGTCCCCTATCAAGCAAAAAACTTCCATTCAGGGAGAGCAAAGGCTATTACATGTTTTCTCTGAGGGATGTCATGCTGCTCAGGGACCATAAGGGGGCAGCATAACAGAACTGAGGGAACGGGCTATCTGCCCTCTTCTGCTTATATGATCTCACAGATGCACATGATTGGCTTTTTGTTGCGCGCCCTTTTCCTTAGATGAGAGCACGGCCAATTATGCTCACTAGGACTCCCGGCCATGGGTGGCTGTGGTGTCACTGGGATTTGCGATCTCCAGATTACAGGGTGAATACTTTCCTGTTGCACCATACAGGACTCAAGATTTCTGTATAGGTTTAGGGGAAAAATGTATCATGTCATCTGTACTTTCACATGAAAAGCAACATACAAGCCCAGCTGTTGGACTGTGGTGTCCAGATGTGGACCTGGCAAATCGGTTCACATGAAGTATTCAAAAAATACCGCAGCAAAATCAGTATTTCGTAATCAGCTTTCAAACTTATGAAAGAATTGAATTAAATAAGTCACATGTATCAGTCAAATGAGTCAAATGTATGATCATTACTTAACTGAAGGTAGCGTGCCAAGAAAGGGAAGAGGTTTCACAAACTTTTTTTTTTTTTTTATTTAGGCAAGTTTTTTTTTTTTTTTTTAATGTTAACAGAAAATGCATACATTCTAAGTTCTAAACAGATGTCTCTTCCACTCTGAATATGTTGCACTAATCTGAAGTGGTAACGTGAAGCTCCACAGCAAAGCTAAACATAACTACTTCAAATGATCGTATCTGAAGCTACAGTATGAACTTCACAATATTAGGTTAAATAACCCTGTACTCGTCATTCATAGTTTCGAGTGTGGAAAAGAGGAAAAGAAGTCAATGTTTTCACTATAACTATAATCGGCTTACAGGCAGTGATTCCATATCCTTTCCATGTACACATCTGCAGGGTTTTTTTTTTTTTTTTACAGCCAAAGCTGTAACACTAGTAGCAACTCTATAAAGTTGAAATGAGTATGTAATGTGAAAGAAAATATGTATAAATCTTAACAATCCAATTGTCTAGGTTGAGCAGGACCATGGCGATGGAGCAAGGAAAAACTCCCTGAGATGCCAATAGGAAGAACCATAAGAGGATACAGACTCAACAGGGATGCCACCCTGATATAGATGATAACGGATAGCAGGGATTGATTTGTGGTCATACTGAGTGTTAGTCAGTTGACAGTTCAGTATAGCAGGAGAGGTGTTTACGTGAATATACTGTAGAGTCCACTCTCGTTATAGGATGCCAATATCAAGACAGACCTAAACGATGTACTGTATCATGTATGTTGTGAGTATATCCAGTTACTGCTATAAAGAGAGACTCACTCTTTGTTTTTGGTGGCAACTAGCAGCCTGAGAGAGCGGCGTATACAGAAAGACTGGTTGATCATTATCTCCACTTCGGCGAAGGGTCTCAGGAACACCAAGTCTTCATTAATGGAGTAGATCTTCCTTCCTGCTTGCAAGCCTGCCATCTACGTACATACAGAGGAACACAACACAGAAACAAAAAAACACATCACTGGAACGTTATTACTACCTCAAGCAATAAAAATTCAACTAACTTGTTTATAATCGTAGCTAAAGCCAATAATAAGAAAGTATTAGGTCTTAAAAAGAAGAAGAATCTATTTTTTTTCTTTTTGCATCAAAGTACAATGAACTAATAAATGTAGATTTAATTCCACATTATTTCTACAAAGAATCCAGACCTTAATCTTTACACTGAATAGAACTTTATGTCAGGTGCCAGAGTAAAAGCAGTAAAATAAGGGCTATTTAATTATACAGCTGTGATGCTGGATAATGCAGGCCTCTATGTCCCTTCTCACACACAGGGTCACTGTGACCGTGTACCGCTTGTGGAAACAAATCATTTCCTTCTGCGCAGAAGCATTTAGTATTCCTGACCCTACCGCTTAATTCGAGTCTTTCTGACTGCTGCCTATTTTACCCCTCATCCTGCCAGAGATTCCCCTTTTTCATTGGTCAGCTTAAGCAGCAGAGAACAGACGGAGGCCTTGTTACATTTTCGGATGGAAAGAGATGAAAGAGGAGACGATCACACTGGTGGACAGGGCACATGGCTACAGGAAATAGAGATGTATACGCTACAAAAACAGCTTATAATGCGTTTCATACATACTTTCTCAGTCATTGACAATAATCTGTTACACTATATTCACTAATAACCACTTATTATTGCCTATAGTTTGCCTTTTGTGAATGTTTAGCGACTACTTCTATTGTTGCTTGTGCACTGGTTGATTTTTTTCTCCAAACAATAAATAGTCGCACTCTTATTTAAAGTTTGATACATACAAATCTTCATACTAGTGATACTGGCATATAGAACAAGCACGCTGACTCCACTGTCTGTGAACACGCCTCAGAAGCACTAATGATCTCTGCTCCTTCTTTACAAGCTTTACGTTTTTTTATAACAAAATCTCAGTTAAAATATCACTTGTTGCGAGGTCACTTGGTTGCTTAGCACTGGTGCTCCGTGTCGAGAAAATGACCAGCCATCTGTCACTTCATCATCCACTAAATTGTACAACAAATCTTGACAGTATTTCACTATTATGACATAATGAGATGCACAATTTATTCTACAACTGTGAAAAAAAAAGAAGCGCATGTTGCAATGTACACATCATGCATAGTGCCCACTGCACAAGACTCTAGAGGCAGTATTATGAGCCGGGGTTGCTTCCGTTGGTCAGGTTCAGACTATGCACAGACAACGTTATGGGGCAATAAAATGAAGTCGGCTGATGACCTGAAATGTACTGGATGACAAGGCTATTACATCAATGCATTTTTTTCTCCCTTGATGGCACAAGTTTACCCCAGGACTCAAATTGTCAAAGATTGGTTCAGGGATGATCTCTATGGCATCAATAAATAGCTAAAAGATTATTGTACCCATTTACATACACAATACTAATATCCTTTATTTTATTTTATTTTATTACAATATCTTTGTATATCAATCTACACTAAGGGGTCTGCATATATTTTTATGTAATAGAAATACTAAAAGCTTAATTTATTTACGTTGAACAACTATGTGGTTAATTAAGGTGAGTTTTTTTCTTTAGTTTTTTCTTTCCTACTCTTACTCAAGTCGTTATTACTTTTAGGTGAGTTTTTCTGCCATTTGCTATACCATATACTCAAGATTGTGCGTTTATTAGAAACAAAATATGGAGACAACTCAATATTTACTGCATTTGTCTTTAAATAATGTTTCACTTCTTACACGGTATAGTTAAGTTAAAATATTAATTTGGTTATTTGCAATTGTAAAAACATGGCGTTTATTTTTGTAACTCAGCATCACTGTGAACAGAGGCGTCATCTCAACGTGCTTCTCGATATGAAGGAAAAAAAGTGAGCGAGGCGTCAGGACTCAGAGGGGAATGTGATGAGGCATGCCTAATTTTCTCCCCACTATCGGAAATGAGAGCGAGACTCTGGAGAGAGTGAATTAAGAAAGCGTGACCTGAGCCCTGAATGTCTGCCTGAGCATCCGAGAGCCAACTGACGTAGCTGTGAAGACAGCAACAAAGCTGGAATAAACTCTCCTAATTAGCGAAACACGTTGCACGCAACATCCAGATGATCCTGACGCTGGTGATACAGGCCATGTTCTAATGATGTTCTAAGATTAACTTCCCTCTGTGAACAAGCCGCCTGAGTGACTAAGAAGCAAATCTGAAACAGCAGAGTCCACCCAGATGTGCACAGATGTTACACTACCAGGAATATTAGTCAAATGCATTAAACAATGTCGCTAGAATTGCAGGCAGCCTAGTAATGGAATTATACGTTGTATTAGTAATCAGACTGCTTGATCGATACAAAAGAGTTAATGTACAAACCTACATTTTCATAGAGTTATTCATTTAGGCATAATAATAATAGTTAAAAGATAAAAAATAATACTCTATATACGTATTCACCTTGTGAATAATCACCATGCAAAACTACATAAGACACACGATGGCTTTTATGAAAAAGCAATCCTACCTGTGAAGGTCTTCATGGAACAAGCAAAATAAAATGCAAGGTAGGATGTTTTGAGAAAAAAAAATAATAAATTCATTAACTGTCAAGTAAAAGCTCCACTCTCACAGCGGCTGTCAAGTCTCATGCTTTTGACTGTGTGGAAACATAAAACGCCAGACTAGCTAAGGCATATAACAACACACAGAAAGAGTGCCTTTGACAGGGACAAATCTCTATGGCCATAGTGCTTATCCTCTGCTGATAAAGTGTTTGATGTTTATGACCTCACCAAAATGTCATCAAGTTGTTTGGGTTAATAGTTGAGATTAATCTGAAGAACCAGTTATTTGTCACGTGCAAATCCCAGGGGTCAGAGCTAGGGTAAGCCATGGGGTTAAGGGCCTTGTTCAAGGGCTCAACAGTGACAGCCTGGTTGCGATGGAGTTTGAATCCTTGACCTTCCGATCAGCAACCCATAGCCTTAATCTTTTGAGAATGTGTTGGGGTGTTTCTCTTTGCACCCCATGCAGAAATACAATTTGTGTCTGGCTCAAGACTTTATTTTCTTTGGAAAATGGACAAGTGCACAATAGAGAAAAAAGGGCAAAATTCAAAGTGTTCCTACCAAACCATAGTGATACACTATTACTGTACTTATGCTGACATTGACTCAACTGATACTTGTAAATTAAACAGTAAAGTCTAATGCTGAAGATCAAAAACTAAAAGAGATACAAAAATCATCATAAAAAAAGATCAAAAGGAACAGAAGAAAAGGTTATTGACAAGTCATAGTTAGTTTTTTCATAATTACTATATCAAGTATTTCATGTTAAAAACCACTATTTCCGGTTGTTCTTTATAAAGTTTGTAAGTTCTGATTTGGACACATCACATTCATAGAAGTTTATGTTTAATCATTTATCCCAGAAGTGACAAACCATTCTTCAAATATATAGGTGGTGCAAATGTAATGTTTTCAGCAATAGTTTTTAAAATTGACAGACTATGTATAAATTTTGATCTCTCTCAAACATTTGTCTGTTTAACGTCGTATCCATGATGCTGATAAACTGCTAGATGTAAGTTTCAGGATGTAAATGATCCTATGAATTTTGAGGATTCGTTTGTTTTTACTGTAGGTGAAGAGATTACTTATAATGTATGCAAATTAATACACTGATACTAATCCCGTCTGTGCTCTGTGACGTTTTGTTTACCAATGTGAGGTACATTCATAACTTTGTAATTCCTCTGTAATATTTAACTGGAGTTTGGCATACAGTAGCAATAAGAAAAGTCCTGCTATGAGCCGATCCTTAGCTGATGCGGTTGGTGGGATTCGGATCATCTGCTATCGCTGAACCACAAAATGTGGCTTAATCTGGCTTCAGGTGAACTGAACTCAATGTCAGATTGGCATCTGCAGCTGATTTTTGAAATGAACCTTTACCAATTTCTACAGTTTAATATAGTATAAACCAGTGAAAGGCGATCAGGCTGTAAGTCGCTGGATATTAATCGCTGCTGTAATCAAGTTCACACTGTTACCTCAGCATGGGAGCCCCTGGTTACACTCTTCACCATGATCGCCTTGTTCTTCTCCTCAATCTCAAATCCATAGTCTTCCTCCTCTGGATGAATCTGCAGATATCAAAACCAGCCATCAGTTGTGATTACATGGTAAACACATTGACCTCAGGAGGCAAAACCAGCATTCAAACTAAAGTGGAAATAACTTAAGGTATTTTTTTTTAAAGGAATTTCATTACTAAACAGTATTTCTGTAAACTTTCTGATCTAGTATAAGCCCCTCCTGCCCCTTATAATGAACAGGCTTGTTTTTGATGACAGCTAAACACTCAAAATAGAGTTTCAGGCGTTTAATAATCATCTGCCCGGTTCTACAGTATGTTAAGAGGATGAAAGAGCAGTGTGTGAAGGTCAGGGTGATTATTAGTGAATGAAGAGGCTCCACTGTGGCCCTGAACTCGAACAAAGAACATATCAATGTGGTGTCCGAGTTGGAGGACCTTTCTTGTCATGTGCAAACACAAACTCAGACTTTACTCGCTGTCCGTATAAGGGATGATCAGACGCACCACTAGGGACTTAGCCATGATGTTCTCGATGAGCTTAAAGTCACTGCGGAGCTGCTTGGTCTTAGCACTGGTGCCCTCTGTCTCCTCGTCAGCGTGGAAACGGAAGAACTGAGATTCGTCCTTGAACTCACTCTTCTCCAGGACTACACAAAGAAAAACAGAAATAGGTAATAAGAGGAGTAAAGAAAAATTAGCTGGAAACAAATAGCACAGTCCAATGTTTTTCATCCTACACAGATAGTGATGTACTTTAACATCATGACTCTAAAGCATACTATTGAATTGACACTAACAGGAGACAAAATGACGTGCACAGGGTGAGTGTTTTAAAAAAAAGGGAAGTGAGTGCTTCTAAAGTGTTTCTTCTTTTTTTTTAAAGAACAACATTGTCAAAGTTCTTGGGGTGGAGACAGTTCAAAAACTGAGGCGCTGTTATGCTTTAGAGTCTGGCATGTCCCTTTGTGCATTTAAAGCAGAAGATTTCAAACTGTTTTGGAGGTTCAACAGAAAAGAAAAAAAACGTTAAAAAAAGGAATGGATCCGACTGGCCACAGCCAAGCTGCTTTTTCCCCTATAATAAAAAAAAAAAATATTGTTCTGAACTGTCTGATATTAAGTGCTGCTCTCTGGAAACCGTGCCTATCTCTCCATCTCATTCTAGTTTTTAAATGTTTTAATCTTTGATGTCAGGATGAATGGAAAATGTTTGGAGCTCTTAAGTTCTCAAAAACATTTTTGCATGAATCTGCCTTAGAATAAAGCGTCACTGCAAATCAATACAACATTCTCTCGACTGATTTTTTTCCTCTGAGAGAACATTTCTATCCTGATGGGACCGTCCTCTTCCTGGGTAAAGACTAGATGGTTGGCTTGGTTAGAATGAAAATAAAATAAATCATATGTTATATCCAACTGGACTGTTATGGAAGATATTGAACTTAAGCTATGAGACAGAATTCTCTATAAATATCATAAAAACCTGAAAAAATACCTTAATAAAACACTTTGCTGTAATGAATAGTATTACCCAACAGACCACTTTTGAGATAAAAAAAGGAAAAAAAATGTAAGCTTGGAAGCAAAAAAGAAACAAGTGTGACAGACAAGTCTCTGGAGGAACTGAAACAGATTCTCCAAGATGCTCAAGAGACTTTCCCAGCACTTTGCATTATAAAACCAAAAAAAAAAGTTTTTCAAGCAAAGGAATGTTGCATCAAAAATGGACTTAGTTTATAACTGGTTATTTATTGTATTTTTACTTAAAAAACGTTAAAAAGCCATCATTGCTTTAACATTTAAAAAAAAAATTTTTTTAGAATATACACTCACTTTATTAGGTACACACCTTGCTAATATAACCTTTTTGGTGATTGACTGATTGATTGATAGATAGATAGATAGATAGATAGATAGATAGATAGATAGATAGATAGATAGATAGCTATCCAGCAAGACGGATAGATAGATAGATAGATAGATAGATAGATAGATAGATAGATAGATAGCTATCCAGCAAGACGGATAGATAGATAGATAGATAGATAGATAGATAGATAGATAGATAGATAGATAGAATTTTTAGGTTGTACTAAGGGTCCCAAACTATGCCAAGAAAACCCCCACCCTGAAACGCTGATACAAGGCAGGATGACGCTTTCATCCACACGTCTCCGTAGAAACCGCGACGCATCAGACCAGGCAACGTTTTCCCAATCGTGTGAACTGTTGCCTCCGTTTCCCGCCCTAAGCCGACAGGAGTGGCACCCTCTGTGGTATTCTGCTGCTGTAGCCCATCTGCTTTAAGGTTCGACGTGTTGTGCATTCAGAGATGCTATTCGGGATACCTCGATTGTAACAAGATGTTATTTGAGTAACTGTTACCTTTCTATCAGCATGAACCAGCCTAACCTCTGGCATCAACAAGGCATTTCTGAGAAATACTCAGACCATCCTGTCTGGCACCAACACCCATGCCATGTTCAAAGTCTCTTAAATCACCGTTCTTCGATTGGTTTAAACGCCTTGACCGTGTCTACATGCCTAAATGTTGAGCTGCTGCCATGTGATTGGATGATCAGATACAGTATGTGCTTTAACAAGCAGTTGAACAGGTGGACCTAATGAAGTGGCTAGTGAGTGTCTTTTTTTTTTTTTAAGAAGTATTCCGAGCACACAAATTTACCAAACATATAGTAAGCAAAAATATACAGTATGATATGAACACTGTGGAGTTCTGTACTTTTGCACAGTACTGGATATCAGCTCATAAACCTCTGGAGTATTTCTGTAAGAAAAGAAGGCTTTTTTTTACCAGACACTTAAATTTCATTTATTTCACCTAGTGACTGATCAACAATAGACAAAAAAAAAAAAAAAATATATATATATATATATATATATATATATATATATATATTCTCTCAAATACCGATGACATGAGCTGCTTTTGTGCAGATTTAGAAGCGGGCTGTTTAACTGACACTGCGTTTGCGGACCAATCTTTTGTACAATCTTCAATGCCTTTATGATGCAAAACCAGAGATGGCAGATAAACAGCAGGGCCGTTCATTTATTAGCATTCAAATCAGATGATAATGAATAGGTCTCAGTGTTACTTCAGCTCGGGCTTAGGCTGATGGCGCGAGCCTGTTTAATTTTTTTCCACCACGGGTCTTAAACAGCAGGAGCTGTACTGTTTATGGAAGACCTGCCACGTAGGATTTTTTTTCCCCCCTAAAACTGAAAGTGACAGACGGGTTTGCTGGGAAGGTTTGGAGGGACAAACTGTTCTGTGTTGCGCAGTGTCCCTCGGTTAAACATCATCGGAGTTTGTTTTCTGAGCGGACATCATGTGTGTGTGTGTGTGTGTGTGTGTGTGTGTGTGTGTGTGTGTGTGTGTGTGTGTGTGTGTCCGTCCCTAGTCTCTTACTGATGTGGTGTGCGTGTGCGCTTCTGTCTTTTTTTTTATTTTATGCTTTTGTTCCACTCCAACTTGCTGATACAGTTCTAACAGCTGGAAACATCTGCTAATAGACATGTGGATACTCGGCCAGGCACACAGCCTCAGGGGTTCATCGAGGATGTTAAAGAGAATCCGAAAACGTTCTGTTTCAGTAGCGACATCACTAATTCGATCGAATTACACCGTGGTAATGTTCGCGCACAACATTGCCTAATAACCTGAAATGGGGTTAACTATGAAAACTAAATAAATACATAAATAACATCTGAAAGAAAACTTGTCCCTGGCTCACGTTTGACTCACAGCTGCTCTAATTTAAGACCCTTTAACACATAAAAACATGGCCACGGTTCACTCTCTGGCCCCAGACACCAAGAGTGTTGCAATATCAAACAAGCCAAGCCAAGCCTCATTGCAAATTCTGTTTATGGCAAAATCAGCCGGTCAGCCTGGAACCATGTACGTGCACATTTCTCTGTTTTTTTCATCACTCGCCATTTCTTTTTCAGATTTCACCCTAAAGCCGGGCTTCATCATTACTGCCGAATCTAGAAATGTTGTTGCTACAGTATTAAGCTTCCTCGTGCCTCATCTGACGAAATCATGCTGTTATGATATCATCACAATCCGCAATCAAGAGCAACAGAACGCTCAGATTTGGTTCCATAGTTGTGATCCATTTGCACTTTGTAAACATCACGCTCCCATAAAATAAATATGGTGAGTCACAACAGAGAGACTTTACCGTGATGCATAAAGCCGTTGTTGCACAGGCCGACCCCGAGCGTGACGGCATCCTCGCGGGTAGAACAGTCTCCCTGTGAGATGTTTACACAACATGAGGGAGAGAAAGAGAGAGAGACAATAAGTGTGTGTGTGTGAGAGAGAGAGAGAGAGAGAGAGAGAGAGATCATTAAATAAAACCACATGCACCCCCTTGGGAAGGTGAAGGAAAAGAAAAAAAAATACCCTGAATGTTACAAGGCTGCTGTGTCCTCAATACAAAGCCCTTTCTTTAGAGGTTTATACAAATCTACGGCATCACTAGTTTAGTAACCACACAGTTATGAGCTCGAGACATCCGAGGTTCTGTGTGTCTGTGCTTGTAATGGAAGATTGTCTCTTCTCCAAAGGTGTGTAAAAGAAGTTTTATGTCATCCTACCTGTGAGACAAGCCAGTCCACAAGTTTACTGGCTGGTAACACTGATTTAAACGTCTTCAGGTGATGGTCTCGGTCTCTGCATGGAGAAGAATGGAATGATTAAGGAGATCCACACAAGCCTAAGCAAACATTCTTTTTCTGTTCATGTGAAGTTGACATTTACTATGGAGGATATTAGAATTTTATTTACGGGTTTATTTCTGCCGATTCCTGTCCACTAGCTAGTTCTCATCTGTTGTCCATCATCTACTGATTTTGGACCATGAATGTGGTGCTATTTTGCATGCAACAGGGCACAGGGGTAGCTCAGTGGTTAGGGCGTTGAAGCACTGATCGGAAGGTCCCAGGTTCAAACTCTAGCACCACCTTAAATATGAATGTACATACTGTATGAGCTAAAATACACCTGCATCAACTAGTGTGAATTATGCTCACTTGCTTTTATACAGTAAGACAAGGAACTGCAACCTTTTTTTTTTTTTTTCATTTTCAATAAGCAATATTCGACCACTTGATTCAAGCCCTTGATTTGCTGCAGCACAACAAACATTTTATTCAAAAATAAATCAAACATTTAGCACATGAGCACGTGTGTGATCCGTGTGGCGTGTCAGGAAAGCGATCTTCAGACAATGTTTCTGTAAACATGCTTCAGTGTGACCACAGTGACACAAAAGCTGGAGTGTTTCTCCCAACAATGAACCACAAACAAAGCTGATTGTTCCGCCAAAAAACATCCTATATCATGCAGGATTCTTTCTGCGCTAGTTAGGAAAAAGGAAGTGTGGTAAGATGAGTGCAGTCATCAGTTCACTGCTGGGTTGTGTGGCGTGAGAACGAAGCTTGGAAGGACGTGGGATAACAACACAAACACAAGCAACTGAAGCGGCGCTCTAGTTAGATCTAGTGCTCGAGTTTCGCATTATACTTTTGTCTATAATTTACGTGTGTGACGTGCATCTACTGCGCGTGACGAACGGACAGTGCGATCAATTCTGGCGATGATGGTACGGTCCCGCTAGAGTGCTGGACAGCGCAAAACCATAGACATATCATAAACTTTCGCCCATGCTTGATGCTTTTGCGCACTAAGGAAACATCATAGATGTTGGTAAGCATGTTGTAGCATCCGTAGGTGGTTCCTGGACGTCCTGGGTGGTACGGACCTCTTCAAAATGGATTGAGAAGGTCAAGAAATATGCAGAATTCCTTGTTTAGTGTTGACTTGGACAGCTTTGAGCTGTCACGACTGGAGTGCTCATAAAACCTCTCATAAAAGGGGTTGAGCAAATCTGTTACAATGGGCCAACTTCAACCATGAAAACTAAACACTGGTGAATAGAATGCACTAATAAATACTACAGTGCATGTTCAAGTGCTTGGCTGGCTCCTAGCATGCATAGTCATATAAAAACTTTTAGTTTTAAGTGGTATTCAGGTCACTGTATACTGGTGAGAAATCTCAGCAGTTCTTGACAAGTCTTAACAATTCATAGCAAATTGTGAGGTACAGTAGGTACTTAGTAGGTGAAAGCCGAGAGTTTGTAAACAATTCCTGATGTTTCGGCATGACTTTCGCATGACTTGTAGTCACAATTTAGCATGCTCTAGCAAAATGTTTGTGATTTTGGACAATCCCACTCTAAAGGAAGCCCGGAGTAACACCTGGCAGTACATGAAATTATAAATAATTAATCATATACAGTGCTACAATGTTGTTATATCAAACACAGTATGTACAGTATGTTGTAAAGATGTGCACGAAACGAGTCTTGGGATGAGCGAAGCGGTGTATTTACAGTATGATTACAGCAGCAGTTCTTACAGTATATGGAAGCTTGCAGCATCTAGGGGAGTTTATGTACAGTACTGAAGCAGTGCTGAAACACTACTAACACTCGAGCTAAAGCTTTCATCTGCATAACTCGTGATCCACAGTCAGTCCGAGTGAGCGTGCATGTTTACAGCCTTGAGCATTCCAGTTTCACAATCGTTCATGGAAAATGTTGCAACTCCTTTCTGTGGCATTTTATTAGTTACGATAAACTGCCCACTACATCAGGGTTCACAATTAAAATATGGTAGTCTAATGATGGACTGAACCATGTGTAATACTTACTTAATCACGGGTGTGAACAGGCAGTGGAGACGACAGTACAGTCTCACACCCTGCAGACATAGTGAACACAAAGACAGTTAATCCCATATATGTAGATAACATTCAAGACAAAGAACATACAGTACAGTACTAAGACAGAAATATACAATATGTATGGAGATTAAGGGCAAACATGATGTCATGGCATTACAGTACATACTGTATGTGAGGAAATACCTTGGATACGATATCCTCCATCTCGCTCCTGGCTTTGTAAGTGCCGTCATCGTAACGGAACCGGTACAGTACCTGCTCGTTCTTAAACTGGTGTTTATCTGAAACTGCATATACAACAAAAACAACAAGCCTTACTCTAAACAGCTAATGTTATCTTCAGCTCTTCAGGAAAGATTGTTAGTTCTTCCCTTAAAATGACCAAAAATGAAGATAATGTGTGGTGAAAGTACTGTATATACATTACTGGTGTACTTTAAGGATCAAAAGTCTCTCCTGCTAACAAAGACACCTAAATAACACGTTTAGGTTTAGCGGTGCTCAGATCAGTGAAACAGAGAGGAAATGGAGATTGCGCAATACTGGCTGACTCACAATGAGCTGAAAATCCAACTGACGTCTTTCTCAAGGGCCAACAGTGGCAACTCAAGGAAGGTGGCGGCACTCGAACCCCCAACCCTCCGATCATCGGCCCAGAGCCTCAACCACCTGAGCCATCGCTGCCCCCTTTATTACTAGTGAAAAATCTCAATTGTCCTGGGTGACCTTGTATCTCTTCAAACCTTACAAACTTGGGCCACTTAGTAGTCAGCTTGACCAGAATAATTTTCACACACACTTGTGTTGCGCATCTGAGCAAGTGCAACTTTGGTCATTATCCCTGGCTCAGAATTGGAGTAAAGTAAACACTGCATCACTTCATCTATTATTCATGACTAGGTTGTTTTTCCGTCACAACACTTTTCGGGGAAACAGACGGAGAGCAAATCTCGATGATGAGCTCGGGTTACAGTGCAGTGTTGTTCTGGGCTACACTACCAAGTCTCAGGACAGATCTTTCTGCTACACTTCTGCTTTTAATCATCAATCAAGTGCATAATCGGAACTAAATTAGGCTGAGACGTGATGAGATCGAGAGAAATGTTTAAAGTGAAAAGAAACCCTCACCATGGTGGATGAGACCGTTCTCCAGGAGCGCTTGACCCAAATTGATCCCTTCTTCTGGTTTACTGATCTCTCCACTCTCAAGCAGCCAGGCGACAAACTCGCTGCAAGACAAACACACACACACACTGCAGATAAGCTTCTATAAAAGATTACACACCACAAACCTTTTTTTTTTTTTTTTTTTTACATATTCACGTTTGTGCCATGGTTATTCCCCCATTACTCTTCATCCATTCACAAATTAAATCAAACAGATTAGATGGCAACACTAAATGCCACTGATGTCCCAGGTTTATAATATCAAAATACTGCTGTTACAGTACAGTATGTGTGTGATAAAGTGTGTCAGGTTTCCCAGAATAAGTCATTCTTTATGCAAATAGAGAGGAGAGGGTGAAAGTGAATAAGCCTTTGCTTGCTAATAAATGAAACTGTCTGTAGACCGATGACAGGTTAGTGATTTTCCTAAGAAACTTTGTAGCGTTCTGTGAAACTTTAAGAAAAGCTGTGGTTTTAACTTGAATAAGACCCTGAATAAGGTTTATGTGCAGTCTGCACACCACAAAGTAACGTACTTGGCATTCAGTGAACTGTCACATCTAATCAATAAACATGTACGAGGGTGAGTCAAAAATGATGCACACTGTGGCTCTGGAATTTATTTTAATTAACTTTTAGAAAAGACAAATACTTCTCTAAAATGTACAAATACTGGACATAATCGCTTTGCTTTTCAATACACTTTGTATTCCCTTAATTGAAGGAATGCACGAATGCACCGCTGTCACTTCTTCATCAGAAGTGAATCTTCATCCTCGTAGGGCTGCTTTCAGTGGAAGAAACAGATCCGATGTAGAAAGATCAGGACTATAGGGTGGACGCTTTAACAATTTAAAACGAAGTGTCGACAGTGTGGGCAAAAGTGGGTAGACAGGCCACGTCATGCAGGACAACAATGCCCTTGCATAGCAGTGCTCTGAAGTTTAGGCTTCAGCATTCCTCAATAGGCATCTCACAGTAACGAGCACTGTTGAATGTTTTCCCTGATAAATGTTCCAATACTGGCCCTTGAGGATCCCGAAAAAATGTAAGAATTAATTTCCCAGCTGATTATTGACGATGTTTCCGTTCCATATTCTACCATTTTCTCAGACTCGTAGTGTAGTGTCACAGTTGTAGTGACTGTGTCTCAAGAAGCTTTCATCTTAACGCTAATGCTAACATGCTAACAGTACAGTAACTGATTTCTTCATATATACTGATAATATTTCCTCCGAACTACAAATGAGAAGTGCGACGGCTAGCATAAACTTTTCAAATGGCTAATGGAGCCTCACAGAGCACTGTGAGACAATGAGTGGAAAGTACCTCTAACTCTCTTCTTCATGCATGAGCTAATAGGCTTATATGATTGACTGGCACCATCGTAACTGACGTTGAACAGAGTGTATGTTGTCTTTCCGAGCACAATACATTGGTTAACATGCACACTAGAAGTCTCACTTATGTTGCTTGTACTGAATAAGACTTAGACAATAACAATACAATAAAATAATGTTGCTTGTCTTCTTATTAAGAAGGAATTCAGATTTAGATTTAGACAAGTGACAAATTACAGAAAATCAGTAAATAAGTGGAGGTAAAATAATCTGTATATGATTCCAGACAGGTTTACTTTGCAATTATGCAATTAGAAATGAATTGAAACCACATGCTTTGGCCTTCACAGGCACCAGATCTCAACCCAGCTGAACAGCACTGTCCAGATCTTTTATCAAAACACCGATAACGAGTAAATCTTTTGGAAGAACGGTGTTCATCACTCCAATAAACTTCCAGATGCTTGGAGAATCGATGCCATCACACACCAGATATTTCACAATGTCTCTTGGTGACTGAACAGGGTCACTTTTCCATTTATTTGTTACAATTAATCTGCAGCTTTGGACGTGATCGGCGAAAGCAGATTTTTTTCTTTTGTAAAGGCAGAGAAAATGCAGGCCAGGCGGGGCAAACGAGGGGAGAAAAAAAGAAGCAAAAAAGAGAGGAAAAGACACCAAGTCTGCTCTCTTATGTAAGCCTATAATCCAAACTGGCAGGGGAGACAGAGGCGTCTCTGAGGGGAATTAATGAGTGTTTATGTAGCTCATTAATATTCTGCATTGCTCAAGCACATGCAGTTGCTCACATGGGGTGAAGGTGTGAGAAAAATCACACGTACACACACACTTTATATATACACATTACTGTGCGAAGGTTTTGCGCCGCCCCCACATTTTTTCGCCGCCTCAATTACAATGTAATTAAACCATGTAGATTAAATTAAAGTAATAGGAACAAATGTTTTACTATGAAAGGCTGTAAAGTGCCTTAAGATACAGATTTAAAATTGGGTGTTTATATAACAACCTCGGCAGCAGCCTCATTTCCCCTCTCGTCTGTTTCAACCACGCAGCATTCAGCATCACCAGTCTGATCGTCCGTCACCACCTGCACCTGATTCTCACTGGTTCATACCTTAAGTTACATTGTTTTTTCATGCTTGAATGATTCATTGGTCACTGTGTGTCCTTTGAAACTGGTCAGGTACAGAGAATGGACTGAAAATGAGAGCCAAAAAAGTCCTTCAGGAAGCCTGGAGAGCTATTCCTCAAAAATATATAAAAAATACAGAAAAGTTAGGGCTAAATACCTTCCTCGTTAGGGCTAAATATAATGTATTAATATATATTACTGCATGTTACATACTGTACATCCATAGAGAGGTCTAGGACAACGTAGATTTTTTATATAAACTTGGGAATAATTTGAAATCTTAAAAAAACAAGAAAACAAGAAAAAATAAGTAAATGTTTAAATTCTTGAATGCATATTTAATATTTAGGAATCTGCACTATTTCTAGGTCCCTACTGAAACGTAAGATGTCTGATTTTTCATGTCTAATCAAACGTTGCAATGAAGCATGGATTTGATCTAAATTGGATAATTTCTTTTTCCAAGTACACTCTCTCATTAAAGCAAATAACTCACGTCAGTAATATAAGTTGTAATTATTTTGTTGTCCTAAATTAGAAAATAAAAGCATTTTAGCATGCATCAAAAACATGCATTCTGACTTAAAAAAAAAAAAAAAAATTTTATGGGTTATCAACAAGGCTCCTAAAACTCCCTTTAAAAAGAACAATGTAATCAGGATGAACTAGGAAGTAGGGGGGTAGGGGGCTTTCCCATAAATCACTGTAACGAATGGGGAAAGTGCGATTAACAAACACACCCACACTGGAGCGGATTCCTGGACTTTATCCAGCTTGTACATATGTGATTTAGTATGCCAAGTTGTAATGCTAAAGCTCCTGGTAGGACTCGCTCCTGTAACTCTGAAACTTTCGCAAAGCCAGAGCGTAGCGAGCAATTGCATTCAAAATGTGAAATCCGTCCAGTCGTGTGTTTAAAACCTGCATCAACACAGCTGAGCATACTATACACACTTTACACCATTTTTGCATTTTCATAGCACTACAATGTACCACAATTTAGAGCTCAATACGAGATGGTGAAATAAAATCTCTCGTATATTAAACTAAACTCTGTCTGCTAACTGTTTAATGCTTTAGCTTGAGATAGGAGGTGAGCTAGCACCGTTTTCCATAAGGCGGCCCACGACCTTCTTTTTGCTCAATCAGGGCAGTGCAAAGGGGGAATTTTAATTGCTCTGAGGAATCTTGCTCACACACAAACATGCTTGAGTTGGGCAAACATGCACACACACACACACACACACCAATTGAGCGTCAATGCATGTGCGCAGCATCCATTGTTTATTCACAATGCTGAAAGACAGTGTAAATGTGAGAGAGTAAGGAAAAAGTGTGTGTGTGTGTGTGTGTGTGTGTGTGTGTGTGTGTGTGTGTGTGTGTGTGTGAGAGAGAGAGAGAGAGAGAGAGAGAGAGAGACGTACTGAATGAGGAAAACCTTTTCTAATGAAGGATGTGTGCTGGGAATGCCTGCGACTGATGGGGTGCTTGGCACTGAGCTTGGGAAAGCATTTCCAAGCATCCTGTGTGCGCGAATGTGTGAATTTGTGTGCGTGTGTGTGTGTTCACGTTCACTCAGGAGGCCTCTCTCAGATTTAAGATGACTTGAAAAGTCTGTCGAACAGCCTTTATAAAGGCTTAATAATATAGGCTTATATAAAAGGCTTAATCTACTGTAGATCTTTAAGAAGCTCTTCAGTTTGTTCCTCTGGGTTCTACAGTATGTGGAACGTGTTTCCCTGTCAGGGGTGCAACCTTTAAAAGATCTAAAGGAGCACTTGCCTTCTCATAGAACACTTCAGGTATTTTTGTTTTTGTTTTTTTAAAGACATAAAACATTCAGACAGATTATTTGCTATCATACCACAGCACTACTGAATTCTCAGGTCTGAATGGTCGAAAGGTGTAGAATTATTTTTGAACAAGTTTACCACGGTAAATGCACTTGGACTAATCTGTTTTCAGCTAGACGTTAAGTTTTCTGACAGAAAGTCAGAGCGGAAAAACAGACAGCGTATAGGGACGGCAATTTATAGCTGCTATGACATAAGTGCTAACAGGAAACGATGTGTTTTGTTGATGTTCCACAACATTAAAGAGCGCGACACTGCTCTTCTACTAACTTGCTACAGTACAGTATGCTCTAAGGGGCACACGACTCTGTGAGAGAAGCTGCTATAAGAAAATAATCAACCGGTCATGATAACACCAACATAATAACCTATAGTTAGTTATTCCTTACTTATTCACAGTAAAGAGAGACACAAACTCATTAGGACCTCATAACTGCGTTCCGTTTGCGCAATTCATGATTTTGTTCGAACACAGGTGAGGTAAAATTACCATCTCGCTGAGTAGAGAATCACTTTATCATGGATAACCCAACACATCTTCTAAGGGGTGCCGTGCATGTGCATGTGATTATGTCCAGCTGTTAAGTCTTGGTATCAAAAGTAAGGACAACATTCTGATTGTGCATCTTCACTATCATCAGAATGCTTTAACTTTAGGCGTTTTTTTTTTTTTTTTTTGGAGTTGCCATAAATACCATTTCCAGGCTATGGAGCAGATTCCAAACAACTAGTGTCACTGCTGATCGCCCTAGGTTCTCGACAAGACAAGACAGGCGTGTTCAATGGCGTTATTTGAGAAATTGTGCAGAAAATCCTGCCTACATGTCAAGCTGTGATCGATAACAGAGGCTCATTCACTCATTATTGACTTTGTAAACTTGAATGTTGAACATGCCAATTCTACGCAGTCGATCTCAGAATTTCCGTGATCTCTGGAGCTGCACAGTTTGAACTTCTGGTGTTGATGGACACAGGTATTTGTATAAAATCAAACAATAATTTTCTTTATCTATACAAGCATGTTTTCATTGTTTAAAAGATTGCCATTTCTAATACTTCATAGAGCAGTAAGTGAAGGACTCACTTTCCCAGGAAGCACTTGGGTACGATGGTGAGTTTCCTCCGCCGGTCTTTGATCAGGTGTCGACTCTTGGTCATCATCATGTGGTAAAGCTTCTCTCCTTTCTCCGCGATCATGACATACGCGTCTCGCTCCATTCCCAGTTTAAGACCTGGAAACAGAGGAACTCTGTTACGAAAGCACAACAAACCCTAAGAAACAAGAGCATTACCATAATTATAGAAAAACAGGAAAAAGGGGCGATCATATTTAGTGAAAAGAGCGCTTACATTTTACAAAATGTTTTACTGTAACAGAGGGAGATGAATTGATAACCGAGTACAATTTGCCTACATTTTTTGAGGAGAGCTTTTTACTGTATAATACACCTGGGTTGTCTTCATCCCTAGTGAATAAAGTGTCCTGTGCATCCATAGAACACACCATGTACAGTACAGTAGCTGAATTGTCTGTTATGGTGCATGTACGCAGGGTAACTGAACTCGAGTTGCTAAATATAGCGACTGCACACAGGGGAGCTGCGTGTAAATATTCACAAACCCTGCAAGGACAAAAAGGCTTAGGGGGGAAAAAGCAAGCCAGAGCTTGAGAGTCCATCAATTCGACACCCAACTAATAGAAGGAGCTGCAGTTGTGAACAAGACCGGGGTCAGATCAAAGGAGTGGAACGGTCGGAAACCCAAAACAGCTGAAGTTGAAAAAAAAAGAGGAAGCAGCTGTTCACATCACATCTCCAGGGGACTAAAGAGAGCACTTTCATTTCCTAATGAACGTCTACCACTGGTTCTGTGTCCCACAGCTTCACAACGGGCGCTACTGAAAGAGAGCACGTCTATCAACTTGTGTCAAAGAAAATGTGCTTAATGTATCAGATATAAGATTTTGATTCTTTTGACAATCCAACAGTAGTATTTCAAGTAAACTTTGACTTAGTACCTCTACTCATTCTGCTACTGCAAGCCTTGGCCGAGAGCTGAGAGTGCAAAACAAAATGTCAGAATTATGAGCCTCATTACTAAAGAGTCGAAGGCAATAAAAGCATGACCGCAAGCTACCACCCAAAAACTATGCAAAAGGTACCCTTGGTGCAAAAACAGCAACAAGCTCAGTGCAGGGCTGCCATAATTTCAATGCATAACTTCATGCATAACCTCGCCAGCGAAACCACAGAATCACTGCCAAGAGTATTTACAGTCCAGTGGAAAAGTTTGAAATAAAATCAAGAGAACAGCAACAAATGCTTTAGCATTAGGTTTCACAGTTGCTTATTATGGCAAAAAGTTTACATGTTAAATACTTTGGATGATGTAAAGACCACAAAGTGAATTATATGTAAACTACTTTGAATGACGTAGAGGCCACAAAGATGAATCCCAAGAATGCCAGCTATTTGGGGACAGAAGTCCAAAAACGTAAAATGAGTTTTCTCTTGAGGTGGGAGGGATGACATCATCGACTCTGCTGTCAATCACAGCAGCACTAGTGTAACACAGGATACGCTTTGGTATCCTGAGCAGCGTTTTAACCCTCCAGTGATGCAGTATGTCATATGAAATACTGGACACTCTTGATAAGGACGTCTAACAAATGCCATAAATGTAAGCGTGTTCTCTGATGAAGCATGGTGACAATGTTGAATGTTCATGCGAATTAAAGGAAGTCAATGCTAGGCTTAAATGTCACAAGTTAGTGGAAGTTGTTTGGCAGAGGAGAACTAGATCGTGAGTGAGTGCGATATAAATATGCTTTAATACGTTGTATGGTCTTGGCATTTATTTTCGACCTAACTGTATTCTATAATGTGAGAACAGCTTTTGGATTGTCACTTTAATACGTATCCCCCCTGTCACTTCATGTCCACCTACTGTTACCCCCAGGGAAGACGATGGCTCTGGGTTACTGATTGGAAAGTTGCAGGTTCCAAAGTCAGCACTGTTGGGCATTAACCCTATCTGAAAAAAAAATGTTACCATGCTGTAAGGTGACAAATAGTTGAATATTATCTTAAATATTATACCCCACTCACTATCAATTAACATATACACTCACTCACTCATTATCTATACCGCTTAATCCTGTATTCCTATCCTATCCCAGGAGACTTTGGGCACAAGGCGGGGTACACCCTGGACAGGGTGCCAATCCATCGCAGGGCACACACACATATATACACACTCACACGTTCATTCACTCACTATGGTTGATTTGGGATGCCAATTAACCTGACCTACATGTCTTTGGACTGTGTGAGGAAACCAGAGTAGCCAGATTAAACCCACCAAGCACAGGGAGAACATACAAACTTCATGCACACAGAGACGGGAACCGAACCCGGACCAATTAACATATTCATTTATTATATTAATATTAATATGTTGAAGTAACCCAGATACATTTATAATTCAAGTACCTCGCTTTTTTTTTTTTTTTTTTACAAACAAATCTAATGATACTATGATCAAAGCTAAACTTCTTTTGAAAATAAATGTCTATTGATTTTTTTTTAGGTTTTAGTTTATAATTTTGTTGGATTATTATTGTGTTAACAGAGATATTTTTCAATTCACCATAAGAAATATAATCCTTAGCATCCTTGAAAATGCCATTAAATATTGTGATCTGATATTTATGTCATTTTCCCCCATCGCTAGGATATAGCCGTGGGTGGCAATTCAGATGATATGTGTGAAGATGATAAAACGAGATAGCTTTGGGGCAGAAGAGTGAACAGCTGGTGTGACTCCACCGCACATGCTCACACAAAACACGGTTTGAGGTGGTCTCCCACTCAACCTAATCACCATTAACACACCATAAAGCGGCCATCAAACCCAGTTACATCATCGTTGCATTAGGAGATAAGCGAAAAGAGGGACACTTCTACCAGTGATAATGGTTTATGACCAGTGCTTGACCTGTCTGAGCCAGCTTTTCCCAGCAATCAAATCACGCTCAGAGCTCGCAAGGTTGCCAAGTCAACTGTAATACAATGATAAATTGATAATCACAGTACTGCTTTTGTTACATCACAGCATGAAATTCCGTATTGAATTTCATGCTGTGATGTAACAAAAGCATATTATCAATAATATATTGATAAAAGTTATATTATCAATAATATAACTATTTCTGTTTTCCTCGTCATAAATGACGACGGATTGTCCTGACTCAAGTTCCTGTCTTTAACTACACTACTAAGGTCTATAGACTGGAAATTTTGGTGTACATATATCTTTCAGGCGAAGCATGCCTGCCAGTGCCAGATGCTAGTCCACATAATCACATTAACAAGCTGCTTCCTTCATCCTGAAGTGACACCGGCCTTGATTTTAATTAAATAGAAGGCACTAAGGAAGGCTGTCAAAATAAGGTAGCACTTTAGCATGTCAAACAAAACATCGCGTGTAACATGTAATTAACAGCCGTGTCTGAAAGCCAGACGTGAAGCCTTTAGAGAAGAAGAAGAAAAAAAAAAAAACAAGGAAAGAGAGGGAGAGAGGTGTGACTGATGGGGCACCTGTTGCACTGGGCTTCATTTCAAACACTCGAAACATGATCTAGCCCATGAAAAAAAGCTTCTGCTTTTACACAGCACCAGAGCAGAACCTTACGTGATGTGCTCCCGTTAACGCATCGACTTCGAATGCCTCGACTGCTCTGCATCATCGTGTAACTACTCAGTAGGAAGTGATACTGCGGACCGATACGTTATACTAAAGAAACACAGTGTCGGTGGTTTTTAAGGTCTGTGGTTTATAGCTGTGATAAGATGGTATTCAGAGCCAGTGGACTGTGCTAATGAACGCTCTGAAATGGACAGCACACACAAACCAAGAACAGGTGGCCCATGTGAGGCAGGTGTTTCAAATCTGTCATGGAAAACAACAAAGTAGTTCATAAAAACATCAGACGGTGGAGGCCAAAGAGGTTAGAGTCTAAAAAGAACTCTTATGCTTCGGTCAGAAACCCATCACAGTGCCGTAATTACTGCTTGGGAACACTTAGGTTTCACTTAGGAGGAATTACAGACTCAATTTTTTCCTAATGTGACACTGCTATTTTTTTTTTTTTTTATGGGTCTCTAAACATATAAATCTGATGGGGTCTTTTTTTTTTTTTTTTTTTTTTTTTTAGCTTCGATGCGAGACGTATCCGATACATCGTCATCTGACTTGTACAAAAACGTGCAAATGAGAATTCATGTGACTTTTTGCCTCGGCACCCATGCGTAGGCTGCTCGATGAAGTAATCAGTCAACACCAGCACCGTGGGGATTTACTGTCAGTGCTAGCAAAGCTGCTACAGTAAAATAGCTAAAGTCTGGCCTTCTTTCAGACCTTAATAAATACAGCCAGCAAACTGCTTGCCATCAAATAATAAGCAGATTTTTGCAAAAATAGCATCCATTTTTTTAAATGAATGAGTGGTCACACAAATATGATGTTTTAACCCAGATGGCGCTAGCAAAGACATAATGATGTGTGTATCAGATAAAAGTCACTGGTTATTTTGAATGTCAGCTGGAATGACATCCAAATCCAAATCAGATCTGACCAAAAAAATCTTGTAAAGCTTGTAATGTGAACATAGACGCTGGGTCGGAAGCGGATCAATTATGAAAAGTCAGTCTGGACCTAATCTAAAGCAGGCACTAAGATTTATGTTAAACTTTTTGCTAATTTTTTTCTCACGCCATCCCTTTTTTTCCTCCTCATACCGTTTACATTTCCGAACCACACTATGTCACAATTATGATTTCTGCCCTAGTATGTACAAACATTCTTGGATGATTCGAAGGCAGCACTAGCTTTAAGCAGTGTTGCGGCAAAATATCATTTCGGTAATAAAATATATGATATACTGTATGTTTGTTTTTGTTTTGGAAAAAATTAAAAAAATAAAAAAAAAACCCTAATAATAATGTTGCTCTATGCTGTAATAGAACAATCAACTAAAAGTGGTGTGATGCAACCTAATGCAAAATACACTTCCTGATCCTGTGATCATTTTTCCATAAAAGTAGATATTTTATTTCAAAATGTTCTGACCTAAACTGAACATTCAATAAACAATATCAACTATTTCAGTTCACTTATATTGATCATGTTTAAATAAACGTATTATTAGATCAAATTCCTTGACCCTTGTATCAGGTTAAACAAGCATACAGTACATTCTTTACAAACACAATTATTGTGAAACAGTGTATCAAGCTGTAATCTACTTCGTTCATTAGCACGGTAGATCTCAGGGCTCTGTGAAGCATATCCAGGGGGGCAATGAGTTGCTCTCATTACAGCAACAACAATTGCAATCCACCATTAAGAAACGTATCATAGAAGATTAGCGCAATAATGCGGTTATTAGAGTAGTGTGTGTGGCGCTGGCACAAAGGGATCAAGTCGGCAAGCTTTGCTCACATTTACCACCAGTGCATGAAGTTCATTAGAATTGATTCATACATTTATCATACTGTATTAAAAGATAGAATAATGTGTAGAGATGAATAAGAGATGCATGCTTTTTAAACTCCCACCCTGATTTATTCATAAACGCTGAAGTATGCAAAGCCCCACCCTCGAAACTGGCAAGCGGACTTAGCATACTAAGTTACTGTTAGCAAAGACACCGTTATGACATCACAGATGTTCAACTGCTTGAAAGCCAAGTTTCTGCGCTATAAAAATAAAAATGCAATTTGTCCTCATGATTATTTATGAGGATGTTAAGGGGCACTGAGAACATGTCTATAAAAATCACTGGCATGAGGCCAATCAAAATTGAAAAATTCTGGAACGGAAGGCAGGTTTCCAAACTATTGTGTTTTCTACCAGTCACATAATAGGCTCATTCTGAGACAAGAACTTAATCTCTATTTTTTTTTTTACATAATTTTCCACATTATATGTACTACTAAGAAATTTTAATTATTGCCTACTGCGCCTTTAATTCATTCAGCTGTTTTGGATTTGAAACTGCTGTTATGATCATTTTCATCTGTACAATGTCAAAAACAAATCTGTTCGAGATTATGCATCATTTCTAGACGAGTACATAATGATTTCAGCATGCAGTTTACTTCATACATTCATTCTTTGCTAGCCTCTTAATGCCTGTGATATAAAAAAGAAGAGGCTGAATATCAAGTATGTCATGAGCGATGAAAATAGATTTAAGGTGGTGAATTTTTTTTTTAAAGAATTCTTCAACCCCACGAAAACACTCACTCTCTCTCTGTTCACGTTCCTTTAAAATGGCATCCAACCATTTTTGCTTGTCTTCTGCATTCTTCGCCATGCACACAAACCACTTGTTTTTGGCCGTGTTGTGAATCTTCCAGCCGTTGGTCACAGTGTAGTTGTTGCTATGATAATCAGCTGAAAGAAAAAAAGAAGAAAAAAAAAAAACAGGTTGAAAATGAGCAGTTGAGTCGCTCATATTTAACAATGACTGTTGAAATGCAAATGCCGATCTTACCCTGGAAAAATACAGTTCATTTGGTAACGCTTAGACAACCTGTATAAGAGGTTAGGTTCAAATTAAACACTTATGCACGTTTTATGCATTAACATTTTGGCCTTTGCATAAAGCATTATAGCAATATGAATACATAATAATGCATTCAGTAGATTTTTTTTTTATATTCTCCAATATTATATGTAGGATATATTCCATAATACAGTATATACCCTACATTAGTTTTCTTCAGGTGGCCTCAACCTTTACAGGGGAAACTGGGCAGATTTTAAATGATGACTTCATTTATCATTTAAGCTGTCCAAACCTACCTGGCCACATGTGACAAAGCAATTGCCCCTAACCCTAATAACTGGATGTGCCATCTTTGGCAGCAACTACTGCACTGAAGCTTTTGCAAAAACTGGCAATGAGCCTTTCACATCACTGTGGATGGATTTTGACCCACTCTTCTTTGCAGAATTGCTTTAATTCATCCATACAGTAGGGTTACCCTGTTTGTCATGCCACAGCATCTCAATCGGATTTAAGTCTGAACTTTAATTAGGCCACTTCATTTTTTTTTGTTTTTTTTTGGTCATTCAGAGGTGGACTTGCTGATGTGGTTCAGATCACTGTCCTGCTGTATAATTCCAGTGCACTTAAGCTTGAGATTACGAACTGATGGCCAGATTTTCACCTTCAGGATTTCTAGCAGCGCAGAATTCATGGTTCCTTCAATTATAGGAAGCCGTCCTGGTCCTGAAGCTGCAAAGCAGCCCCAGACCATCACACTACCACCACCGTGTGTCTATTTATGTTCTATTTATGAAATGGTGTGTTAGTTCTATGCCAGATGTAATGTGATGCACACCTCACAAAAAGTTCTTGAGGATAATCAGATGCAAAATAAGATGTTTTTGGCAAATGTGAGATGGGCCTTTCTGTTCTTTTTTTTGGTCAGCAGTGGCTTTCGCCTTGGAACTCTCGTATGGATTCTCTTATGGAACTGTCAAAAGTTTGGACAAAAACTTAATTCCATGGTCTTTCCTGATCTGATTTCTTTCTATGTTGTAAAACAATGCTGACGGCACCGAAAAATATGAAAACACTATTCTTGCAAGAACTATTCCAGAACAGCTGACCATTGTCTCTTAAAATAACAACTTTAACTGGCTGCTGTTTTTACTTATTTACTTATTTATATATACTGTACATGCTTTGGTCAGGCTAGTGATTAGCATACGGGTGATGCTAAATACTGAGCAGCTGGAGCTGGAACACACAAGAGGGGTAATGATGTTGCCGCATAAAGGTTGCTGATGTTGTTCAATAAACAACCAGGTTTTTAAATTGTATCTTTAGGCACTTTGTAGCCCGTCGCAATAAAACATTTGCTAAATGTAATGTACAGAATTGAGTACATCGGAAATCTTATCAGTAGCCATTAGACACAATTCAACAAACAAACAAATCAAAGAAAAGGTTTAGATTTTCACTCTACGTGTAATATACAATGGAAACATCTTGCTTTTCAATACAAGTTGTTTTTCTCCCTTAAAGGTCACACGATATAAAATCGTCTCCCTAATGCTGAGCTTGTATAGGCGCCGGGAGTCTACAGAGGTTCAAAGGTCACATCCATAGCATAGAAACTGTCTTGCTTTAAAAGCTTCCCAAAGATAGACACATTAGTGCTGTGCCATTGATTTTGATTACTGTCTATACTTTTGCAGGACAAGCATGTGAATGAAAGTGCTATTACACTGAAACAGCAAACAAAACAGTTTTCAAGCTGTGAAAAATGCGAAAGGTTTAAAGAACGCCGTTAAAAGGCGACATTCCATAACGACACAACTGTAACTGTCATTAACCAGTGCGTGTGTGTGTGTGTGTGTGTGTGTGTCTGTGTGTGTTGAAGACTGTCTAGAAAATGTAGGTAGATGTTTCAGCCCTCAAGCCACAGCCCAATTTTATCCCTCATTTGACAGCAGGTAAATGAGGTGGAGCGGGATGAATAATAAATGAGGCACTGTAATGGGCAGCGGGGTTAATGTCGAGATCGTGGAAATAGATTTGGGAGCACTAAGAGGTCTCAGGTAGGGCTTTTAGCCCTTCTGAAATAAGACGGGAGGGAACTGACCACTAAATCGTGGCTGAGTGGAGGTTAACGGATCGCTCGGCGGCCAGGCTGTCTGATAAGAGTGCAATTAGGGTAATTAAACGAGAGCTCTGGAGTGAGAGAGAGAGAGGGAGAGAGGGGTGAAAGAGTGAGTGCATGTGAGCCGAAAGGCATTAAGCAGTGCTGGAGGATTTAGGATGTTTACAGGGACATTCTTATATCCATCTATAATCATTTCAAAGTATGTCTTATAGATGAGTTGTCTTCCGTTAAATAAAAGGCGTTGATACGTTTTCCAGAACAGCAGCTCAGATGTACGGATGTATGTTTATGCACACCTTCTAAAATGTTTTCGTTTCCATGGTAACCACTAATTTAATTTAATTGCATGGGAGATTTATGCTCTACATAATTTATGACCAATAATAAGCATATTAAATGTCTTGTTATATTAATTTATTAAGTCGAAGGAATAATCATCGACGGGATAATAGTGCGTGATGAGGAAACATACATTTAAGATGTACGGATGTGTCAGTGTAGTGAAGTAAGTTGTCAGGAAAGTCAGAATTACGCTTTATAATTTTTAGAGATGTAATTTTTTTTCTTATTAACCTCTAAAAGGGAGCATAAGTGATGAGGTCTGACTTGTTTTATTGAAGTTTTATTAAATGCAAATATAGTCAGATAACGTAATAAATGTCATTTATTAATAAAAAAAATTGGAATAATTGGCAAACACCATGCTCTATCATATTTTGTTCTTTAGGTTTAAAAAGCTTTTGAATGGGCATCCTTTTGCATTTTGGTAAAATACCATCAATCAGCCCATTTAATAAAGCAAACACTAAAGTGATGCTTACTCCTACGCTCCTGATGTGTGTGATGAGGCTGATTCAGTTGCTCTGTACACAGCTGAATGCTACGTGACAACACCACACCCTGCCTGCTGATGGTTACAAGAACTCACGTGTGTGGTTTAAACCGATAGCTTTTGTTCCCGCCGTGACCGCAAAATGAGCAGAAATCCCACCCCTTTACGTGTGAGAACAAAGAGCTGTTAATTCTCAGTCTGTACAGATTTCGAACACAACCACACCCATCATCTGGCACTGACACGAGCAGACACGCGCATATGCACTCGCACAAACACAAACACACACACACAGAGGTGTGAAACTGAACACTGCTTCAGACCGGATCTTTATCAGCACATGGGTGTTCACGCTAATCTCCAGTCGGTTTCCGGCTTATTTTTATGCTGTGCTTGTGGTTGCCGTTAACTGCAGCGCAATAACAAGCGTAACAGATTGTGCTTTGGTTTGACACATTTGTTTAGTACACAAGACACGAGCGGACATACCGGTTCCATCTTCCACATTTTCCACCTCCATCACTTCTGTGTTGATCCGGCCACGGAAGACGTACAGCGGGCCGTTAATAGACTTCGTCCTCTTTGTCGACTTCTTCCCTGAAACTCTGGAGGATGACAAAAAATTTAAAAAGTAAGACTTAGTAAAACAGCTTTTCTCACATTTATTGTGCTTAATATCTCTACAAATAGATGCAAGGTCATAAAAGAGGCGTTCAAGTCAAAGCAGGACTTTTGATTGTGAAGAATAACAGAACATTATGAGAGTAAAAACTACCTTCATTTCTCTATATAATCATCTGCTACACTAATGCACTTATACAACTGTTTAATTAGTGCTTGGATACCATTAAGATAGAAAGTATTCCCAGTATACCGGAGCCTTGATCAGAGTGCCTCTGAAACACTGGCCTCCCAGGAACTCCATTAATGGCTTATGGTACTGTAAATGGCTTGGAGTGATGTCAGGTCTGTATGATGTGGCAATAACTTGCCACCGAGTTCCTGTAATGTGGAAGTGGTGTTGAATGATTGTATGTACAGTTCCCACATACAGTACTGTCGTGTATCTTCCGTAAGCTGGAGACCATCATTATCCATCGATTTTCCAGGATCAGGCAATGACTGCAGTCGGCTTCTTTAAAACGTTCGCACCATTTTAGAACATCATTCACAAGAAATTTCATCACAAGTCCTGGTTAGACTTGAACACCCCTCATCACACACTTCTACCAATGATACTGTACGTACATGCAACTCTGGCGCTACAGGAAAGTGAGAATAATATGTGGAAGGTGTTGTTCTCTAACCTGGACTTCCTCTTGCAGTACACGAGCAGGTTATCGAACAGGAAGAAGACCCTTTCCTGAATGTTTCCTGCTGAGATCTTGAGCAGATTTCCATGCAGAAGCAGCTCAGTACAGATATCAGTTAGATTTGTTCCCTACAAAAAAAACAAAAACATACAGTATATGGTTACTGGAACATCATTAAACATTGCAGCATGTATAATAAATGCATACTCCAGGACGCATTGGAAATCTTCGCAAACAGAATGTCATAACTGACAACCAGTATTGATTTTAGCCACTGAATATACACCATCCCATTAAACCTCAGGACAGTTACACAGAGGAAAACATGACGGAGCACTAAATACTCTTCAGCCACGAACTAGCTACAGTAGCTGATGGTGCATTTTATAATACAAATACTTTTCCATTTTGTTCTGAGGTTTGAATTTAAATTGGGATGCGAAAGCAAAGCAACTCAGAATGATCTGACCGTTGAGAATTCAGCATGGTGGTTAGGCGATTAAACTCCCAAGGGCATTCGCAAGCATGGAGAAGTGAAGCGAGCGAGCAAGCGAGGGTGCAGAAAATAGTGACGCATGTGAGAAGACATGGCTACTTCCTTCTCCATTACTCACTTACACTTTACCAGAAAGATAAGATGATGTTCACGGCTCCTTGTACTTATTATGTATTACGAGCAGACATGCTGGTAACGCTAACGCTACATGCACTCAGGTCTGCCATCACATCGTCTACTAAAGACATATTGTCTTATATCTTGAATATCAACTTCACAAAAACGAAGATGTGAAACTAATGAACAACCGTGATCACAGATCACTTAATCACTCGGCGAAGTTGAATCGTAAAAAAAAATGAACAGTAGAAATTACACCCGTGTTTAATAGTGAAAAAGAGCATTTCCACACAAACCGTGGTGTGCACTCATGGGACTGGGACTAAACAGCTGTGTCGCCATAAGAAACCCACATATTGGTTAGAATAATAATTAAAAAAAATGTTTCACTTCACTAAGAAGCACAAACAGACTCTTGAGCGATGGGAAAAGGGTCATGTGACCTGATGAGTCCAGACTGACCCTTTACCAGAGTGATGAAGCAATGCACCCATCATAGTGCATAGTGCCAATAGTGCACGTCTCTGGAGACGGTGTTATAATCTGGGGTTGCTCCAGGTCAGGTCTACGCTCAGCATCGTTATTTGGCAATAAAACAAAGTCAGCTGGTGACCTGAATTTAGTGAATGACCAGGTTATCACAACTTCTATGTTCTTCTTCCTCGATATGTACAGTACCAGGACTAATTATTCTGAGAGCATGAGGAATCAATTACACCTTAATGAACCTTAATCAAAGCCACAGGCGTACGCCAGGCAATATACTGTAGTACAGCTGTAAACGACAGTGCACTTTAAACTCAAATACTGAAAATATTATTATTTATAAAAACTTTGTGTAATTTGATACCTTAAAAATTTTTGGCTAAAGTTCCAATAATGAAAATATTATGATAAACAGAATGAGCAGCTCACTCTCATATGTTCTGGTGCAAATTGTTCGTTCTTTTGTCACGTGACTCCCATAGACGCCATTACACAGGAAACAGAATTGAGCGGTTCTTCTCATGAGTCTTCTAATCCGAGTCGTTCGTTCTTTTGAATCTATTGCACTGCATAGCGTCTATGGGAGTCGCGTGACAAGAGAACGAACGACTCCGACCTTAAGACTAAGGTAACTACTCATTTCTGTTCCCTGAGGTTTTGCGATGCTTTGTGCATGCGCGCCCAGTAGAGAAGAACGAATCACTCTCTGAGACTACTCGTTCCTCTGAGTCACCATTAAAGACTCGTTCAATTGTTTATGAACGACCCATCACTACTGTATACTGTACTGTACTTAGTAAAAACAAGTTTGTCCGTTTGTTTCTTTCTATGGGAAGCACATGCTCTCTCCTGCTGAAAGCACAAGTGTTCAGGTTTGTTTGATGTCATGAAGTTGAACCTGCATGAGGCTTTTGACCGTCAATAATTGATTTCATCCAGGGAGAATGTTCCAGGCTGCCTTTGAACAGGATGTGATTTTCCATGCTTTGCAGGTGTTTGTGAGAGCCTGAGACTCCATTTTGTCTCCTTAATCAATGGTGTGTGTCCGAATGGATTGATTGCAGCACCGGTACGACGTCTGCTCTTGATTCTGCACTCTCTGTCCATTAGGGATGATTTACATTAGGCTGGATAGAACCCACTTGATTAAGCACTTACAGCGGACTACTGATCTCCTGCAAATATCAGCCTGTACACGGCATTCAACATCACTTAACACGACATAAATCCTACAGCAGCACTTTCGCTGGTGACATTAGCTTGTAAAATGCACATGGAGGCAAAATGCAAGGTATCATTCATTATATCCTATATGGTTTCATAAGCAAGTTCTTCTAGATGTCTTTCCTGCATGCACAAAAATTCTTCAGTCAGCTGGCTTCGCTGAACCATAGCGCACAAACGTCTGGACGGGAGCATAATGGAGCTCTGTTGTGAGCTGGGGTACACTGAATGGAAGGACAGTGAACCACTGTGAATGACGCTGCTCTATAGGAAATAACACAGCACGCACTGCCGCTGAAAACCAGCTGAAAAGTTCCCAACACCCAAAAAAAAAAAAAGTACAGGACAGTAATAGAGGGGGGAAAAAAGTTAGATTCTACAGTGAGCGGGAGCGAGGAGGGGGGCATACAGTAGCATGTTCAGAGGAATCAGCTGATCTCCTGGGCAACAAGTTGACTCTCTTGCATTAATGCTTCCTGTTTCTCTTTATGGTGTTTCTAAAGCAATGTCACCATGGATCCAGTCTGAGGAAACAAGGGAAATTTACCAACACTACATAATCTCACTTAAATAAACCAGACTACCTCATACTAAAACGGGAAACTCTGACCTACTAAAAATTGCACCCGCGTGTGTGTACATATGCCACATCCTGTGCTATTCTTCACACTCATATGGCCAGCACCTAACAACAGTGCTTGTGTTTTGAGGTGGAAAGTGTTGGGTGGTGAGGTTTTAAATATCTCCAGCTGCCTCTTTAGATCTAAGAATATGTTCAAAATATTATCTCATTTCACGCATACATATTGGTCTGTACGAGTGCATTATGTGCTGAACTCTTGGCACTGACCTCCCAGCCCTCTATATGGGACTGGAGCTGCTCAAGAGCCTCCAGTTTCTCCATCTGTCTCTTCGTCTCGTTGATGTTGGAGCACACCTCCTTCATGGCCTGCAGAGCTTCCTCTACGGCCGGGTAATCTGCATGCTTCTTGGGCGTCCTTTTCAACAGCTCCTACAGCGGACGCAAAAATGCACAGGCGCGGTGTGAGGAAATCGACTTCAGATGCACTTCTGCACGTTCTGCTCAAAGAAAGGCCGAGAAAACGAAAGAGACAGACGGACGGGGACAAGGACAGGAAGACATACACAAGGACAGACAGAGGCATAGATAAAGTGACAGACAGGGAGAAAGAGACGCAGACAGAGATACAGAGAAAGACGACGCGGGAATGCAGAGAGACAGAAAAACTGAAAACCAGAGCTACACTAACTGACAGACCAAGACAGACACAGAGGCAGACAGAGACACTGACAGGGTAGCAGAAACAAAGAGATTGGCAAACATACGAAAAAGATAAAGACACACAAATGAATGGAGAGACACAGTTAAACCAGGATAGAACAACAAACAAAAAGAGACACTGACAGACTGAAAGACAAACACATAGTTAAACCTGGTTAAGATCCAGATACAGACTCAGAACACCAACAGGCAGACAGACAGGTAGACAGTTAAATAAACAGATAACTGTCTGACTGAATGAATAAATGAACGAGGAGACAGAGCGGTGAAACAAACAGACATTTGTATGAAATATTTGCATTTCATACAAATAGAAAGAGACGCAGAACTACAGACATACAGTGAAACATAAAGATATACAAACCTAGATAAACACAGAAGGTAGACATGCACAAAAAATGACCCAGACGAGGAATGAGGCAGAGACACAGACAGAGAGAGACAAAGAATAGAAATATAGAGATGAATCCAGCTCTGGTACCTTGAGCAGGAGAGGGTACTTGCAGATCCTTTGAATAGGTGAGAGCAGGTATCCCTCCAGAGGAACATCTGTGCTCTTCTTCCCTCCCAGCAACATGCAGTGCTACAACACAAACACACACACACACAAACACACAGTTTGTATTTTTACCTGTATTAGGCTTATAAGCATATCCACTTAAATCAAAAACATCTTACTCTCAATTTACTGTAGAGGTGTGTTTAACTCAGTGCTCACCAGTAGGAAGGTACGGATGTGGGGGATCTTATTGAGCTCCATCAGCAGCCTGAGCGCCTTCTCATGGTTGCTACAGTATTCTCCATACACCGAGAAGCGGTCTCTCTGGATCAAGGAAAAGAAAGATTTATCATCACAAAATGAGTTTACTTCTGTACTGTACTTGTAAAACAAGAATATTCATATATATGTGTGTGTGTGTGTGTGTGTGTGTGTGTGTGTGTGTGTGTGTGTGTGTGTGTGTGTGTGTGTGTGTGTGTGTGTGTGTGTAGTACACTGCCAGGCACCGTGGAGATTTGCTCATTTTCGCACGCTGTAATTAGAACCACTCTAAATACAGCTTTGATGAAAAGTAATTACTCCATACACTGAGACCATGATGCATTGCGAGAGAGTCTCAACATGCTTCGGGTTACTGCAATGGGAATGAGTTGCTGCTCAATATATCAGCCAACTATGCAGAATCTGTTGCCCCATGGTTGGAATGGCAAATATGTTTTGGATTATTATTATACATTAATCAGACTGATAATTAAACAATATCAGGTTCAAGGTCATGTTGCTGTACTGAATATCAGCACGGCTGTGATTCGGTTTGTGGAACAGATTGAGATGCTGATATTCACCACAACATCATCGATCTCAGGTATGATACTGCTTTTAGGATAAAACCTGAAGTTGTTGCTTATGATGACACATCGTTATCAGATGTGTCTTCTTGGTGACTGGTGTTTCCGTGACTGGTTTTGAATATACAGCAGGTTTTGGCAGACAGCTGCTCTCCCCACTTCCCAGTACTGCAGACCAAACCGACCTACTTTCACCCACGCTGCAACCGACTGATAGTGTAAGCTGCAGATAATCTAGATATCCCAGATATTCTAATAACTATATTCAGTTATTAGAATATCTAGGACACTGATCCATATAGTTAAACATCTTAGTGCTGTTATTGGTTATTATCTCCACTCTGTGAATGCCTCTTGTCCAATCAGATCACTCAGTTAGAACTAACTGTTGTATAATATGTAATTATAACTAGATTCACACAGAAATATGAGACTAATTTTTCCTTCCTTCCTTCATTTTTTTTTTTAAGAAAGTGTGTTCAAGGGCATTAAGTTGTGTCCAACCCTGCATTCACACTCACCTCCCATGATATGCGGTGTGAGTATAGATTTCTTTTTTTTTTTTTAATTCTTTTTTGTTTTATACACATACAGCACATAATTCACTACAGTATACAATTAAGATTAATTTAAAATGCATGTAAAATGTTTTCGTATATTTTTATACCTTTTAAAATGTTCCACAATGCATGCATTTTATGTACGAGGCTTCATATTAGCACTGTTAAAAGATCAGCAGCGCAAGCTAACTATGCTAGTTAAGTACATTCACAAAAGGCACCATATCTATACATGTTATATCTGCTTCATATTAACTAAACACAAATAAAGTAACACACTAGTCATTGTGGAAACTGGTTGTTGGATTTACATGTAACAAACCAGGCTGTGTACAGTATTAGCTATTATCAACTTAGCAGTCCAAGCTAACTGTGTTAGCTACAAAAGCCCACGAGAGATATGCTAAAGCTGCCTGCTAATTTCTTCCAAGTTTTTAAATAATAAATAAGGATTTCATAAGGATTTTCATGACAGGATAAATGAAATCCCAATTATGCATTTTCTTTTTTCAATATCAGTCAGTACACAGGAACTAAAAGCAAGTTGAAACTACAGTTTGTGAGAGGGGAAATAAAACAACGTCATATCACAATTGGTATATGAGTCTTATTAATCGTTCCAGTGAATTGATTGGATTTGTCACACTCTCACTTCCATCTGAAATAATGAATTGGTCATGGCAGTATTTGATGATTTTCAAGCAGGCGGAGATATGAAGATGGAAGATAAAGCTACACAACTGCTTTCTCTGTGTTTCTCAAGATAAAGTGTAAGGACTAGGATCATTATTAATAACACCACAGCTATGGTTTAAACTTTTTTAGTTTAGGCCACGCCCACTTCCGATTTTCTGTACATCTGAATACAGAAACAGACTGAAATATTTGACAGTTTCATAGTGTTAAACCGTTAGTTTGATTTTTATTCACATTTTATCCATCTTAAAGGACATAAACCTGCACCTCCTCCCGTTTCATTCAGTACCGAAAATAGCTTTGAAACGGAGACTTCTCTTATTCAGTAGAACACAGGAATTGAAATCGAAGCGGACTGACATCTAAACAGAGGCAGGCAAGGATGCAAAGCTTGAAGAAAACAGGAAGTGGTACATAGCAGCACGGCGGGTCATGGGTGTGTACCATCACCCCACGGTGTCTTTTCTGCTCAACGATCTAGCCGTTAGCCCCGAGGAAAGCATCTGACATGTTTGTGTGCCGAAGCCCAAAACTGAAAAGTGCTTTATTTCATCCTTTAACACACACAACTATAAAATCTCACTCCGATATTTACACATTGTGTTAACCTACTACAGACAGATTTATATAAGGTGTTGATTCATTTATCACTTCCATGTTCATAACCCTTCATGTTAATCTTCATCACTTTACTATAGACTACGCTGTGCTTTAGTTAATAGTCATGGTGGACACCGTTCTTTTTATGTTTCTAACCATTTAAACATGAGCAACATGTTTTCCTTTAATGCATGTCTGAGTAATGTAACTTTAACCACATGACCAAAGTCACTTCTCTCTAAATGTCAATCTCTCTTTCCATACTGCATGTCCTCCTTTCTGCCTGGTTTTCTTTTGCTCTCCCATCTGTCTGTCTCTTTCTCTCTGTACTTGTCTGTCTCTCTTTCTTTCTCTATCTGTAGCTCTGTTGCTCTTTCTCTCTCTCCGTGTAGCTTGGTCTGTATTTCTTTCTCTGTAGCTTTAGCTTTCCCTCTCTCACACACACACACACTATTGCTCTGTCTCACTTTTCATCTATCTCTATATCTCTGTCTTTCTCTCTGTCTATCCGTCAGTATCTCTGGGTTCCTTGCACACTTTCGATCCGTCTGTCTGTCTGTCTGTCTCTCTCACCATCTCCATGTCTCTCTGTCTAAACATCGCTTTGACCTGAGACCAGTCTGTCTCCGTATTGCCTTCTTTGTCACTCACTTTCTCTCTCTGTCTCAATCGCTCAAAACTGTGCCAAAGGATGTGAGGCTTTCATCTGTTCTGGCGCTTCCACTTCACCATTTCCTCTTATAGTGCATGTGGTTTTAGGGTGTGTGTGTGTTTGTGTAGAAAAGAGTGTGCATTATCATGCTTACTGTGTTTAAAACACTGCGGGCATCAGAACGTCTAACAGCAAACACCAGGATCCTCTATTATGTGTGTTATACCACAGAGCCTCACATCTGCTCTTATTTCCGAACACAAGGCAGGCAACTGGTACTCTGCATGGTTTCCACAGTGGCAAAACATTTAATGTTTGAAACTTCATCGTGATTCTGTAAACTTTGGGCTGAGGCAGACGTTTACACACAGTACACTCTCGTGTCCGTGTTCACCTCTCAGGTCATCAGGTTTATGTAAGCGGTAGTGTTTTAAATCACCTAAACCACATATTAGTTTGGTGGATGATGTAATCTTCAGAAATATTATATACATACAAGAAAAATAATCTCGCTAAAAAAAAAAAAAAGCAACAGAAAAAAAGAAATGATAAAAAAAAAACATTTGAGAGTTTTCATAACATATACAATACTACTAGGTCTTTAAACTGAGTTTAAAATTACTATCCTACCTTCATCAGCGAGGTTTCTAATCAATAATACGAGATCAAATTCATGTAACCAATCATAACCTAGAAGGACTATTTCTAAACCTCACATAAAGGCTCATCATTCTTTTTTTTATTTCAATAATCATAGTTTTAAAAAATATATAAATTACGTAACTAAACGTAAATATGGTCTAGACTGACACTGAGACTTCTACTACTAAACATTTCTTCTGTTATGTCTCTGTACATTTTTTTCTTCTACATCCTTTAAAGGCTAAGCAATACTCCAAGAACCTCCACTGGTAATGTCCATAATGCATCTACAGTACATGAGTGATGCAAGCGTTTCAATCTGCACAGAATCTCCCATCGAGTGCTCTGACCAAAGCCTATAAAAGAATTCCAAGCTTCACGGAGAGAGAGAGAGGAAACCAGATCCGATTCCTCATCCTGCAACCCAGAGGGGAGAAATCCAACCCCAGACGTCTCGCTTTCATTTTTAAATTGAATTCCTAATCTGAAAGCTCGCACTTGGGTCTAAAATTACCAAAACATTTGATTTCTTCCTTTGACAGACTTTTTCTTGCACAATAGTGATATTAAGGGTTCTCACATGGCACCTCATTATCACAATAAAGTACATTTTCACCATCCTGCATCGCAATTAGTCACCAGATTAAAACTTTCTCCTTCTATTGTGTTATTTTTAGATAGCTCATTTCAAGCCGCGTGTGTGCTCAGTTCTTTCAAGAGGTGCACAACTGTTCAAAACCCTCCTCTCCGTGAATTATGCAGTGACTCATGCTTTCTGACTTGATGTGGTCTAAAATATACCTCTAACACCCAGGTTACATCAGCAGGGCAGACATTTAAAGAAAGCAGCCGAGGGAAAATGTAGTTTAAAAAATAAAAATAAAAAAAACAAACAAAAAAAACAGTATTTGCTATTCGCCATGGCAGTGTTTGAACATCCTTTTGCAACACCACAACATTTATTTCCATTCAGAGTTGCGGCAAGTTTCGGTCGAGGTCTTGCAGCATAGATGATGGTTGAGTAAAACCACTCCTAAAAGACTTCTCCAGCACATCCCAAAGGCTTCGAATGGAGTTTAGGGCAAGACTCGGTGGTACAAGTGGATGAGTTTAAGCTGATCAATTCTGGAATATGCCTGCGCATGTACTCTATGACCTCATTCAGAATATTCAATTCGTCAGCCGACTTCATTTCATTGCCACATAACGTTGTTGTGTCCAGACCTGACCTGAAGCAACCCCAGATCACAACGCTGCCTCCAAAGGCTTGAAAAGAGGGCACTATTGGTGCATTGCACTTGCGCTTTAATGAATCAGAACTCATCAGCTTACATGACGTTTTGCCACTGCTCCAAAGACCAAACGTTACGCTGCCGAGTAAACTCAAACCTTTTTCGCCTACACAATATCACTAGTGGTTTTCTTAGAACCACACAGATGTTTAATCCCGATCCTGTGAGTTCTTATCACATTATGGATGTGTATGGAAATGCTCTTACTTTCGCAACTGTTCATTTTTATGATACCAATTTACAAGCGATCTCCAATAATTTGACCCTTCTGAAACACAGTAAGGTGACTTCCATGACCACGTAGTACATTTTCCGATATGCTTGTTTACGCAGTAATTAGGAGGAGAAAAAGGTGAGGGTGAGTCTTTATACCTGCTGTAATGCAAGTAAAAGAAACGAACTTTTCTAGAAAATGTAATTACTTTCCTGCAGTATCATGCCAGGCTAAGTGGTTAGCACTGTCGCCTTGCAACTCCCCGGGCAGGATTTGATTCCAGCCTTGGATCTGTGTGCATAAAGCTTGCTTGTTCCCCCCGTGCTTGGTGGGTTTCCTCCAGGTACTCCGGTTTCCTCCCACAGTCCAAAGACAAGCAGATTAGGCTAAGTGGCATTAACAAATTGGCCATAGTGTGTGAATGAGCCCGACTGTGTGTGTGTGTGTGTGTGTGTGTGTGTGTGTGTGTGTGTGTGTGGCCTGCACTGGAGGATCATGCTATATTGTGTTTTATTCCAAGGATATGACACACATTTCAGATGTCAGATAACTGTCCGTAAAGGATAAAAGGCAAGGCCATTAAGAAAACACTCACAAACTGGAGGAAGACGTGGCCGAGTGCGTGTTGAGACTGAGGCTCGGGCTGCAGACTGGCCTCCAGAGCAGAGACAAACTCCCGGTGCACATCCAAGATCTCTTCAATGTTAGAGAACAGCACCTGAGAACAGCAGAAAAAGTATTATAAACGCCAACATTCATCACAACACCTTATTGCTTATGTTTCTTTCCCCCTTGTGCTTGCTTGGCTCTTTATTATATGTAAATGAGCGCGAATGCGTCACACTTTGTACCTTGACTTGTTCCGGTGTCAGACACTGCTGATTTTCTCCCATCTGTCTGATCCTCTGGAGAAAGGCCTTGAGATAACAATGAAATAAAGCACATGTTAAGAACGAAGTTGTTTTTCATAAACGGGATGATGAAACAGGTGTCTGTGCTCAAAGTAGTCATAGCAATAAATTATAACAAACCGGTAAACCCATGATGTGAGACAATTGTTTATTACAAAAGTAATAATTACTTTTTTTTTATGGAACGTATCAGTCACAGGAGAAATCAAAACCCCGTAGTGAAAACTTCAGAGAGATTTGTGCGAACGTGGAAAAACAAGCAAAAGTCAATTGTAGATATGAAGAAATAAAAAAAACAGACGAGAAACAGAAATAAAGGGGAAAAAAAGTTTGGCATTTATAATCCTGCACAGACCATCAGCTTTATCATTGCAACACATGCACTGATCTCTTGTAAAAAAAATTTTTTTAAAAAGTAAGTGAAGTAATAAATTCTGATCAAGAAGAGGAGTGCTCCGTGAGCTGATAAAACTCTTGTAAAAAAATGAAAAAGCTAATAAAAGTCTGACGTGTACATGGAATAACACTTGATTATAATTACATCTAATACTGACTGATAATAATCTGTATAATAATACAATGCTAGTAATTAGCAGAAATGAGAGAAAACAGGGAATCTCTCATATTGTGCATGACATCCCTGTCTTGCTGCTGTCACATGACAGAGAGAGAGAGCGAGCGAGACTGACTATGAGCTCCGTGACTGTGTGTGGGTGAGTGGGTGTCTCCTCTGAAGAAAACGACTCCGCCACTCAATCCTGCTTCTAATTACGGCTCTGTAAAACTATTCTCAGCAGCTGGCTCGCTCTCTGTGGGGTAACTCGCTCTCTCCAGCCTGCATGTGTTGAATTACCTGACACACGCCCAGTCGTCTCTGGTGTCATAATTCTCAGCATGAGAATAAGCCCGCTATCTCTCTCTCTCTCTCTCTCATTTCTACATCTGTATGCTGTGTCAGGTCTTAGTTCATCTCTTACTGGAGCTCTTCACAATTGCGTCTGCATCTTCTGTTCCGTTTCAACCTTACAGTCTTGTTCAACATCTCTACCCCCTTGACACAGCAGCACGACGAGTGCCACGTTTAGGAGTACCACTCCCCTGTGCCAAAGTGTTCAGCCCTGCCCTTAATGACAGACCTCGTCTCCCACTTGCACGGCAGCCCCAGACGCCCTGCACGCACGCTGCTCCTCTGGGGGCATCTGCTCCTGCAAATTATCTCCCCTTAAACCGGCTATTAGTGTTCTTGCGTTGTAAATCCTCGGGTCGGTGCGTCTCGAGCGTTCTGCCATGAACATTTAAAGGGGTGAGACACAGCAGATGACATGAAGTCACTTCATATACTGTACGTTCTACATTGTAGGCAAAAATATAGGCGTTGGTTTGCAAATTGCATGCTTATGAAATATTCTAGATTATTTTAAGTTTCCTGTCTGTAACTGTCCAGCACGGTCATAATGAAATAGTGTATGGATGGCGCTGAGGAAGCAGTACAGAGTTTATCAGAGATAAAACTGATAAACTACTCCTATGATTCAATAAACTAGCCTTTATATTAAAAAAATAAAGCTTAGGAATATAAAAAACACTAGGAAAAGAGTCAATTTTCAACATGTCAACCTGAAGTTTATTATTTTCCTAGAATCACACGACATGAGGTGATTTATTACTCTGACATCACATCACATCGTCAACCTCTCTTATTTTACAAATAATAATAGGAAAAATAATAGATTTACATAAGGGTGCGGAGACTGAGTGAAGAGTTATTTCATACAAATCCTTCATATCACCAGAGCAACATATAGAGGCTTTTCATGTTAACTTTTTCTCATTAATATAATGGTGCATTAATATAAATCTGTAATTGTCCTTGCAGTTGATACTATGTTCATCATCTAACAAGGTGAAAATGAAAATAAGAAAAATCGACATCACAGTGGTACGTATATAAAGTACTATGCAAGAATCTTGAGCCACCCCTTGTTTCTTCATATTAAATTAAATAATGAATGTAACAACCACAGCAGGAACCTCATTCCTCCCAGCCCCCTCCCCCCCCCCCTTCCAAAAAAAGTCCATCGAGCTATTCGTCAAGACTACATTTAAAAAGTAGAAGGTGGTCTAGCCAAATATTGGAAAAAATGAGGCGTGGCTAATATATTATTAAAAAATAATATTTACATATTAAATTATATTTTCGAATGAAAATTGATAAAAAAATTGATAAAAATTGCTGAACTGAAATTCATTTAAAAAAAGCAACATGATCCCCTCAAAATGTGAACAGCACACTCCTACGCATTAAATTTTTAATTGTTAATAAATGGGTCTTATAATTATTTCATCTTCATTTCATTATTTTTATCCATATATCCACAATATACAATATACATAATATAAAAATAAAATGTAATGAAATTATTATAAATATTAATTATAGTCACTTCTATTTAAAATATTTTCACTTGAATGGTTTCTCCAGTGACGAGTAACTTTAAACACGTCTCATGTACAGTATGACTCTTATGTAATCATGAACTTCTGTTTTAGATCATAACCTTCCACCAGAAGAGTTGGATCATATTGCTTCATTCAAGATATTTAAAGACTGCCTCGTGTGTGTGTGTGCATATAAATACAGCCCAGTCATTACACCCCATCAAAGTGGTGTGTCTCGGTATGACATGCCCCGTTCCAAAAATAAAGCAGTGGATTTACTTGTTCTGAACTTGACAAAGATTTCAGCTCTCCAGAGTAGAATAACTCCACGCATGCAACTGATACACGATTAAGATGTACTCCAGCGTTATGCTGGTGACAGCTCTGTATTTACGTTTTGTAAGCAGCCTCTGGCAAAATGGGGGGGGGATCAGTCCTTCAGGCGTGCACTAATAAAATTCCCCATATGGCAGATCCAGCTCATCCTGCCTAAAATCATCCATGTGTGAGGTGCCCAAAAGAGCAACAAGGCCGAAAGCCAGGAAGCTGAGCAGCCGTAAAGTTCATGATGAGAGAGGAGAGGGTGTGCGGTGGTGACGGGGATCAGACACACATCCTATTTGTGAGCCATGTATAATAATATCACAGATCTATATGCGTAAAAAATATATACATATTTATTTATTATTGTTTTTTATTCCTTTTTAATAATTTACTGTTCAGTGTGCATTGATTTCCACTTTATCTTTACTCAACTTTCCTGCAAGCACACATCAACTGATATGATTCACCTTCGGTAACTGGAAAGAGAGAATATTTCATAAGGCAGAAGACAGACTGTGGGTGCTGCATGTCCTGTTCCTATGCAGCACATGACTTTAAGCTTTAACGCTCACGATGCCGGAGCTGCATCTCCACGACTCGCCTTGCTGACGTCAAACGGCAGGTAAATCAACATATCTCATATGGTTCTGCCTCGCTCCCATGGCAACGGTTGCTGCTCCTCTGGGAGACCGAGTGTCTGAGGTAAGACGTGGTAGAGGCTAGGTAACACAAAGATTATATGGGATTTAGAAGTCATCTGTTTCAATCAAAGCAGACAGACGAGACATCCATTGTTTATGGAAGATTAAATGTCAGCCTAGAAGTATGGCTACTTCGTGGCATGAAACCTTGTTAAAACACGTCTGTATACTAGTTAACTTACATGACTTTCTGACAGAATAGCAGGTACTCTATTGGTAATTCAATAATATTGAAGAATATCTCAAAATTATATTATAAATATATTGATAATCATTGGTTCTGACTGGTCAGCAGCTGTGACAGTAGCTTCAGGTTGAAAGAAAACTTGTAAGTCTATATCAATGCATCAATTCAAACATGTTATAATTTCTATAACCACTCAATCACACTCCATATAAACAGTAAAGTGCAGTGAAAAGTTTAGTGATCATTTTCCAAAGGAGTCAGCGCTAGCAAGGTAAAGCTGAAACTTCAGGTTTTTCTCCCTGTGAAAGCTTTAAGCCTTTAGGATTGAGGGCTGCGCTGTTTCTTCAAGAGAGACTTCAAGAGAATCAGTGCTCGCTGCTGTAATGGAAGTGATAACAGGGTCTAACTCAATTTTTCCAGACATTTCACAACTGTAACCTTACCAGTTGGGGTCCAGTTGTATCACATGAAATGTATTTTTTTGTTGCTGGTGTCTTTCAGCTTCTATCATTAAGGGGTTGTCACAGCAGGCCATCCAGTCCACACACGTAATTTGGCTCAGGTTTTAGCCCAGATGCCCTTTCTGAAATAGCCGTCCAATTTTTTTACCCAGGCTTGGGACTGGCACAAACGTACCCTGTATCCAGTAGCTGGGTTTGGTGCATTGGCAGGGAATAAATCCGGGGCCTTCCACATGGCAGGTGAGAAGTCCACCACTGAGCCACCGGTGCCACAACAGAGTGTGATTTGTGCACTGTTTACATTTTAGAAGCGCAGTAATGGTGATATTTAATCAAAGGTAGTTCTGAAACCAAAGTTATCCCTGAGAAAATGGTCCATTTTCTGAATAAACAATCGTCAACTTATTAGTTTATGTGATACATTAAAAGACATAACATAAAAAAAAAAAACATCTGTGAATGTTCAATGCCATTCTGGAACATTGTGAAATATTGTGGAATATGATAAAACATTGAACTTGAACTATGGCAGAGACAAATATTTTTTATTTGTATTGCATCTTATAAGTTATAATTTTAAGGAAAAAATGTGAATTTAGTGTTGTGTCCTCAGTTTTGTTTAGTGATTTCTGTAATAAAAAATATTAAGAACTTGTTAATGTCAGTGACTTATAGGGTTGGGTATCGTTTGGGGTTTTTTCGATACCGGTGCCAAATCGATACTTTTAAACCGGTACCGATGCCAAAACGGTGCCTGAACCGATACTTTGCAAAAGCCACAAAATGATGGTGGACTCAAGAATACATTTTTATTGAACAAAAAATTAAATGCTTAAAATTTAACAATATATTAAAAGTTTAAGTACTAGCTGTTAAGCCATAATTATAAACAGAATCTACAGTATGTAACATTAGTATTTTACAAATCGTTTCACCATTTGTTAGCATGAATGCAAGATTTGCATTTTGCAATTAACATTACATTATCCTACTTCTAACCTGAGGAAAGGCTGCTGTTGGCATCATAATCGGCGGACTCCTTTTTGCTACGGTTGGTGTGACTGGTGCTGGGGTCATCCACACCGATAGTGCCAGCTGTTGTCCGCAAGCTGTCAAACACGGCGCATCCCTCTGCTTTTACTGCAAGTTTATTCCATGTGCCCTCAAAGATTTCATTAGATTCGACGTCTTTCCCCCTTTACACGCAACTGCCGTAAAACATTTACTGCACGTCGCAGTGTCGAAATCCTTTCTTGTGAAATATAGCTACACTTTCGACCGATTAGTTTTTAGGCATTTTAACGAAAATTCATTTAGCAAGTTAAGATAGCGGTAGATCACCTGCTGCCGTCAGAGCCGTTCATGCGCATCTCGGATGGTCTAATTTCCTGATGATTTGTGCTTTTAATCTTTTTTATCTAATCTAATAGACTTTTAATCTACAAAAATAAAATCTTTTGGATTTGTATTATCAAACCTTTCCGAAGTCCTCAAGATTTTTCTAATTAAGGAAATATTAAATTTCCTTAATTAAAATAAATTTTTCCGATCATTTCTGACACCCCATGAACGCAGTATTTCAATTTTACTAGCGATCATGTATGTTGATGAATCTAATGCTTATTACAACCGTGTCATCATAGCCCCAGAGAACAAATATATCAATCGACAGTTCAGGCATTTAAGTGGCACCGAAATGAGGCACCAAAATTCGCGTTCTGTTTCGGTCCGGTACATACCGGTTATATAGGTACCAGTGCCGTATTAGTACCGGTTTTCGGTACCCAACCCTAGTGTCTTATGTACTATTTACTTAAATGATATCTAACCACTTACTGCTGAGTGTAACTAAGGTGCTAGTAAGATCACTTGAAAGTGAATTTCAATGGATATTAATTTAAGAAAGAATACTGTAGAAGAAAAAAAGAAAAATGTTCATTGGATGGATGGATGGATGGATGGATGGAAAGACAGATAATTTACTGATCCTGAGGGAAATTTCTAACATCCATTCCATTACATTCTATATCGGTTGTTATTGTAATGGCTTTGCTTTGACCCCAGCTGGTAGAATTTTTACACAAAATGAGATGAGTTAAATACATCAGGCTGTTTTAATGAATAAGAATGGTAAGGATGATGACCTGCAGTACTTAAAAGAGGAATAAAACACTTCCTGAACACTTCGGCTTCTCGTGAAGCCATATCACGTCACCCTGTCATATTTTCTCAGAACACTATGCTCCGTCTAGTTTTATTTCTTACTTAATAGACTTGCTGTCTTAATAAAAAGTGTTTTCAGGATCATTTACATTTTCAGATTTAGCCAATATTCTTATCCAAGAAGCTGCATGCCTTAATCTCTGGTCCTCAGGTACCGCGAGAGAAGTGATCTCTCTGATGCAAGCTGGATCCACAAACTGGCTTGCATTAGTCTGTAAATCTAAGCTTGTTGACGCAAGCTAACACAAAGCAGAAAGATGGTGCAGTTCAATCAGAGCCAGGAGTACTGCGGCTCTCGTGCCGCAGCTGGTGATCAGAAAGATCGCATTACCCGCCGGATGAGAGCTCAAGGCAATCGCGATGAGAAAAGAAACATGCGAGTGTCCATATGTCTCAGCCAATGAGGCAATATGTTCTCTCAGTGAACTAAAGGAAAAAAAGTGATCACAATGGCAGTGTTGGTGACCTTAACTAAACAGTGATATGAAGTCAGGGACAGGATGGGTCTTGGCCTCTCTCGTTTTAGGAAGGAAATGACAGTATGGCTTTCCTGACAAGAAATCCCCCTTCCACTCCCCTGCAAATTCAGCTGATTGTTTGGAGATGATTTCCTCTAAACTGCACACTATGGAGCCAGACTTGGGTAGAGAAGGGAAAGGGGAGACATTGTGGCTTGCACTGCCTTTCACCTTTGTGTTAGAGATGGAGCACCGACAGCTCAGACTCTTAGGAACAGAGGAGCCAGTCACACACACAAACAGACATACACACAGAGCACCAAAACAGACAAAGCAGTGTGAAATCAAGGGACATTTATTGCTATAAGACATTTATAAACTGTCCTCCTCCCGTGCGCTGTTTCATTGCCGAAATGTACAGAGCTCACATTAGCATCTGAGTAACAGATACAGGGTGCAGGTAGATGCGTTGCACCGACCACCACATTTAAAAATATGATTTGTTGTTCATTGTAAACCTCGACTGAGTAACTACCTCAAATTATATAGACTGTTCGGTGAGGGAAATTTTAGCACAAAGTTTTTTTTCCCCTCCAATTTATAATAGAGACTTTTATAGGACTTGCACAAAATCCAGTTATTCCAGGAGAACTAGCTTATTTTATAATGTTAATATTGTACAAATAAGAGCGAACCTGGTCCTGGTGTCTGGAAGGTTTTAGCTACCAAACCTGCATCGTAGCCATTAGGAATGGTCACTAGTCACCACCCACTACAATATTATAACGATATTAGGGGTGCTCCGATCAGGATTTTTGGGGCCGATCACCGATTTCCGATCACTAGAAGCTGTATTGGCCGATACCGATCACCAATTACAAGGTCAACATAAAAAAAAACATAGCAGCCAGTGCTTGGTTAGTAATTGGGAACAGCTTAGAGCTCGACAAATACAACTTTCCTGTAGATTGTATAAAATAAAATAAAATAACAGACAAGTAGGACGCGAGTCGTCGGAAGTTCTGCAAGGACCGCCAAAACATTAAACATGTTTAGTGTAATTTAATGTTTAGTTTAATTTAACATGTTAAATTTTTCGCGCGGAAAGATGGAAATGTGGAAATGTAAATCACAGCGCCAAAACTTGCGGTGAATCATGATGAAGCGTACTTACGGCCACCGAGCGAAACCGCGTAGGTAAAAAAAAAAAACTGAAAACCAGCCATTTCTGGCCACTGGATGATCACCTGGTTCATCTCTATTATAAATATAACTTCTTTTCTTTTATTATTATTTTTTATCTATGCTGGAGATGCGTGAATCGCCACACAAAAGAAGCATGATTCATAACTGAATTGATTTTCCACCAATGCTAGTAGTCAGTAATGATGAAACGGGCTAAATTAAGAAGGACCTGTGACACATGCTAGCTTGTTTACAATCAGTTAGCTAGCAGGCCAGCTTACCTAATGAATCATGTTTGGGCTCAGGGGTAGCTCAGTGATAAATAAAAATACGAGCTAACGTTTTGACAGGTTTGACTATTAATAAATTGTCAAAAATATTAAAACTACTAGCATACTGCTGGTACACTGTCTATAGCTAACTGTCTGAATTTGATAACCAAATGTTACAAATGAATTCTTACAGGTTTCCCTAGTGAAGAGTGAAAAAATAAGTTTACTAGCTACTGCTAACTGCTAATTACCCAGGAAGTTAATGATGAGGAAAATGTTGAATCGTCATACATTCAGACAGTTTATAAAAAAACATAAAATGATCTCTACCTTTCTACAAATGATCTAAATTGCTAGCAGTTTATTAACCCAACAGCTAACTGCTAATAAATCAGCTAGCTGACTAGCTAACATATCTAATGATGAGCCAAATGTTGGCTGTTAGAATTCATCTAGACAGCTTAGCTACTGAAAAATGAATCAGTGAGGAAATTGACAATATAAATCATTTATTTTAGTTAGAATAATGAACTAGCGTTTTAGCAATTTTAACCAGCAAACTGCTTGTAAACTAGCTAGCTAGCTCTAAATTGGCTAATGATTAACTGAAAGGTGCGTGTTATGGTCAATATTCTCACAAAAGTGCCTATTTAAAATAAATCAGTACAAATCCTGAGCTAGTTTGCTAATAAAAATTTGTTAATACTGTATATATAAGCTAACTTTACAAATCTACCACACTGTCATGACACAAGAGCATGTAAAGAGCAGGAGGAGAAAACCCAGTATCTGGCCAGGTTGCAGCCTTGGGTGACATTTTCGTAGAACGAAAGTGGCACAAGACGCCTGGCCTTTCACTCTGAGGTTGATGTAGCCTAAGCATCTAATCATGTGAAAGAATCTCATTGCATGAAAACATGTATGCTGTTTGAACTGATGAAAAACAACAAAGCTGGATAACAGCCGTTCACTGCAAACCACATGTTGAATCTGCAATCTCGCTGCAGCTGCACGTCAACATAAGGTGCACGTGAAGTAAACGTCAACGATCTGAGTACCGGAATAAAGGACGCACACTGGGTTCAGTCTCATTATCACAGGGGAATGTCAAAGGTGTAATTAGAGCTTTATTGTCAATGTTAATGTCTAGGAGGAGAACCACAGGCTCCTCGGTCACAGAAAGCTCAACACTCAAAGCCGACACTCAAAAGCCATTTAGTGTCACTTTCACACTTTCTCACAGGGTCAGAGACTGAAGTGGTGCTGGTAAATGGCCATTCTCACAAGGCAGTGTGAAGCCTTTAATTAGCATGCTAACAAACACTACCCTGTCCTATTCTCATAAACAAATACTTCCGCTGCTCGATTAGTCAAGAGAACATGCAGCTAAAGTAAATGAATCGATTTGGCGAAATATCTCTTCCTCATCTGCTACAGCAGAGCAAAATAAGGAAAAAAGTCACTCACACCAGGCAATTTGATATGCTTAGACATCTTAACTCAATAAAAAAATAAAAACGATTTTCAAGCTTTCATTCATGGTAAAATTAGTTTTGATGTCTAAACCAAAATGATGCCAGAACCAGGCATACGAAATCTCTGTGCACACGTTTGCTTTCTCTGAAGAAAAGTTATACAAGGTAACAAGCAGAATTGAGTTTATAATAGAAAGGTAAAACAAACTGGTGAGAGTTCTCTTTCTGACAAAACAAAAAGAGGAAGGATGTCCTTGGACAGGAAGCACCGCAGTGTGTAGAAGAGACCGTGCACAGTCGGATGATTTCGGCGCTGCAGATCAGGCCACATGTGCACACGCTCCTGCAGCTTTGAGCTTCTGTTGCATGGTCAGTGTGGTTGCGCGACTCGGTGCGGTTTTATTTATAGGAGCTTGACAAAATGAATCAAGAGGTAAATAAATACCTGAACACTTTATAGAGTTCCACAGAATCCGATTTTTCTTTTTTTTAATAAGCACTTAAAGACGAAAGACGAAAAAGAAAAACACCACTTCCAACGACAAGGTTGTAAAATAGGTCTGAACTTTGCAATTCCTGGCCTGGAGACGATGAGAATGTTTTTCTATCCATTAGCATATATAGGAGTAACTCTGTTGGAGACTAATGACATTATAATAATGAATTTACGGCTATTAGCATTTCGAATGATTGCTTGTTTAAATGTTCATGGAATATTATGCCCCACTTCTATGAGTAGATTTTGAACCAGTTTAATTAATTTGAGTTTTTAATTAGAGTTTAATTAAAAAGCCAACACATTACGATGTAAATTTGAACTCATGACCTAAGAAACTGTAAAAAACTGTCGTATGGTGTAAACCTGGCTTAGAAAATAAATACAAGTTAAACAATAACAAATAAAACATCTCAACACATTACGTATTCAGGATTACTTAGCCTGTTTAATCCACTTACATATAAGTGTCAGCGTATGTATTGTGTGTTCATATAATAACCCTACAACTGTCACAACAGAGCTAATGAAATCAGACTGTTGGCCATATGTTAGGAGGAAAAAGCTGCCCGATCATATCCCTGTGTTCCTGTCCTGCTCCAAATGTAGAGGGTGGCAGAAGGTTAGACATCGGTGACAAGCCTTTCGTTTGAAGTGAGCTGCTCAGGCAAGCATGGTCAAGCGCAGTGAGGTAAAGACACCCAGACGGGCCATATGCTCTGCTAGACAGCACCCTTATCCAAGAAGACTCAGGGTCAAGGGCCTGCTGCCGTGACCTTCTGCCATCGGCGCACCAACCATGCTACGGCTGACCAGGCAGCGAGGTTTATGCTCAGTAAGCAGTAAGCACCAGGTTTTGTATAACAAAACCATGAAAAACGCTTTCTCACAGGGCGGTGTGTGGGATTTTGCTTTCTTGCAAGCAAAACCGATGGCTTAATTTGAGTGACTCAGTATGTCAGGCTATGTCAAGGGAATGTACTGCTTATATGACTGTAAAGTTATATTTAAAAAAGGAGCACAGTCAGCTTGGTTTACAGTAAAAATTCAAAGCGACCAATAATGTAGCTGCAGAATCCTCAAACACAGCTATTTTTGCTTGCATCATCATCATCATCATCATCATCATCATCATACCCTCTCAAAGACGAATTAGGAGAAATAATTTCTTGTTTACTCGCTCAAACATTTTTTTTTTTCATTTTTTTCATCAAAATTGTTTAAATGTTTGTCAAGAGTCTTAAAAACAATGGATGCCATGTAGACAGGATGAGATTTCCCACACATACTGTATGTCCATTAATTCATGTTGTCTTGGAGGATGTCGGTAGTAATCATGATTGATAATGATCACGAGGGATTACTGATCTCTGTAGAAAACACAGAAATGACACTGCTGTCACACACACGAACAAAGCTTTTATTGACTGCTAGGAATGTAGGAACGTACCTAAAACCACTAGTATGCTGCTTCTTTGAGAAAACTTTTGTCTGAGGTCAAATAAAGAGACTTCTTCCTGGTGGACACTGAGCACAGGATACAGCCTAATGTCACGTTTACCAGCAGCTCAGATCAGACGGGATCCATCACCTGGGGTTTTTCTGACAGATCATTTTTAAAGACGGTTAAATACAGTGTAGGCTTTCCAGAAAAATCACTGACAGAACAAAATAATACACCATTATTCCACCTCCCCATGCAACACTAATCTGACCCAAACAGGCCTGAAGAAGTAGCTTTTTATTTCTTAAAGTAAAATAATTTCTTCCTAATAATCTTGGCTATAAACGTGCATAAAATGTATTTACAATACAAATAATTTTATCTATGGCATTACTTTAAAAGTCCCATATTTTACAATTTCCTTAACAAGTTAAACCAAGTCCCTGAGATTCCTCAAACTGATATTACTTTAGCTGAAAAAAAAAATAAAAATCTTTTTTTCACACCTCAAACTCACTTTATTTCACTCCTTCTTGATTTCACACATCAAACTCATTTTATTTCACTCCTAAATGAGCTACCGATGAGTCACGCCCCTACAGAGAACAGCAGTAGTGCTGAACAACAATCCAGGAGAGGGTTTCTCCTTATATGAGGTCACATTAAGAGGAAAATCTACTTTTCAATGCAATGAAGAAAAACACACAAAGAGCAGGAAATGTTTTCTTCCTCTGGGTTTTTTTTTCATGTAGACATGCACCTGGTGACCCAGCTGAATGTCTAAAATGACTAAAAAGTGAATTTTGCTTAATAGATCCCCTTTAAAGCACCTCCTCTGGCTTGACAATTAAAGGGATCGTACAAGTTGTAAACTGCTTATACAACTTTTCTAATAAAGGTTCTAATAAAATGGTCACAGCCATTTTGACATAAACTGCCTCTAAAGGCTTTCCACTGTCTGCCGAGAGCGGAATTGTTCATTTTAAGAAACTGTGGACAAATCTGACTTATGCAATCACATGGCCTTGTAAAGGCCATGACCCAATTGTGAAAGTTTGGCAAAATATCATCATATGAGTACACATAAAACAGTATATTCATTATATTCATATTATCTTTTTAGCCAGTGACGCTTTTGTGAAGAACTTCAAAGCTGTGAAACCTACTGCATTAGCATAGCTCAGCAAAAAAAACCTGACAGACGAAGGACCCAGAAATGCAGAAGTGTAACATGCTCATGAACATTTTGTGCGACTAAAAACCTCAGCACGTGACCTCTGACGATCAGAAGGAAAAACAGAAGTGAGACATTTAAAGAGACTTCTGCACTGTCAGGCAATGTGGTGTGCCCTACTCAGTTGGCAGCAATTTTGTCAGCAACAGGAGCCACACTTTGAGACTTCTACTTAATCCGAACAGAGTCTATAAGACCATATCATATCTAAATAACCTTGAGCATCATCTTATTTAAAAGGATGCATAAGAAATATCCGACATACTCCCAAGAGCCACGCCTCCTTCTCCTGCTCCATGGTGCAATGTATAAAAGCATAAAGCTGAATGGAGAGCTCCGTTTCGTAGTGGTTGTTGGTGTCAGACAAGTCATTTTTCCACGCAGAGATCGCACTATATAACCACTACGAGGACCCCGTCAACATGCCGCTGTCTTTCGATAACCATAAAAGGCTTGCTGATGAGAGAGAGAGAGGTCAGAGAAGAATGGCCAGATTAGTTTGAGGTTATCGGAAGTCTACAGCAGCCATTAGTTATAAATGTTTCAAACAGAAAAGCATATCAGAACGCATATCATTCTAAACAGATCATATGACCATGCTGCTGCCATCCAAGAGCAGGAGTCTGCAAAACCAAGAGACCACGAGACAGATCAAGATTGTGACTAACTTTAACTCTGGTCTAATTTAAAGTCGTGGGAATTTAAACCTTTCAGTCACTACGTCCAAACCACAGACGAACATGTGACTTCATTACATTCTAGCTGAAACCAAGGATTCCCCCACAGACCTGTCCACATAAGATTCCTCCAGGTTCTTTGGTTTCCACCAAACTATGTGCAAAAGAATGTGTGAACATTGTGTGTACAAATTATGTACTGCCACCTCAAATTCAGCGTCCCTGGCATCCTGAAATCATCAAAATGAAGTGGCTACAACACACACCTGAATGCATATTTCAATTTGCTGAACAGATCATTTATTCTCTACTGCACAAATCATGTGCCAGTAATTAATAAGGAACTAAAAATTTATAGGAGTAGGACTATTAAAAGAACCGCTGTCTTGATTTCTTTAGGAAAAAGCGCATTCTGTAGACGGTGTCAATCATCCTTCTGTCAGAATTAAGGATGTGTTACACATACGCTTGCTCATGAAATCATTCTAATAATTGTATGCAGCAATTGCCCCAACCCCACACTGTGAACAAAAGTCTGCGGAAGTGCTGAAATTTCACTTCACACCTAAAAAGCAGACGCTGTGCTTGCTTAACAGAGACAGTGAAAAGAAGGAACAATGCAAGAGCTCTTTAAATACACAACAATGCAGGGAACTCAGAGGGCTCTACTGAGAAACTGGACCAATGCACAGGAAACAACCATTTAATACTGAAATTCTAAAAAAAATTTAATAAAATAAAATCAAGAAGTGTCAAAAAAAAAAATGCTGGGTTTATTTGCCATCCAGGTTTTTTTTTCCCCCTCGTCTCTGCAATCTGCATCTGTTTTCCTTGTTCAAAACACATAAACCATCTGATTCGATCCAGAAACTTGGACCCATGTAGGCTGACCTGAATGATTTGAAATACTCTTTCAAATGCATCGTAATTAACTGGGGACTCTCCAACAGCAAGGCATCAATCATTTAACATGACTGCAGTTTACATCACTACTGGATATCATTTAACTGATGGCATTTTCAAATTGAAAGCAGGTGGAAAGCAGACGACAGAACAATGGAATTAAATTCAGCATGAATTTTCTGAGTCATGCATTTCCAGGCTTTCCCCTCAGGGTCTTCCTAGTCAGAGATAAAATAGTTAAGGCTGTTGAGTAACAGCTGAGAGGAGATGTTTAGGACAAAACGTTGAAGAAACTAAAGCTTCGCTCTCACCACTTTTCCCACTTTTGTGTACAAGCGAGGTGTCCGCGCAGGCCGATCTGTTTCCCACAACGTGAGCAACACCCAAAACTAACTGAACCTGAGACTCCCGTTCCCACCGAGCACTCGGATCAAAACAGGGCCAGCATTGCCGAAAAGGCCCTTTCATGGCCCTCTGTGAGAATGTGCCTCAATGCAAAAGAGTCCAGAACCATTTTGGACACGAGGAAGGGGCCGTTTTGGCCGGCATGGCGTGAAATCGGATAAATAAAAAAACGAGAAAGGGGGGAGAAGAGAGAGGGGAAAATCCTCTCTTTGTGGCTGAGGCCCAACAGACTGAGACAAAAGACCCAGTGGCAGGAGAACTGGAGGGATGAAAGAGGGGTGCTGAGCTCGGCCCTTTCTCCCCATCACTCTGATTCACTGTCGCCCCCCGTTCTGTTCCCTTCAGCTATGCCCGCACATACAAAGTCTTCTTTGAGCTCGGCCCCTTGTCTCTCACTTCCGCTTTGTGGGGCTTCAGAGTGCAGGGCCGTTCGAGCCGCTTGCAGAAACGGAAACGGGCGCTTCTGCTAATGGTGTAAGATACACAAGTTTATCAATGCATCATTTGGCAGGTATTGCATAATAAAGTTGCGATAACCGTTAACGTGACTTTCAGACAGAGCAACGAACGCGAATCATCATGTGACCATTGTTTTGGTCAGAGTAATACAGAATGATGCGTTTCCTCATGCAATACTATCTATAGGCACAATCATAATCGTGCATCAACAGTATTATTGTTCTTTTTGTATTGGACTACCAGTGTGAGAAACTTCTCCAAAATTGGTGCAATTATGGTGAAAATACACACCAGAAAAATTAAACAATGCAAAATATACACTAGTCCAAGATTTAGCATTTTAACCCCTACTCCTAGGCTCCTACTCCTTTGCCTACTTCTTTTTTTTATTATTTATTTATTTGTTTGTTTATTTTTTCAATTTCCGACCATCAGCATTCAAGCTCAGCTATTTATTACAGAACAACCGACTAATAAACGCTACGGCTCCCTCGGAAATCCCATCATTACGTGCTGTAGATACCGATGCGATTCATGCAAACAAGCAGGCTGATGTCAGCCACAGTGGAAAGGAGTTCTCTGCACTGACATGTGGCGGGGCAGATAAGATCTGAGAGCAGATTGGAGGAGCCATCTGGAAGGCGTTTGGCCTTCCCTCCATGGAAGAGCGATTGGACTCTCGTGGAGGAGCAACATGAGAACCCTGGGGTCACACACTGCAGGGGGTATAGGGGAGGGGAACAAATCCTTGGATGACCAGTCAGGCCACACACATCAGCCATGATAATGTCCGTATAAATAATAATAATGAGCTTGTTTTTTTTTTTCCTCACATGGACCAAAAGTGTTGTGAGTGTTAGGAGACAGGGAGGAAATGAGAATGAGTTTTGAGCCATTATTAATGACATCATTTCATTCGTTCCTCGTTATCCCATCCTTCTGCGCGGTGACCGATTTCCATTACCAAATTGATTTGCAGTTTGAGGTAATTAGCCTGAGTGGACATGTGATCTCATCTGATGGTCCATCAATGTGAGCTGTTGTAGATACTGATCTATTCAATCAATTATCTCTCCCTAACAAAGTTCCAATAAGCATAAATACATTAGTAAGGATGTCAACACAGTAATGGTATTAGCATTAGCAGAACCAATTGTTCAATAACGAGAAAGAAACCTCCTTTAAAACAAATGACTCACATTGGGAATAATTCATATAGAACCTTGGTGGTAGATCAGGTCAAACCTTTAGCATCCTGCTCAGCAGAAGCAGACTTTCCATACTCGCTACAAAAAAAACACATGACGGCATAACAAATACTGATCAACGTCAGCTGCGTGACATGGCATTTCCAAACGTAACAATTTCAATTTCGTTACATTTTACCACAAGCACAAGGCTCAAAGTTCCTTCTAGTTGGGTAGTTAGATGTTCAAAACGTTTGTGCCAAAGTTGGTCAATTTTGTGGGAAAATTTGTGACGACCACAACCATACAACCTGGTACATCTGTGATCCTGCCTGTGAAAGGCAGAGGTGGTTATGCTGTTTTCAGGAGCAACACTGATGAGTGAACATCACTCAGTTTCAGGTTTCACCCTCAATTACAGTGGCTTACACGCACACGGGGAACGGGAAAATCCCATCTATCTGTGGCCTGGTAAAGCCACCAGGATCTTAGGAGTCTGAGCTTCCGTGGGCAGCGTGTGGCCTCAGAGTGCATGGGGGGGGGGATTCCCTCAGGACAAGCCAGGAATTCCTCTGAGCTCTGTCAGTGAAGGGGCCAATAGGTCAGCGGACTCTGATTTACTGCTGTCTCCTTTGCACAAGCCTTTCAGTGGCTACTGTCCGTGTGACATCTCTGAAGATCTGATGTGCTTAGGATGTCACTTAAGCACAAATAAGCTCTTTGCACATGAATAACTAAGTAGAAACTAAAAACAAACAGCATCACGTTCGACAGCCTGAGAAATGAGGGGTGGAAAATGTACAAATATTTTAATTTCATGACTACAAATTACCAAGCATGGCCCCTTTATCTCTGCTCTGTGTGCAGTCTGAAACCATTCATAATACACAACGTGTAGCGCTAACATTTCAGCCGGTGTGCAAAAGGTGAGGAGGCACAGACAGGTATGCCAATGCAGCGTGTGTCTGTGTGTACTGTGGCAGCCTGCCAGACAGATCTGATTCAGACACACCGGCATCCAGACGACTCACTTGGATAAGATCCCAGATGGCGAATTTCAACCCAAACCTGAGAAGTTTGTATATTAAAAGATGAATGAAGGCATTCTTCTTTCCCGCTTATCTCCTACTCCCCGTCCTCGGCGCTATCAGGAGGCGTATAATGCTTAATTAACACCTCCCAGCCCACTGACAAAGCAACGAGATATTGCAGACGTCTTTATCAGTCCCCTGCTGAGTGTTACTTCGCACTTAAAGAACAATGGATTAAAACAAGCCAGGCATTCAATTCAAATAAACGCCAAAGGCTCAGAACATTCGCAGAACTTAAGCTCCCAAATTTGAAGGGAAACGTTTGACAAATCCACCTATGGGAAAAAGAATACATGCTTGTAGTTCATCTTCCTAGACAAGGTTATGTCCCAGTCTTTAGGAAACGTCCTGCCTGAATGCCATGAGAATATACAATTCAAAGAATGCTCCGAATTAGCATTCATGAAACAGCCTAGACATGTATGGAAATACATCAGTGTCAGAATTGGCTAAAACTTGTCAACAGGTAAGCTTACATAGGTGCAATGGGGACTATGCTGATTGTACTGTGCTTATGCAAATCAGTAAATTTGCTTAAATAATGAAAAAAGCGTAAATCTATTCTGAATAGAAAACTGACCTATCCATTCTATTAATTAACCTGACCAAGAAAAGATCAATTGAACTCTGAAATCCATATTATGTCACACAGCTCTAGTAGTTATATATTGACTCAGTGATGTATCACGATTCCTTTTCTGTGGCAATACTTGTACCGCCACACTGACCTCAAACTAATTTTTTTTCTATTATTATTATTATTATTAATTTTAAATTTGTATATATTTACATTTGAGGTGGTAAAATGTTGCAGTTCCTCTATAATCCCACAGGTGATGTGCTTTACATTATGCACATGTTGGCAGGCAGCACAGCAAATAATCTTTTGCAATAATCTAAGAAAAAATTTTTTTTATTGAATTCGGATATCAGTTACGTAATCACGATACTTACGGAATCATAAATCAAATCACCTCCCAGTTATTGTGATAATATTGTGGTGACTCCAATCCATAATAGTTACCATCACAAAGTGGATAATTTTTCCACAACAACAGGTCCTGAAGTGTTTAATTACATTTATTCACTATTCTACTAGCAGCTGCGATTTAAATTGAATAATGAATGACACATCGTGCTATTTAGCCATGTAAAGGTTTTATCTACCGTCATAAAACATCTGTAAACTAGTTAGAACCTGTTTTTAGAAGCTATAAATAGTTGTTCCCAATCCAGCCTCTATTTTTTCTCCTTATAAATTACAAAAAGAACAAAAGTCTACCATTATCGTTAAAATAATAACATCTTATATCCACTAATTACCCTTTAACGATTTATTACAGTAGATTATGTGATGGATCTGCCATACAAGTCCCTGTGCATGTCTTGTTGCTATAGAAACGATATGGTATGAGAACGATTGTATTAATATAACATCTGTGATTTAAATTAGAGCCTCCTGTCAGATGTGTTCTGTTATAGAACATATGCAGATAGTAATTGGTGCGAAGTAAAGAGTTCGACTGGATGGGGAGAATTCTGGGGTGACTAAGCAATGTAGGCGTTTGCAAGAATTCTGAGATCACCATGTAAATGTCAATGAAGAACTAATGATGGAAGTTTTATTGAGTTTATGCCAATTGCCAATCCATTAACGGATGTAAGCTATAAGTGCTTCAACAATTAACGTAACCTTAACGTGGGATTCCAAATCATTATGCATAATATGCATTCCAAAGTTCCATGGCAGTTCGGGAATTACTTACAAAAGGACAGAGATTTGTGGTAAAATAGTCTATAAAAAGTCACAGTTTAGTACATTAGCTTGTCCACAGTTGACCTGGAAGTTGCAAATTACCCATTGAGCTCTGATTTATTCAATACACACTACTACACAGCTGGATTTAAAACAAAACAAAACAATTATAACAACAATAAGGGTCACTTCAGCTTTCCACCAACACGTGAAAAACGGATTAGATTAGTTATTTATAAACCTGAAACCCAACACTGATACTTCCTGAGCAGGAAGCACCAAGCAGGAAGCCACAGGTTAACTTCCTCCTTCTTCTATTGCCATCCTGTTCGGGCATCCGCTCTATCCCTGTTAAAGCGCACAGCTGGAACTGAGGAGTCAACACCAGCTGGATTAAAAGGATGTCTGGGGCGACACTCAGCTCTCACACACAGGCAACTGGTCCACAGTAAAACAGCTGGGGGTCTGGAGAGCCAGTGACCTCTAGGATTAGGTGCATATGCAAACTAAAGATAAATCACTGGCTGCAAAGTTCTGCTCAGTATATGGTACCAGAAAACTGGACTGGACTGCCATTTTGGTTTTCATTCACGGATAAGTTCATAAAGGTGAAAGGGTAGATTTTCCACATCTAAGCTTGGGATAGAGCGAAGGTTACTAACAGGTTCATAACCCCAGTTCTCTCTTGCTAATTAAGAGCTGTTGAAGTGGATGTCTCAGAGCAGGGAAACCGTGACGGGGAGTAGTCCAGGATTGGAAACGTGGGTCTTGACCTTTTCAAACTCCTAGGGTTAATGTGTCAAAAGACACATGACTGTATGACTTTACTCGATTATGTCACCCACTTCCAGTGTTCCGGTGTACATCTAGAGTGCACATGCCTTATTGCTCAACTCCAATCAGAAACCCTTGATGCAGCAATGAGCACATTCAGTCAACTTTCATACATTATGTAACTCCTTCCCATTTCTTTCTCTATATAATAATAATGTACTCACAATGCATGATGATGCATAAAAAGTGAAAACTATCTCTAAAATCTATCTCAAATATCTTTAAAGCTCAATAAGATGGTTATTAGATCCTTGAGAAATGTTTTAGGCCACCCAGTTCTCAAAATATATGCTATAGTGCATAGTGTTTATCTAAACCATGACCAAAATTCCAGCTTGTGGTTTTCCTCTGAATCGAGAGACAGCCTTCCATTAGCCGTGGCACTGGTTTGCAATGTGTAAAGCGAGACAAACTGCGCAAACAGCTGGATTTCAGACCCAAGCAATCAGGAGCAAAGCGATAAGCAAGAGTATTACCACGTAAGATGGATATGATGGCTTTCTTTCGATGTGTGAACAGGTGTCTCACTTAATCTGTCATCACAAGTGCAAGATGAGAGGCTGACAGAATAATCAGAGAAAAGGAATTGGATTGGATGTTCACCCTTTAATACCCAAACTGCAAAGTTGCAACAGTGCAGGAGCGCCTGATCTACAAAAGATGTGTTTAAACCTATCAAAAATGTATGCAGACTTAACAGTAACAACATTTATAACATACCTACACTACAAATACAGTTTCTGATCCCTTATTAAAAAATAGAATGGATACTAGCATCAATTTTTTCTGACATCAAAAGGACTTTGTTAAATAGTACATATCCTTTCATACTGTTCCATACTATTCACACTTTTATGCTTTGAATCGGAACCTTCAGTTTGACAGCTTTACAATATCATGTACATGAACGTAGTTGCACATATCACATACACACCAACGTACGCCTGATTTGCAGCTTGACCAGGATTTGGTTTAAAAAATACATTTAAACCCCAGAAAAACAAGACCAGCAGCTCACATCTGACAGAACTTCATCCTGAAACATCTACAGCCATTGAGCTTGACAGACAAATGAGCTTATGTACCGGGCCAAAACTGCAGGCCAGCTAACATCTTGCAGACACGTTCTATGAGACTCTTAAAAAAATAATAATAATAATTTTTTTTAGTCTTTGATGTCATCTTGTTCGTCCTCGCACGGAGGTATTTTTACACCAAGTGCTGGAGTGAGTGTGCGTCACGTTCAAAACACACCGAGGAATGTAAAGCACCATGCATCCTATAATTCACTCCATTGACTTACAGCTGACTGAGCAAGTGTTGCTTGCATTCGGGATCATGATTCTTCTGTCCTCGAATCCAGACAAGCCGTGTTACGATGTGATGCAAATCAAAACAAGAAAATACATGTCAGCTTTCGGGCACGAGATTCCAACCACAGCGGCGGTTTTTATTCATTAAGACAGAATCCAGCCGAGTTGCTTATATTACAGCTGCTGCTTTGGGCTGCACTTAAACACACATCGTCAACATAGCACTTAAACATATACTACAGTAGAGGGCTGCTCAATCTTGACAAAATCCCACGGCAGCACCGACTGACCAGATATGCATTATGGTCCAAATTTAAATTGGCTTGTAAAAAGATGTCCCATATTGTTCCAAGTCAGTCCTGGTTAAGCGTTTTTGCTTGTTTTCACAATGGACACCTTTTACAAAACAAAACATTTTTAAAAACTTTGCCAAAATCTACACATCACGCAACACATACAGATGCATGCATAAAGATTTTCCCTAGATTTCAATTAACTTAACACCTCCAATATCCTTCGCATCTACCGAGTTAATAACACAAATCGATCACCAACGGCTGGATCGTGTCAATGCCATGATTCATCGAAAACACCCACAGAAACACTCATCTGTTTAGTGATGCGATCAGTACTGTACAGTGATCTGTCCCAAACCGTGTGTGACCTTGTGCGGTGACTGGTGTTGATCAGCAAGCGATTATTGCCATGACAATTAAGAAGTTATATGCCATGTATACCAGGGAGAATCAAATACATTCAGACATCATCGAGACTGATCCTGATGTTGATCTTACTATAAAGAGAGCGATTTTTTTTTTCAAAAGTATATGCACTCCACTGATTAGTTTCTTGCTGGGACTGTGGCACGGCGCCGGTCCAGAGGGTGCATTAAAGTCTGTTCCATGTTCTTATCTTTGCACGTGTTTCCTCCTGTACAGTAGCCTACACAGCCATGAGTGTAATAACTACAGTACATGCCTTTAGAAGTGAATGAGTGGCATCCCTTGGGATTGGTTTTAGATCATGACCTGCTTACTAAAGATGAATGAGATCACTGTGATTATTTACATATCTATCATATGACGGTTGTAGGCAAATCTGAGCAAATGATCACGTGTAATAATGGTGTCTTTTGGGTAGAAAGCGAGGTGTACGTTAAACACTGGGTGAATAGGGAACTAGAACATGTGAATTATTTAGCTAAAGTGGTGCATATCCGGTAACACAGATTACACACTGCATCGACACATATGTGCGAGACTCATCATTTCGTAAAAGACAAAAATGGGGAAATGTGTTTATATTTAAAAACAAACAAAACACACACACACACACACACTGAATGAATAAAATAAGCATGCAACCAATGGGTCGGAAACTGGGTGAACTCTTAAACAGGGACCGTAGCTGTCATTTGAAGCGCTTGTTTCTAGTGATTGTTGAAAGCGTGATTAATGACGCGTGTCATTAATTAAATACACAAGAGCATAACATGTCACACCGCAGTGTCGCAGGAGTTTTCCGAGCAGCAGTATGCTAAGTAAACTCACCGACTGCAGGAAGGAGAGCGTGCGCACATAGTCTCGCTCGGTGTTCAGCAGCTCGTTGAGCACACACAGCCGCAGGCGAAGCTGGCGCTCCGAGTCTCTGCACTGCTGCTCGGCGTGTTCCCGAGCGCTGTCCTCCTCCATGTTCCCCCGAGATAATCCTCCCCGAAAGACGCTGCCACGCTTGCCAAGCGTGGATTCTGATGTACTGTGTCTTACTTGTTTGTTTTCTCTCTCTCTCTCTAGTCCATTCCACCGCGCATCCCAAAACACCAGCACACTCTCTCTCTCTCTCTCTCACACACACACACACCGAAAACCCTGTTAGTTTAATTGAATTAAAGTTCGCTAGAACATATTCCGTGTTTTAAAGACACCAAGTCCTGTTTAACCAGCGTCCTGGAGAGAAACAAGAGAGGAACTGAAGAGCTCCTGAACACGCCGCGCGTGTACGTGTGTGTGTGTGTGTGTGTAGGCAGAAAGTGACACGCTGTTGTAGTTACACTGAGCAGTAAAGCTGAGGAGAGCAAACCGTCTGCGCGCTCTCTCTCTTTCTATCTGTGTGTGTGTCTGTCTCTCTCTCAGTCCCGTCTCATGTTCGCACTCACAACACACTACGGCTTTCTCTTTCAAAATGTAACACAAATTGAATAAACTGCCTCTGCTTTCCTTACAGTCTTCGCAACAGTGGTGTCATCATAAAATTCTGAGGGAAAGTTGTTTTCCCTTTAAGGGGGAAATCCTATCAACTGTACGTTTCCCTTTTTCAGGACAGATCCCAAGCGCTTCTCTAGCCTTGTGGTTTCTGGAACCTTCCAGAGACCATTCGTCTAATTAGGTGTACAGATGAAAGTGTGTTTAAGGATGATGGTAGAATCCCCTTAAAAAAAAAAAAATAATAATAATAATAATTCACTTTCAGGGTGACACAGTGGTTTAGCAGTTAGCACTGTTGCTTTGCACCTCCAGGGTCCAGGTTCGATTCCCACCTTGGGGTCAGTGTGTATGGAACGTATTGTTTAGCGAGTTTCCTCCCACAGTCCAAAGACATAGTTTTGCTTATAGTGGCCGAACCTGTATACAGGATACAGTGGTATCAACGCTATGAGTGACACACTTCTAGTAGGGGACTCAAAAGTTACAGTAACACTGCTGCGTTGGACCGTGTGTGCATGGACTTTGCTTGATGTGCCTCCACGCTCGATGGGTTTTCGCAGTTTCTCCACACAGTTCAAAGGCATGCTATTGTACACAGATTGATGTTTCTGAAGTAGCCGTAGTGCACTTTTGCCCTGTAATTGGTTAGCACCCCATCCTGCACCATGGCCCAAATTTCTGGGCTGGGCCCCATGCCATCCTGTAACTCTACACAGGATAAGTGGTACAGAAAATGATTGAAATTGACAATTTTAGATGGTAAAATCTGATAGGAAGGAAATGAGGAAAGAGGTTGTGTTGCGTGCTTGTTGCATGCTTCCACTGAACATAGAGCGTAGATTGAAGCAAAGAGGCTTGTGGTTCAACTTGGAAGTAGCTCGCCCTTTCATGTTGGCATGCTTGTACACAGATTGCAGGCAAATTATAACCTGACTAATTGAGCGAGACCTGAAGAATGGAAAGTAACCGTCACAAAAGAAGGAAGTGGACACAATGGCTTGAAGTACATTTAACAAATATATGTGAATTAGATTAGATTAGATTAGATTCAACTTTATTTTCATAGTGTGTATAATACATGTTTAAAGCCAAAGAGGTGCAGTTAGCATCTAAACAGAAGCGCATAAGTGGCCTATTTACAATAAATAACAATGTGGTACGCGGCATGGTGGCTTAATGGTTAGTCACCTTGCACCTCCAGCGTCTGGGTTCGATTCCTGCCTCGGCTTTGGAGGTGCATGGAGTTTGCATGTTCTCCCTGTGCTTGGTGGTTTTCCTCCAGGTGCTCCGGTTTCCTCCCACAGTTATAAAGACATGCAGATCAAAGTAACTGGCACCCTCAAATTGCCTTCAGTCTTCTGGGATGGGCTCCAGACCCCCAACGACCCTTTATACAGTATGAAGCGGTATAGATGATGGGTTAGTGACTGAGCAACAAAGTACATCAGGATATGGGTCCGTATATACAGGAGTAAGAGCGATTAAGGTGCAGAATGTGCAGTACGTAATAAGAATAAAACTAAATCTAAAACTATACACTGTATGATAATACATAAATATTTGATTGTTCATCATTGTTGTGGTGAAGCTGAGATGGGAACTCACTCTGGCTGAAACACACTCATTCACCCCTAGGAAAATCCACCTACTGGGATGTGGGAGGAAACCAGAGTACCCAGAGGAAACCCACAAAGACACAGGGACTATGCACAACTTCACACAGACAGTAACCCGAGCTGTGGGAACCCAGACTCATGAGGCAGGAACACTACCTGCTGTGCCACAGTATAAACAATGACCTTTACAGGAACAGAGCATTTTGGGATAAAAGTATGTTATGCAAAGCATGCTGGGACAGGACATTAATAACCGAATAGAGTAACAGTACTTCCTTGACATCTCCAAAGTATTTTTCTATATTAATACAGAATTGGTAGGTGTTTGGAGAGGCAGGTTTCAGTTATACTTAAGGAGAGCCTTATGCGAGTCAGAAGAAACGCAAAGACATCCTTACTGCTAGCAAACACGCTTGAAAAGAAGCTGCAGTCGTAGCTGTGAGCATCCTGTTTACCCACACTACAAAGGGCAGAATCAAGACATCAGTTAGCACAAAGGGCATATCATGTTACCACAAAACCAAAACACAGCAAACTGAGGCAGAACGATGGTCCATTGAGAGTAAGCGCTGATATTCAGGGTTATCTTACATCGCCTTTCATAGGCACACAATATGTTCAGTCTGGCGTTGACTCCAGGAATCAACTGATCTTTATCTCAAACAGGTATACTACACTTATATGAATCTGATTCTTCAAATAATTAAACAAAAAGGCAGCGGTTTGGTACAGAGCCAGAAAGCCTGGTAGATCACACAGATGTATAGAGGGCTCCATCTAGCGGCGAAATTCAGAACTGATGCATGACGTCACGTAACGAATTTTGTCGCTGTGATTTTTTGATTCCACCTTGAAAAATTGAACATAAATATTTCAGCAGCCGAAAAGTAGGTGCCGTATCATATTTATTTTTATAACTTATATATGACCACGATAGTGCATTACTGTAGTGAAAAATATTTGACATTTTATAGGAGCCAAAATTAATGATCAGTTTGAATTAAATACTCTTTTCTGTTGAAATCTCCAGCCTAAGAGAATGAACGTTTCATTGATTACTGCCCAAGATACAAAGGAATATAGATGTTTCTGTTATTATTGTTATATTATTATTATTATTATTATTATTATAGGTGGTACAGGGTCGTAGCCCTGTGGCCTCACACCTCCAGGGACGTGAGCTCGATTCCTGCCTGTGTGTGTGTGTATGTGTGTGTGTATTCTACTCGTGTCTGCTGGGATTTCTCCTGGTACTTCGGTTTCCTCCTATAGTCTAAAGTCATGAAAATTAGGTTAATTAGCGATCCCAAATTACCTGGTGTGTGTGTGTCCTGTGATTGATTGGCACCCTGTCCAAATCTCCTGAGAGAGACTCCAGGCTTTTCACTCTGTGAGCCTTTACAGGATAAGCGCGCAGAAGACAAGTGAATAAATGTACTGTACATTATTATTATCGTCACCATTGTCATTGGGGTGTCTCGGGCGTTTAATGCTCTGGGTTGCTGATCAGAGCGTTGGGGTTTCTTGCCCCGCCACCGCCTGGTCGTCACTGTTGGATCATTGGACAAGACCCTTACCCCTACACCCAATAGACCCAGCAATCAATTCTGATCCCAACCCTTGTTAAGAAAAGAGATGATCGCGTCAGGAAGAGCATCCAGATTAAAACATGTGCCAGATTTGAGGCTCAGTTGAGCCAATGAGATGACCCCTAGGATAAATGTAACAAAACCCAAAGAAAAGAAAAAAGAGAATAATGATAGATGACATGCTGGGAAAGTAGTTAGCACTGTGGCCTCTGAACTCCATAGTAAGGGTTTGATTCCCGCCTCGGGTCTGTGTGCATGAAATTTGCATGTTCTCCCGGTGCTTGATGGATTTACTCTCGGTACTCCGGTTTCCTCCCACAGTCCAAAGACATGCAGATTAAGATAACTGGCATTCCCAAATTGTCAATAGTGTGTGTGTGTGTGTGTGTGTGCTGGCATGGATTGGCACTCTGACCAGGGTGTACCGCACCTTGTTCCCCAAGTCTCCTGGGATAGGCTCCAGGCCCATTGTCACTGTACACAGGACACACATTCTGCTATCATTATTATTATTATTATTAATAATAATAATAATAATAATAGCAGAATTGAAAATGTAACTATTATTTTTTATTATTTTTATTATACCACAAATTTTAAAATGCTGATATCAGATACTTGAGAAGTGAGCATGAATGAAGTAAAGTTGAATTACTTTTAGGACGTAAACGTAGAATTAATAGGCTACACTGTGTAAAAACCTCAACACTAAACTTTTCTTTATTTTATTTTATTTTTTTACTGGTGCTGTGAAATCTTCCATTAGCTCTATTGACGTGATTTGTTTCTGCACTGGATGTTAGTTGTCACTAAAGAGAATCATTCCATGGTAGTGGAATGTTCAGTGTGCACCATGCAGACCTGTTTTAATACTCTGACCTTTGTGGCTTTTTAGTTGTAATCCTCTCGACTCTGCTCCTGCCACAGTGTCTTGGTGTGGTTAACACTTGACATTTTTAAAATCTTCAATGGCCATTTTAATGAGGACTTGCTCATGTGCTCTGGATGACTGCTCTTTTTTACATGACCCATCTGCTGACATCAGAGGTGAATCGAGGGCTTTTATTATCCACTATTTCTTTTTCACAATGTACAAAATTGTGCTTTCTATGACAACACAGTCCTTTTTTTTTTGGTGTGGAGTTTCCAGTGGTTTGAGTGATTCATAGATGCTGGTGCCTTTGTATAGTTTAGGACAACAACTGACCCAGAGTTTCCAACACACAGCCAGCAGTGTTCTAAATGGTTAAGATGGGAACTAACAAACTAAAACAAATAATATTTTCTCCTTGCCGGGTGGTGTAATGGTTAGCACTGTCAGCTTGCACCTCCAGGGTCTGGGTTTGAATCTTGGCCAGGTTTGATTCGCGTCTCTGTGTGTATGGAGTATGCATGTTCTTCCCATGCTTGGTGGGTTCCCTTCGGGTACTTTGGGTTTCCTCCCAAAGACCTGCATATTCGGACCAAATTGTCCGTGGTGTGTGTTAACCCTGTGGCCTTGCACCTCCAGGGCTCGAGTCCCACTTCTGAGACTGTGTTGGAGTTTACGTCTTCTCCCTGTGCTTGGTAGGTTTCCTACCACAGTGCAAAGACATGCAGATTAGGTTGATTGGTGTTTCCACACCCCGTGTGTGTGAGTGAGCATCTACATGCTTGGGCCCTGCGATGGATTGGGTGTAGCCTGCCTAATGCCTCTAGTTCCCTCGGATAACCCCTAAGGCTTCCCACGGCCCTGTAAAGGATAAGAAGTGCAGAGAATGAGTGAGTAAGCGAGATATGGCAGAGCTTCCAGTAAGGTGATGTTTAGATGACATTTAAGGAAGCAACCCCACGTATCAGCACTTTGTAACAGTCATGTTTTCTTCAGGGCAGATTTGGTTTGTGTACTGTAGGATAGATTGTTGATTAATAAATGTGCAATCATCACAAAATCACAATCAACAACCCTAACATTATTGGCAAGTCTAGTCTTCCTTAAGTCTGGAGGTGCAAGGCCTCAGGGTTAACCACTACGCCACTGTACCACCTTCTCCGCCATATCTAAAATATTATTGAATGAAGTAATCTTGTTTTCTATTCTTGTCTTGTAACAGGTACCATCTAACTTAGTCCAGTTGGTGCCGTCATTTACAATATGTTCGGCTTTGCTCTGCTTCTGCTCCTGCTGCACTCCTGCAGCCAGTCTGAAGCTTTTATAAGTATTGATATAGAAGATTTGGCTTCCAATAACACATGGGTGATCACCTACAGTTCAAGCTGTAGCACCACCTGCGGCCTGGGCCTCCGTACACAGAGGCTCTGCCCTATGGGGACTAATGATGAGGCTCGTTCACCCGCATGCAGTGTTCGTCAGGTGCAGTGTTTGGACAACTGGCAGTGTGGGCTGCGGACTCAAACAGCCATCACAGGACAGTATTTGGAGCTGGACTGTCTCGAGGAAGTCATGGAAGCCATGGGCCGCTTCTCGTTTGCAGTGTCGTGGCGCTGGGCAAGAGGGATCATCACCACCAATAACCGCTTCTTTATAAAGCATGATGTCCCAGGGCTGGACAAGATCATCCTGAATCCGGTGAAGGAGGAGGACGCCGGGACGTATCGCTGTGATGTACTGGACACGTCTCACCACAGGGTGAAGAGGATGTATAAAGGACTGAAGGTTCTATCGGCGCATGTTCTGAACCTGAACTTCGCCGAGGGTTTGTCCGAGTGGGAGAAAGCCGAGGTGACGAATGTAACGGTCGTCACCGGGAAACTGTATCCAAGCAGCACCGTTCGTAATATGGTGCTACACAGTTTGTCCATATCCATCATCGTGGCTGAGATTGTCTTCCTTGGTCTGTTTGCCTTGTCTTACTGGAAATGTTCAACAAGGAAAGAGCCAACTTCCCATGAGATTTAAGGAAAACCCTGATGACTCACTAGTTGTTTTTCATCACTTTCCTCCAACCAACAAAACCTTCAGTTTTTTTTTTTTTATTATTCTCATTTCATTAAAACTTAACGCATGCGTAATCACATTCAAACACTGTGTGGCTTATCTGCATTTCTTCCAATGCCAAAAAAAAAGGGAGATCTGGAATTTGACATGCTGTACTAGACAGTTTCGGAAATCATTAAATAATGCACACAAGGCAACACCAGCATGCAATATTACCCGAGTAAGTATGCAAATACAGCAAACAAGCTTAAAAAAGGGGGGGGGGGGGGGATGTAATAAAAAAAAAAAAAAAAAAAAAAAAATATATATATATATATATATATATAAATCACACCACCACTGGGTAAATAAACTGGTGCTTTATTGAATTAGAACAAAACAATTGTGTGCTCACAACAAATTCTCTCAATAACAAACCATTACAAGGTGCTCTACGAAGTGAAGCTACAATCTACAAACTTAACATTAAGGCAGAGTGAGGCCCGACTTCATCGTCTCACAGTAGAACGCAACATCATAGAACCCAGGAGCAGTTTCATGTTTTATACTTTATAAAAGAACAGCAAGCTCATTCTCGTTCACGTCTAAAATCCAGGGTTTGAATAAATAAACTGTAAATTCTTTACGATACAAACCCTTCACACACACACACACACACACACACACACACAGACACACAGACACTTATTCCAGAAGGTTATAGTAAGTATAGAAGTGTTTCGAAATCAAAAACTACTCTCCTGTCATGATTGTGAGAAAAGGTGAATATAATCGACCAGTGTGTTTCCAGAATATTCCACAGCCTTCTGCGCATCCTGTACAAACCATGCAAGGAAACAAATGTACATTTCTTCACCCATGATGAAAGTTTGCAAAAATTAAAGACTTTTTTTTTTCCTCTTCAACAGTGCAATTCAAGCTCTAAACATTGGGCCTCATTTATCACTCATACAAAAATTCTGCAAGTGATTTAAAAAACCAAACAAACAAACAAACAAACAAAAAAAAACTTCAGCAATGCTGATTATCTTTGCATATACACGTGTATGCTGGTGAAGGTGATTCATATTTAGGGACAGCCACAACGCTCCGCAAACATCAAAACAGAGCCGAGAATAACAAAATGACAAAAGAGCGCCACCTACAAACTGCGCAGGACAAATCATGCAGCTCAGCCCCTGTAGTACGTCAGCTACCAAAGGCACATGTACAAGCATATATCAACCAAACTTGTTTTATGGGTCGTGAATGTGTAGCTTATGACCCACGTACTGTAATATGATATTAGTATACCTAGGTGCCGATTCAATTTGTATTGCGATGTACAGAAAAGAATCACAATACATCACTGAGTCCATTTTTGTCTCCCATCTCTAATAGCTATATTTATTTGCATTACATCACCGATTTGTCTTTCTTTCCGTTGTCGAAATTTCCAAACATTTCTATGTATAACCAGAACGAACACACGATTTCAACTTGTTGGTTATCCATCAGTTAAGCTTGTAGGTTATAAACGTTTGAACGTCGAACTACGTGGACTGTCAAAGATTCATGAATAAGCATGTTCATAGCCGCTTTGATAAATGAGGCCCCGCAGACCAATTTGCACTTTGAGAATGAACCACTTCAGCATTTGTATTTATTTAATTATTTATTCATTTATTTTTTACAGATCCAGCACTTAAATAGGTGTGTATATAATTTCATCAAGCATATTCTCATTGGCGAACTCTTACTGAAAAGGAACGCTTCATTCAGAAGTGATAAACTGTGCAGTGCTGAAACACATAGATAGAAGAACAACAGGGTTTAAAAGTAACGCAAGACATACTCCGTGCCAATCAGATATCATCCAACGTTCAACAAGCAGCACTCGTGCGGACGCATACGAGCAGAACGGCTACAAGATTTCACAAGAAATTAATGCTCTAATTTACAAAATGCATCGCTCCCTTATATATAAAAAACCTCAGCGTTTTAGGGGGAAAAATAAATCCCACAATCGTGCTTGTGTGTGTGTGTGTGTGTCATTTTTATCATACATCAACAGCATTTTCGGATTTATGAGGACGTGCGGATATTTATTGACTTAACTGACTACTACGGCCAAAATAAGAAACCGACTGACTGACTCAGTCTCCTGTTTTGGTCAGACGGAACGAAATCATTAGACAATTCAGCAGACGTGCTAGGCGTTCTGACGAGAAAGCACAATGAGCTCTAATAGGATTTGGTCTTCAAATTCAGCGGAATTGAAACTAAATGTACATTTGATACGTTTTACCTACAGCATCAGGACAACGATGCAAAAGCTCAGCATCTTGATAACAGGATGTGGAAATGCGAACAAGCAAGACCTATATGGGTCTTTTTAACGTTCCTTATTTCACGATACACGGGTTATCTGTACAATAGTGCAACTACTCCTAATCATACTGGAATGATGACAATAGACAACTACTGTCCCAGGATAAATAATATTACTAGTCAATTTTCACCACTACTATAACTACTATACACACTTTTCTCCAAGATAATAAAAAAAACTCTCAAATTTCGAGTACAAATCAAGCTTCTCGAAGGCATAACAAGGGTGCATGAGTTGCTAAAAGTAACAAGTCTTTGGTAAAATATTGCTTTGCTCTTAACATGCTTTTTCTTTTCTTTTTTTTTTTTTAAGCCCATATCGAAATGGAAGACTGCCAAGTATATAATCGAACAAGCAGACTCAGGCCACGCTCATCCAGCTCATGCTTTGTTCCCAAACCGAACAAGGTAACTAGCCCTTTTACAGAAAAATCAAATTTAGCGCAACACAAACATCCAACAAATGTAAAATTTTCCAAGATAAATCGAACAAGGAATTACGATAAACAAGCTGGTCATTATGAAAAATGTCACTTGGTCATTATCTCTGGCTGGTATACTGTTAAGAAGGTAAACAGTGGGGGAAAAAAAACCATTTGCTTCAGTGTGCAGGTCCAGATGAGGGACGTTTTGCTGGTGTAACAAGCGATTACTGGAACATTCGTATCGTTAATTCCCAAATTTAAGGCAATGTTTGTCCCTGTAGTAGACAGGTTCACAAACATTCTGTTAGGTTTTCAAGCACTGAAAACTGTTTGCATAAACAGAAAAAGAAGCCCCTTACATTTTGCCATCTTCTGTAAAATGATAATGGCAAGCACTGAGAAACGTTATATATGCATATAATAAAAAAAAACTATGTAAAAACAAAAGCATCCAAACTCTTGGACTTTTAAAAATTTTGCAGAGAGTCCATTTCTCGTTTTCGTTTACTGAAAATATAATACATATTCACGATTACTACAGCAGATGACATTTAGGTTAAAATTGAGCAGAACTCTTTGATGGCTAATTATAGTAACTAAAAGCGATCCCTGGGTGCGAGTGGACTAGCCACCATCTAGTTAATCTAAATAAATTATTAATGAAATCGGGAAAAGAAAATAAAGGGGGAAAAAATACATTGCTCTATGAAGGGGAGAAAAACAAACCACAAAAAAACAAAAACAAAAACAAAAAAACAGAATTTTAAAGGGGTTAGCTGCAAGTTTTACATTCCTAGCCAAAATCAGTAACTAGAAAGACAGCTTTAGCAGCTTTTACAAAAAATTCTGAGTAAAAAAAAAAAAAAAAAAAACAATACATAAGACAAGTGCTGGAAAAGGACGAGCCCACTACCATGACGCATCACGGCGTGGCCCACAACAGGTAACAGACACGTTTGGAGATGTCGACCGGTCCGCAGTGATGACAAGCAAAGGAAAAGGACTCCTTAAAGGAAAAACAAGCTCAGTGAGGGTTCTGTGTTTATCTCTTCCCTGATTTCATATAGGAGGGAATGGCTCCCCTGGCGGTCAGGCCCTCAAAGCGCTTGTACGTGTAGTTAATGAAGACCCAGTCTTTGTTCTTTAAATCATCAACACTGTGGTTGGTCACTATGGTTGCTAAGGAGAGAGCGAGAGAGAGAAAGTTAGTTACGGTGAAGGTGGTAGAGAAATGTAAAACTTCACGAACAGACATAATGTGAACCTACATGTTGGTTGGAGAATGTCTGAATCTGGAAACTCGTCGAAGTTCGAGGTGTCGTCGATGCTTTTGATTTCGATTGGAATGGCAGCAGGTCTCTCCCTGTCATAATGATTACATCTCTGTTTAGATCTCTTTATTTTCAAAGTAACGGCTTAGAATGACTGTATGCTTGAGAACTTGAGTTCTGGGTGTGAGGAGGAATTCTTCTCATCACACCCAGCATCTTATCTGGATATCTTATCTGGGCTTACACGTTACAGCAGTTAGATTGTCACAATATTACATTACCATCACATTTATATCGCATTATTATATTTATTCCAAATATACAACACTTCATTCTGGTTATCTTTTGATTGCTCAAGTGTACTCATGTTTCCTATAACCATAGCGCAACGCTTCACTGTGTGCATCAATCCGCCCATCTGTGTTCAGCAGAAAATACTCCACTCAACACAGTTACTACGGTAGTGTTAGTGTCTCTGACAGTCCTGACAACAGTCCTGACAAATAAGACTTTTATTATTTCATTCTTTTTTGATGTAGTCATCACATCAATATTAAAAGGAAGAAAAAGATGTCAAATCATGGACCTTAATCATCCATTAATAATTTTAATAATATCCAAATTGGAATAAAATATGCATCATGTAAACTCCTCAATTGAAACAGTTTAACACGATCTGGCCTGATTTGAATAAAAAAATTTACGCAGATCATACATGGTTCTATATAACTCTATTACATGTGTAAGAATGAAGTTTAAAATGTTTTTTTTTAAAAGTCACTATTGTAAATACAGTGTATTACATTAAAATAACTGAACACAGACAAGGCGGACGCTGGCACTAATAAAAGTTAATGAGTATGCTAATGCAACGGTCATGTGACAAGGTGTCAAACCAAACAAGATGTCGGAAACCCAAACAAGTGAAGAATTTTCTTGGCAGATTCCATAAAAAGCTTGTGTCTTTTTTTTTTCCCGAGTTGGCTCTGTGTGATGGTTGTTCTGAATAAAATTAGAAAAAGAAGATGTCTCACATGATCTCATTGCTATGGAAGGAAGATTGGGCCTAATTAGCATTCTAAAAGTACAGGCTGCACAAAACCAATTTCCAAATGTATTTATTTTTAATAGATAATGCAAGGCCAAGACAATAATGGTATCACTCGTAATTTATGAATATTTATCTTATTTATTGTGTACTTGTATAGTCTGAATCAATCTTTTTCAGTCTTATTCATAATACACTCTTAAACCTGTAATCATGAAGATGCTTGAACAATTATGCTGTTTACCTAAAAATTTACAAATGGAAACTCGCAAAGAGGGGGAAAAAATGTATGGTGCACAAGCCTATCATACAGCGTACAGCACTTAAAGGTTCTACCTGATATGGTCATAGTCCACTCCTTCAAAGAAAGGATTGGATTTGATTTCTTCAACTCCAGCAGCACCAATCCTGCTCTCGCCCTCACAGCAGAACCTACGAGATGAATAGCATTATATAAGGTACAGTAAAAGATCAACCGGACCCATCATGCAAAATGTACTGTTTAGTCATTTTTAAACAGGCAGACAAGTCTCCTGTGTGTTTGTGTGTGCTTTCTGTTCTTTTTCCATATTTGTATTGGCCAGAGTTTAAACAAGCCTGAAATTAGATTTTCCCCTAAATGTGACCTTATATAAGAAAATCCCCTTCTCTAGCCCGTTTCTCAGCTCCGCCCAGCTCTACTGTTCTCCCTCGGGGTGGCATGCCTTGGCAGGAGCTCGTTTACATAGTCATCTGAAGCAGGACATTCGAAATAGGGGAACTTTAGATATCATTATAAATATTTTGTGTGTGTATATATTTTTTTATTCATACATTTTTATTTATAAATGTGTGTATACAAATTTATGAATAAAAATTTATGAATAAAAAAAATGTTACAATAAATTGAAAAAAAAAAATCCACAAACAAAAATTATAATAAAAAAGATTTCATATGATGCAACAGGTATTAATTGGGGGCATTACCAGACAAACTTTACCCTTTAAATTATAAAACCTGATACGTTTTTAAACGATCCCATAGGTGATAAACAGATGAGCCACCCTGACAGTAATACAGTAGACATTATTCATATATTCAAGTCAAACCAGGATTTTTTTATTATGCTGATTAACAATATAGTTATTAGTGTAAAAACTCCCTTTATTTCTCTGTATAATCCCCTGTTACACATCTAGTGGTTGGATACTAGGTAGAAAGTTTCCTCTGCATGTCTCAGCCATGATCAAACTGCCTGCTTCACGTCCGAAATGTCGGCCTCCCAGTAACCCCTTTAAGAAAGTTTTCTTACTTGATGATCAATGCATTAGTGTCTTGGGATTATATAGAGAAATGAAGGCAATTTTTACTAATAGTAAGGTGTAAAAGATGTACTGTAAAATGATCAGATTAACCAGGGAAAAATACCTAAATAATAATAAAGATATCTTCATTTGTAATGTACACTGTAAAGTTACATATATATTCAATTCACTTTTATTTGTATAGCGCTTTTAACAATTGACATTGTCGCAAAGCAGCTTTACACAATCAAAAGAAGTAAGTTTGTATGAAATGTGAATGTGTATGAATCAAAATGATATCAAAATATATATGATTTGAAACACTGCCAATTTCCTGCTATAGAGCAAACTTGTATGACTTTCACAAGGATTAGGGTGGATGGTATAAACACATAAAAGAGGAGCAACCTGTACCTGAGAATAAGATCCTTTGCCTTCTCGGAAATGGGAACTTCTGGTGGAAAAGTCAGTGTTTCCCTCCAATTCATCACTTTCCTGTACGTCTCCTGAGGAGTCTCCGAGCAGAAGGGTGGATAACCTGCAAATACACACCCTCGTTCTGTTAGCATGTGAGACAACCTTAGGGAAACACCAACACGAGGAGTTGTCTCTCACCGATAAGCATCTCGTACATGATGACCCCCAGGCTCCACCAGTCACAGAGTTTATTGTAACCGTTCTGCTGAAATACTTCGGGAGCGATGTAGTCAGGTGTTCCGACGGTGGAGAAAGCCTGAAGTAACACAAACGCTTATTAACCATTACTCTTACACCAGAAAAGATCCACCTCAGTATCTTGCAAAAGGATTGCAAGTGTGTCTACAGACTCCCTAAGCGCATTAATCTACTTCAGTCCATGTAACAGAGAAAGCTCTTAAATAACCGCTCTCATGCTTCTTAGCACTACTTCACCATGCTGGTCTGTTTACTCACCAGCTGTCTCCGGTTTCTCTTCCATGTCTCCGCTTTTCTTTTTGAGTTCATGTTTTGGAAAGCTGCAAAGAGAAAAGAAAAAAGCTCATTTTAGCGGAAGCAGAATAATAACAATAATAAAAAATAAATAAATAAAAACAACTGCCTTCATTTTACGCAAGGAAATATTGCATACTTGTGTTTTGAAGAGATAGTAAAAATTTCGTCACAGTGTAAAGAAACAGGAAATTACAAGCTGTACTTCACCGGTTCAGCACGTAAAGAAAGAGCTTCTAATGAAGCAAACACAGCTCATGCTGTTCTGTGCAACACACTCTTTCTCATTCCCCATGTTTATTAGTGAAGTTGCTCCAAGAATTTTGTTTCTCACAGCTACTTTATTAGATCTCACATCAGGACGAAATAACACTGCAATGAGCCTACCAGAAGATTTATACATTTTATTGTTGTAATAGGTCCTTCATCACCATCATCTTGTACTTTCGAATTCACCTCTGACTGTTCTTCCGGCTGTGATTCAAATAACTTGTAACCATGAACTGGTTCCAAAACTCCATAGGGTAGTGATTGGTTGGTGGTGAGTGGGGTGGGGGCATTCAGTTGCACAAGTTAAAAAAATAGCCACACAGAGTTGATCGATTGAATTTATTGTTTATGTTAGAATTTGAGTTAATAAAATGTTGCTGTTCCTCCATAATCCTGCAGGTGGTGCACTTTAAAGAGTTCACACAGCACGCCATCCTGCGTGATAGGAGCTAATTATTTGCCAAATTTGTTTAGTTATAAAATCATGATGCTTACAAAATAGCTACACAAATCGAATCGGTAGCTAGGTATTGTGATAATATTATATGTATCAGGAGGTCAAGATTCTATATAAACAGCTCATTTATTAACACTTTATTGGAGGAAGCATGATATAAGGCAATAAGATTTATTAAGGCAAATAATAGATTTTAATTTAGTGAAGCTTATATGTAAGGAGTCTCAGGAGTCATCATCTTGTAACGGTTGGTAGGTTTTCTGACATATGAAACATGTCTTCAGGGACAGAGAACTTTTGATTTTCTCAGCAACTTAACTAACTTTAAGAGCAAGAATAAAGCAGCAGCTCAGTGGTGAAGGAATGACTGTATCAACATCGTACATCATAACAGGAACTAACTTGCCATACGGACACTCAACATTATATGTAACTGTAGGCGGTTAAAAAGCATGACGTTTTAGGAAATTCAATTTCGATCTATTAAAAAATTCAAAATCATAATCGTTGACAACTTCCTGTGGTATAAAAGAAATAATCATTTGATCTCGTATTGAAAAGTCTTCAACGAATCATAATGTAATGTAAAACCCATTTCCTTTTCCGTAATATATATTTTTTCCTTCATGTTTTATTCTTTACCAATTTAACTTTGTTATACAGTTTGATCATTTAGAAGTAGTATAAAAGTTTAAATGTTACAAACAATGGTTTACAAACAAACTATCTGACCAACAAAGCTACTGATATTAAAATCTGTGTTCCTATGCAATGATGAATGAATGATTACCATTAATCGAATAGATTACCTTAAATAACTCAACCAAGAAAAAAAAAAGGCTCTGTACTTGGGAGTCTAGAGAACAGACTAACCGCGCTCTCAGAATGGAAGAATGACATACCCGCACCGTCATGTCAACCATAGCGGCAATTACCAGTCATCAGTGTCTGAGAGCCCACACAAGAGGAAGGGGTGGATAGCGAGTGGTTTCAATATTAAAAGACTGGCTAAGTTTCATTAATTATGTCGAGTCAGTTTTGCATAATGCTGTGACAAAATCGGCAGACATACAGATAAACAGAAAGACCGGCAGAAAAATGTGTGAAAATTTTGAAACTTGAAATCAGAAAAAGTATGAAACTTGAAATCAGAAATCAAGTATGAAACAAATATCATACTTGAAAGACTGGTTTCAAGTATGAAAGAAATATCATTGAAAGAGCGAGTTCAGACCAATAAAGACAAAACCTCTTTTATTTATACAGATAAATCTCTACTTCCTAAAGCTAAAATCTCAAACTAAAGTCAGACTCATGCCAACTTCCTAAGCACAACAAGGCCCTGGAGGCAGCATTACTCATCCAGGCACTTTACACAGCTTTAGAGCAGCACATCTGCAGTGGGAACGTAACACCATGTTAGGAAAAGTATTGCGTTTAGGAATTACCCTCCTGTCAACAAGGAGATCATAGCAACTGCTGCCACATGGCCAACCAAAATGTAGTAATTTTAATACAGACTGGCGGGGGTGGAGGAGAAGGAAACATCACAGATGCCAATGCTGTTAACAAGAAAACTTTAGCAATGAGAGAGAGAGAGAGAGAGAGAGAGCACAATTTTCCACAAAACTTTACGAGTACAGAACAGAACCAGTGGACCGAATGGCATCATGCCAACAACATAAATGATCAAATGCAGTTAATGTTCAAGCAGGGCCTTACTGTGTGTTGAAAGGAAGTACTTTAACTTCTGGCCAAGTTCCAATGCTAAGTTTGTAACATTTGATAGCACTGTCTAGACCAGATATGTATACAATGCACAGGCACTAATAGCACAAGCATGTGGCTACTACAATCCCAGTTTAGAGCTGGTAGTGTAAAACTAATATGTAAAAGTTTGTGCATATTCCGTGGCAAGGGACGCAGATACAAACACATATTTAGGGCTGCAGAGAGCTACAGTCTGTGACACTGGAAGCAGAACTAGCAATCAAAATGTAAAAAAAGGAAACGCTGCCTATTTGTTTCAGGCAAGACGGTAAAACCTAGGCATGTTAATTTGTTTTTATATTGTAATGTACAGCTTTTGTTTCGCTATATACCGAGTTATACCAAAGTTAAATAGATCACACAAATCCTCACGTTCAGTCTCAATTATTGAACTTCAATTAATAATAAATGTTTAATCAAACAAAAAAATGGAAGCCTAGAACACATACAATACATCACTAATGAGTATTGGCTGTATCAATACACAAAGAAGCAAAGATTTTTACATAAACCAAGCAACAGTAAAAACAACAAAACTACAAAGTTAACTAATAAGCAGCTTCCAACGTTGTTTTTATTTTTAACCAACCAGAGACAGCACAGTCCCAGCCACTTGTTTTTTTTTTTTTTTTTCTTCTCTGCACTTTTTCTGCCTTACAACAACAATGCTTGTGAATTCCCAGGTCAGAGTTCACTGAGATAAAATCAGCAGGATGTGAAAGTAACCACAACCGGAAGCAAAGGGAGGTCTTTCAAAAACACAAGGTGACTACAGCAGAGAGAAAAACAGCATCTATGAGCACGAAATGAAAATGTTTTTAAATTTAAATGAAGCCAACACTACTTCCAATAAAAGTACAATTAGAAATAAGATGAAACTATGAGAAAATTATTACTATGCAATAAGTATTCAGCTCCACCCTTAAGTTTCAAGCATATAAGAATTATGCTCCCATGTGCAAAGAAAAAAAACAATTCACTTTCAAACATAAACCGTCATAGTAAGCATACATATTTAGGTGTGGCATTAAATATGGCACTTGTACTATGAATTACCGCTGGCCAAAAAAATGGTTGATCAGATATCCAAGGAAAATTATTCATTAGATATGATCCTGTAACAAATGTAACGGACAATTTTCTTTTACTTTTTCATTTTTATAATGTATTCAAATAGATTGTAATTAAATTAATATGGTATTATGTTGCATTATACACTGTTTGGCCAAAAAAAGGTCACACAGTACGATTTTATTTATTCCCCTTTAGCTTTGATTGCTATGCATCGTCACACGCGCCTCTCTTCTTACCGTGATGCACCCATTATTCTAGAACAGGATTCACCAGAGCATGTAACTTTTTTCCAATGATCCAATGTCCAAACTTTATGCTCCCTAACAAAGAGGACTTCTTTTTCTGTTTAGCCTCACTAACAAGTGGTTTTTTTATGGGCACAGCTGTTAAATCTTAATCCAGTGAGTTCTCATCAAATTGTGTGGGTGAGAAAGTGCACACACTATTTCACTATTAAACAAAAGTATGGTTTTTACTGTTGATTTTTATTCATGCAATGTCACCAAGTATTTAAGTGATGTCCATTCATTATTTTTCCCCCAACCACATGCCTTCCACGAAGATGACAGTTTAGTATTATTATTCCAATGTGTGTTCTTAATGTTACAGTAATTTCAAATCTCCTTAGTTGTGTTCTTTGCTACAAGTGGTTTTATTTTGTGCGTATGAAAGGTAAATTTTCTTAGATATTTTTTGTAAATGAGTTTTTAAAGGAAATAAAAATTTCAGATATTGACATAGATCTGGTAATATTACCTGATTTCAAGACTTCAGTACTTTAAGTAGCATATACTTTAATAAGCATAACATTAACAGCTGATTATAATTTCATGAGATTGATTGTGGTAAGTGTAAACGATATAAAGTTCAATGCAATACTGTATAATCATCAAAATCTGCCATGTTCCAAAGGCAGGCTTTACAGCATCATATTCGGTGCAAACAGACACTGCTGAAGGAAACTGATCCCAGAGAAGGAGTTGAAAGAGCACTCATGTTGTAATCAAAACCCGGTTACTGGGACAAACAGTGAAGGGATTAGACTGATGACTCAAAATCATCAGAGATAACTGTAAAACGTAATACCATAATTAGTGGCATGAAAGTAAAAGCCGTTTAGACTTACTGAAATCACTGGGGAGGCTGTGGTTGAGGTTCCTGTAGAATTCTGTCCTGTGAGCCTTCTTAAGCCCCGTACACAAACCAAAATCAGACAGCTTGACATGTCCCTACAGAACACACACCAACACAAAAGCTCTGTCTTTAAACATGCAGGTCTACAAGCAGCATAATGACTCATCTGCGAATCACTCATCAATCATCAATTTATCCAATTTTTCCAAATGAACTTGAAGGTAACCTTTGAATCCAGTAGCAGGTTGTCAGGTTTAATATCTCTGTGTATGAAACCCAGCTGGTGGATGGAGTCGATGGCGAGCACCGTCTCAGCGATGTAAAACTGCGTAGCCTCTTCAGTCAGCGTGTCCTTCTTCATCAACAGAGTCATCATGTCTCCTGCAGACACACAGAGCTGGGTTTGACAGAAGTGCTGCAAACTCAATTTAATTTGACCAGCTCATGAAAATAAAGTAATCCTTGTTAAAAAAAAAAAAAAAAAAAAAGACAAAATAATCCACTTTGTGATCAAAGGTTTGTGGACACTTGACCATCACACCAGTATATGGGTTTTGTGGGTTATATGGGTTACGTCGTGAGCCAGTTGAATGGCCCCCAAGGTCTCCCGATCTGACCCCCTTAGACTTTTATCTTTGGGGTCATCTGAAGGCAATTGTCTATGGTGTGAAGATACGAGATGTGCAGCACCTGAAACTACGGATACTGGAAGCCTGTGCTGGCATTTCTCCTGCGGTGTTGCTATCAGTGTGTGAAGAGTGGGAGAAGAGGGTTGCATTGACAATCCATCACAATGGGCAGCACATTGAACACATTTTATAAGTGGTCAGAAACTTGTAAATAACTCATGAAAGAATAAAGTTACGTTACAACCAAGCACACCATTGTTTTTCTTGTGAAGTTCCCAATATGTTTGATGTGTCACATGACCCTCTTCCTATTGAAAAAACAAAAGTTGGATCCAAGATGGCCGACTTCCAAATGGCCACCATGGTCACCACCCATCTTGAAAAGTTTGCCCCCTCACATATACTAATGTGCCACAAACAGGACGTTATTATCACCAACCATTCCCATTTTATTAAGGTGTATCCATATAAATGGCCCACCCTGTACAGTATGACCGGCTATTATGCACATACTGTTGCCAAGTAGGAGTGTAGTACAATACAGATTGATGTGTTAACTATTTATTTAACTTCATTAAGCAGCAACAGTCAGTGAGTGTATTTTTTCCTTCCTCTGCTTGATTAGCAAGGTAAAACACCCTGTTGATGACATGCCTACTGAGTCATCAGTCTGTCAGGGAATAACAAATGAAACCTGCCAACACATTTGGCTTGTCCTGGGACTATGAGTATAACATTTTGTTGACAAATATGTTTAAAGAATTTTTTTTATTGAATACAATGCACATATTATATAGCATCAGTCAAAAGTTTATACACAAAATTTGACTTATTTTCTAAATTTTCTAAAAAAAAATTTTCAAACCTATGATATAACACATATGGCATTAGCCAAATAAGTTCCAACAACAGCAGCAACAACAACAGTTAGTGCTTATTTTACACCCTTATGACACCTACAGTACATGGAGTAATGCGGTTTCACACGGCGGCGGCAAGTACGGTTCAGTGCGATTCCCCGAAAGTTTTGCAGGAGTGACTAAGTTTCCTATCTTTCCGAATTTAATATATATGGCATTTTCATCAATTATATTACATTTTTTAAACCTGACATGAGCATTAACAAACAAGACCTACCTCCAGGTAGAAACTCCATAATGAGGTAGAGGTTCATCTTGTCTTGAAAGCTGTAGAACATCTTCACAACCCACAGACTGTCCGCCTCCACCAGAATGTCCCTTTCAGCACGTATATGACCGACCTAGCACACGAGATGAGAAGCTGAGAAACTGCCGCATGCCACGTCACGCCATTGACTTAACATCCAGGCTGTCTTAGAGCTTCTAGTTCTACTCCATGACTCATTCAGACACCGTCAACATATTTTTCAGTTCTGAGTTTCATATATACACTATTACACAACAGTTTCATCTTCAATCAATATTATATCAAACCAAAAGCGTCACTAAACGTGAATAAGAATAACGGTAATAATCTATATTCTGTGTGAGAAAGCTGTACCTGTTCCTTCTCAAGCATATCAGCTTTGCGCAAGATCTTCATGGCATACACATGGCCTGTGTCTTTCTTCTGAACCAGACGCACCTAAACATCAGAGAAGGTGGTAATCTAAATCTCATGAATGCGGTTTGCATGGAATGTGATGCAAATATAAAACACACACCATACACATACAAACACACACATACACAGTGGAACCGTATTTTGCAAGATGAGCAAGACGACCAAAATTGTTACATAAAATTTTACTTAATAAACAAGCAAGGTCTTGATATAGGAATAGTATGCATTCTGTCTGCCACATGATCGTCACATGATCATCACATGATCACAACTAAGCGAATGTTTCTTCTCTCTCGCATGCTACGGGATTATGGGTAAGTGTCTCCCTGCACAGTCTCGATGCGTGTGCGCCACTCATACAGTCAACAATCGAGCGCGTGTGTACTGTTTACTACAACATTGTGACCAATGTATGTAAAGCAAAAGCAAGTATAATTAGAGAGGAAATTAAAAACACTTCTCCGGTAGGATTCTTATTCTTAAGTTATTATTTTTATTTTTACTTATATTTTGTATTAATTATTTTTCTATGAAGATTTTTGGGTTGTGGAAAGAATCACCGTAGTTTCCATTATTTCTTATGGGGAAATTCACTTTGATTTACAAGCATGCTTTCTGAACGAATTACGCTCACAATCCAAATATATAATTGTATATAAATTATATACTGACTGTATATAATAAAAAAATGTAATTTCATTAAATGAACCCATTCATACCTCTCCGAAGGCACCACGACCAATCACCTTGAGTGACTCAAAGTCATCCAAGCCGAGACGGGTTCGTTTGAGCCTCAGAAACTCGGTCTCCTTCCTTGCATGCTGAGAACGGCGTATACGCTTCTGCAAAAGTGAAGGGCAAAGTATTATCTCTGCTGAGCTATTAAACACTTACAGTAACATGAGCTTTAATGAACTCAAAATAAAACTTGTCGTAGCGTTTTAACTATATTCAATCAACCAAATGTGACAGATATTGCCTCCACACCTCTTCATCAGCTAGTCCCTCTTGATCCATCACCTTCTCCAACTTCTGCTGCCTACAATACAAATGAAATGAAACTGAGAATTCAATTATTGCCATTAGCCTTTTCTGATGCTTTTCGGGTATTATCAAAGCACACCTGCATCATCATCTATGGTTAAATTAGATTTGTCAAACTTAAAAAAAAAAAAAAAAAAAAAATTTCTTTCCTTTCTTTGGAACAATGAACGGTCATGTGGTCAGGTGAGTTCTGACTGACCTCATCACAGAGAAGTGCATGAGGCAGGGAGTCTTTCCTTGTCACTGTCGCCCTCGGCTTGCTCATCAGGGACAATCTGACCATTTTGATTCATACACATTCACATTCCATACAAACTGAATTGAAGCGATGCACCCATCATATGCATATTGGCCACTGTGCAAGCCTCTCGAGGCAGTGGTATGATATGGGGTTGTTTCAGTTGGTCAGGTCTAGGCTCAGCAACTTTATGTGGCAATAAAATTAAGTCAGCTGACGACCTGACTGTTCTTAATGACCAGATTATCACTTCAATAGAGTTTTTCAACCTGATGGCACAAGCAGATTGCAGGACTCGTACTGTGAAAGAGTGGTTCAGGAAGCATGAGGAAACATTCTCACATGAACAGGTCACCACATCGTGTGCTCCAATCAAACTGAAAGGTGATTACATTAAATCTTAGAATGTGTGTGTGTGTGTGTGCATGTGTTAAGACAGTAGAAAAAGATATTATGTGTCCCAACCAACAAGACAAAAACAGCACAGCAAAAGTCAGTTATGAACAACTTCTTAATAAGCAGCTGACATTTTTTTGACCCGAGATAGCACACACCTGCACGTCTATTTTCCTCTGGCTTGCTAAAGTTCGTTTAGATAAGGCTGGCATAAAAGTGAAAGTAATCGCCAACAAAAGCAAACACGTATTTCACATCCTGCATCCGTTTGTGAAATGACGTTCCCACAGGGAGAGTTTTATTGTTGTTTGGTCTGAGTGCCACTTAGGGTGACAAAGGTGAAACGTAGAGATTTCAGTTGTCTCTGGTATCAGTGCATCAAGAGTCATAAATATACAATTGCTGCAGCTCGGGCACCTCTTCTCTTCGGCATCAAGATGGCAAGAGGAAACAAACATCCGAGAGACTTTGAACCAGGGTTAATTACTGATGCTGGATGGCAGACAATTTCTAAACTTATCTCACCTTTCCGTTTAATGAAATCACTCATTAAATTAGTATGTGTAACATCCATTGGAAAAATAGAAGGACTGGAAATCGTGATGGAAAGCACACAATCAGTGAAGGTTATGTGCGTGTATTGGTGTGATAACGAGAAACAGACACTATAAGCAACATTTTACTTATTGTTTAAGTTAAAAACTGGTTTATTATTAATAAAAATAACTAATCTATGTACATGTGTAAATATTATTTAATGCTTAACTAACTGTATATTATCAGTTTAAAATTTGGATTTAAAAATTCTTCTATTTGTATTTTAGCTCACTGCTGTCTAGATTTATTGCGCACTCGTAAGGCCAACACTTGCTGTCCTTTCAGTGTACTACAGCAATAAATGCTGACTTATGCCCAGATCCCACTTTCATAAATTCTGCTATGAATTACTACAGTTTCAAAACCCTGGCCTGCTGTGGAACAGCTTCTGTGACTCAGTACTTTCCATTGCTGAGATGCCTTTTTGAAGGCTGTTGTGTAGTGGAATGATGACTGTTGAGCATAAACTCTACCCGTTAGGTGACATGGCACCCACTCTGTGGCTGCTGTGGCAATTTGTACTGCACTGTAGCTTGTCACAGCCCTTGAGCAGTTACAAGTTCCCTATGTTTGCATATAGAAGGAGATTAATAGAACACATACAGTAAATCATATAAGTTTTCTATTCATGTATTATGCAAAATATCTCTAAGTGTAATTGATAATTTTCCCCACCCCTAGGATAGGTCAGTTCTCTTCCCCACAGCGGAGTTATTTTGCATGGGGGCCTGGAACAGGGAACGCTTTTCTCTTACGCATGCATCACACCCTCAAAGTAGCAAAACTTCTAAAGAAACTGCACCGCATTGTTGTGATGCTTAAGACGTTTCTGTAAATCACTCAAACCTGCCAGGCTGGTTTAATGCTATTTGAGCCCCACCCTTCCTGTACGCCTGCTTGCGACCATACAGGAACTTATCTCACCTCATCTCCCTCTCCTCATGCTGGGAGATCAGGTTGCTGTAGAAGTTCTCCAAAGTCACTTTGGCCATCGTGACCCGCTCCTTGGTGTGGTTGCTCATGGAGGAACAGGACGTCTGACCCGTCATTGCCATGTTTACCTGAAAGTTTTAAGACAGTTGTGTAAGAGCACGGGCATGCCGATGAGAGGAGTTGGTAGATTTAAAAACAGGAACAAAGATCATGAATACAAAAGCATCAGTTATGCAACAATTGCAAAAACAATTATTCCTTTAAATTCGAAACTTTATAAGAAAAAGATTATTCAAAGCTTAGAAAAGCTTCAAGAGCTGCACAGTTTTACTGTATTTAAGTCACAATCATGAATTATGGCTTACACAATTAATTAACAAAAATCTAATTTTGATTCTATTTAGAATTTTAAATAACAGGTTTCAGAGCCTAATCCACATCTAAAAAAATGTCTGTTGAAAAAAATAATAATAAAAAAATAGTTAAATCCCATGTGTATGAAAACTATAAATGATCGCAAACTAGAGAACTTGTTTTCCTATTTTATGTACTATTCTGCAGCTGTTTGCTGGGAGCTGAAATAACGTACTATGTTTCCTCCAATATCTACTTAGCTAAGTGATCCAGTAGAGTTGCGAATCATCATTCAATAAAAGACTTGATATCACGATACACAGATGGCGAATCGATTAATATTGCAATTCTGTAAGTACCGCAATTTCATAAACATCCCAATTTAATATCAAATTTTTTACAATTTAGTTATTTTAAAATCTTCAATTTTCAAAAAAAGAAAACCTTGAGCGTTTTATACCTTAGCTTAATTCAACAGCTTCATAACTGAATTGAACATGAGTAATTAAATGTAGTCCGTTCTTTATAGCATTCATTTTCTCACTTAAAAGTGTGTAAAGCATTTAAACAATACAACCTAACTTGCTGCTCAAATACAAGAGTTTAGCATTTAACCTAAAATGAAACAAAGAGCAAATTTTGTATTGAACAGCACGTATCTCGGTGATACACCATAACTGTTACCTTTAAACAAAATGCAAATCATTCACTTCTCCCACATGAAATGGCAATAAGTGAACAGTTTAGAGTGTACTTCTTGTAGGTTTCTAAAGAAGCTGAAATTTTAACGCCTTAAATGCTTCCCGAGCCTTGAGCGAGTGTTGAGCAATTAATTGTGAGCACGTGCACAGCTTCTAATGCGGGCATGCACAGATTCTGACGGGTGTTTTAAGATTAATTAGCACTTGTAACGTTTTGACACTGGTGTAAGAGTGTGGTGTACTGAGTGGATTTGAGAATGCTTGGAGAAAGGGGCTGATTGGAAGCTTTTTAAAATGTGCGAATTTTTACAATGCAATATCATAAAAATGCATTTCTGTTCTACCACTCAGAAGCTTATTATCGATTAAGTTGTACGTGATCTGTCATGGCTGATAAGCTGAAAAAAACGTTCACTGGCTGATCGACTGGGGCATGTTCTATTATACGTGTAATAAATCATTAAAAAATTTCTTTTGCCGTTAATGTGATGACATGTAAATCGACACACAGAAACATCCAGATTCATAACTGAATCACTCAAAATTGAACCCCCCCCACAATCTCTATGGTCAAATGTTATTCAGCTTAATGTAAATGCACTAAAGTGACTCCGTGTGATTGTATTAATCGCCAGCAAACAAGGATCACATATTAAACCGCTGGAAGACTAAAGCAACTGCAACGTTTCAGTGCAATTCCATCAACCAAACAGCAACAAGTCTTTTTGCAAAACTGCACATAAATCATTGACCAGCCTGGTAACTGATCCACATAACAAGGGTGATGAATCTAGGATGAAGGTAGGTATTTGGGACTTGGAACACCCTTAATCTTGTTCAGGTAAGCACACACAGTCGCGTGTTTACTGGAAATACTATGAGAACAACAAAAAGTAAAACAAATGAGATGAAACATACAAAAAGAACTAACCCCTTGATCTTTAGGGAAGATGGCCAAAAGAATATCAAATCAGTATTGCAATATATTAGAATTTACCGATTTACCGATTAATTAGAATTACGATTACTATGATGTGAGCTCATTCCAAGTCCACAAATCATAAACAAACAGTAAACACCATGTTCATTCCTGAATATGAGCTCACCAGACTGCTGCACAAGTTTAATTATTAATCTTGGATCTAATAATGAAGTAGGTCTAATCAATGGAATATACTTAGTGAGGCTTTGACACTTTCACAAAATACTGCTAGAGACCAGCAAGGAACAAATACATTATTTGCTTTTATAATGCACATTGTTTATTGTGCAGCAGATAGATTTTCATTCTGATCGGTAAGTCAAAATTTGTGGAATTTTCTATAACTGCAGACGGCTGTAGTTCAAATCACAGCTCTACTGTATCGTGCTCATTACAGTTTTTATTTAACTAAGATAGTACATGCTCCAGATAATCTATGCATAAAACCAACAAACTTTAAAACAAGCAAACAAACAAAAATACACCAAAGCATTACAGTATTGCAAGATGTTGAAGCTTGCTGCTACGTGAGGCTTATTCAACATTTATGGAAGGAGTACCCAATTCTTTGTGGTTTCTTGGTGACAAGCCAAGCTGCAGCTTTTATGCTTAAACAAAGAAAAAGAGAAAGAAAATGGAAGTTTCTAAGGGAACTGTTTGAAGCTGCTATAATACAAGTTATAACAAGAAAATGGTTTCACAGATATTCCACAAAGTTACTTGTAAACTGATGTTCAATATACATTACTCAATCATAACACTATCACCACTGGCAGGTGAACTAAACAACACCGATTACAGACTATAACCTCCAAATCCCAATCTGATCAAGCACCCATGAAATGCACCGGACAAATAAGCCCAATCCATTAAGATTCCACCTCAAATCACCGAAAGGATCTACTGCCAACAGCCTGGTGCTAGACACCACAGCAGCCGTCACAACTCCTCGCCTCTCCAAGAGATCCTGCAGGGCTACGCCCCAAAAACCAGAGCAGCCTTGTTGGCACGAGAGGAACTCAAATCCTAGTTGGTTTTAATGTTATGTCTGATCAGTCTACAACGAGATCAGTAATATTTTTTTACACAGCAATTAAAGAATTGCTGTGGTATAGCGAAATAACAACCAAAAGTTATATCCTGAATTTGATCCTAAACAAGGGCGATGCCGAGGTTGTAGAAAACTGTGCATGGTGAAAACCCAGGTGGGAACATATTTCTGCTGTAATCTAATTTCAAATGTAGTCACCAAGCTAATAAAATTATTAAATTGTAAAAGTGGAAAATTTTAAGTGGATTAGTTCGAAGACTTTTTTGGGATTTTTCCCCGATTTTCTCCCTAATTTAGTCGTGTCCAATTCCTCCCCGTCACTAGGGGGCTCCCACATTAAGGCTACTACTACCACTCAGCCGGGAGGGCCGAAGACTATCACGTGTTTCCTCCGAACCACGTGACGCCAGCCGGCCGCATCTTTTCTAAATGCTCGCTCGCGCAGCGAGCTCGCGCCACCTTTGGGGGCGGCTATCCGCCCCCTCCGTTGTGCGAGCTCACAGACGCCCCTGACTGGCTGTAGAGCCGACTTCGTTTTTATTACAATAGAACTTTTAACAAAGCAGGTTCACAGACACAAATTCAGGACATAAATAAAAAAAAAAAAGATATTCTTAACTTCATCAGTTTGTCCCTGATGAGAATGCCAGAGGCGACGGCATCGAGCAAACATCATCAGGAAGAAACATCAAGAGGAACCAGACTAAAAAGTGAACCTTGCCTCATTTGGGTAGGTGTTTTGTGCTTCTTCATAATTTGGGAATTCACAAATATCCCAAATTCCTCGCTCAGTGTTGAAGTAGATGGCCTTGATCCATTAATACTAACACTAACATCAGGTCATATCACAAAATCCCATTCATATATATTGAATCAGATCAGTAAACAAACTAATATTACACAAGGATAACCCAAATAAACACAAAATGCAGTTTTTAAATGATGATTTCATTTATTAAGGGGAAAAAGCTGTGCAAACCTGCCTGGCACTATGTAATAAAGTAATTGCCTCCTAAACCTAATAACTGGTTGTGTCAACATTGGAAGTAACAATTGCAATCAAGCCTTTGTGATAACTAACAATGAATAAACTTGTTGTGGAGTTATTGTGGCCCAGTATTCTTTGCAGAACTGTTTTAATTTAGCCTCATTGAAGGGATGTCAAGCACAAACAGCCTGTTTAAAGTCATGCCACAGCATCTCAATGGAATTTAAGGCCGGACTTTGCACTGTAGCAAAAGTTTTAGGCACTCCAAAACCCTAATTTTGTTGATGTTTTTTTAAGGTTTGTAAAGCAGGTTTGAGAGATAGACTTGCTGGTGTGTTTCAGATCATCATCTTCATATCATACTACATAATCCAAGTGCGCTTGAACTTGGGGTCACAAACTGGTGGCCGGACATTCTCCATCAGGAAATTCTGATAGAGCGCAGAATTCATAGTTCCATCAATTATGGCAAAGTAGCCCCAGACCATCAAACTAGAACCACCATTATGTATGATGTACTTTTTATGAAATGCAGTGTTGGTTTTATGCCAGATGTAATGGGACACACACCTTCCAAAAAGTTCAACTTTAGTCTGATCAATCTACAGGATATTTTCCCAAAAGCCTTGGGAATAATCAAGATGTTTTTTGGTTTTTGTGTTCTTTTTGCTCAGCAATGGCTTTTGCCTTGGAACTCTCTCCCTATTGGAACTCTCTCCCTATTGAAACTCTCTCCCTATTGGAACTCTCTCCCTATTGGAACTCTCTCCCTATTGGAACTCTCTCCCTATTGGAACTCTCCTATGCCTTTTTCCCCCTTAATAAACAAAATCATCATTTAAACATTTCTTTGATTATCTCTAAGAAAAATCATATACACACACACTATTACAACAGATATAACTTCTCAACACTGTACATAAATACACTCAAAATATATAATGTGTGTATAATTTCGTAGCCTTTTCTTTAACACATATATAAATACACACGATATACTTAGTATCATTTCTGGATCTCCTAACCTGGATATCGTTTAGTATCAGTGACCTCACAACTTCACTTAATTTATCATAAACCCTATTTTCACTTTAGACATTTACGTCATTCACAATTATAAATAAGTCTTGTATATACATGATATGCTTTAGTATGGCGTCATTATTTTGTTAGCAGAACACAAACACAGATAGCGCTGTCGCCAGTACAGTACAGTGCTCTGCTCCCTTATTGTCACTCGCCTTATCAGCGCTGTCTATCTGCCCGTCCCAAACACACCTCCACTGCCTAGACACGCGCCCTGACCTGGCTTGTGTAGTGCCACGGTGTAATACACTACCTAGTGCACTGTGCCTCTGACGCAAAGGTATTTAGGATACAGCCTCGTGGATATTTCCTGAAACCGAAAAAAGCCTTCAACTCCAGTGTTTGGCAACTCGACAGCCAGCTAGCAGCACCGCTAACTTCAGACTAGCCCGCTGGCTAGGTTTAAAAAAAAAAAAAAACACCGGTTATTATGCCGAAGTTTAAACGCGACTTCCTCGAGAAACATAAACATATTTCACAGACAGGAGCGCTTTATAGCCTGAGAAACATAAATAAAAAACTGTCGCTCTCTAAGAAGAGCATGACATCATCCAGCTGTAGAGCTCGCGCTAACGCTAACGTTGCGTGTGTGAGTTAAATAAGTTAATGTAAAACCAGCACTTTCCCAATCTACACCACTACGAACTAGAGCTCCTCCACACCGCCGTCTCCTACAACCACCGCGAGTGAAATCTCCTCATTTACGCCGTCATCCACTGCTCAACTGTTATACCTCCAACTTTTAATGACTTACCTTCTACGCGACCTCAGACTGATTGCAGTCTACTTGTAGACACGGCTCATTATTTCCTTCTTCCGAATGTGCCGAGCGACACTCCAAAATAAGAGTCTGACTCACGCGCCATGACAGTGAGTACGAATAAAAGTCGGCAGAGGTGGAAATCATAGGAAGGAGGTTGGGAATAAATGTATTACATGAGATACTTAATTGATTATCCAACACTTACTCAGAGGGACTTTCGATTGATTCATACGTTGTGTGCATTCTTACATGTATACCCAGTATACTAATCATTATAAATCTATATCTGGGGAAAAGACTATTTAAAGAAAGCAGAATTTATCTCGTGTCACAGCCAAATTCACAATATTCGGAATCTTTCATACCCAAAACACATCCAAGATGGTCAACTCCACAATGCACTGTAATTGGTTAGTGTCAGCAGAATACCCCTGATGCATAATTTAGTCTTTTCTTTACTTTTCTTTACTCTTTACTGTCATATAGTACTTACACATAAAATTAAACGTAAATACACTGACTTAATTCATCCACCAGATGGCAGCAGAGTTTCATTCAAAGTGATCTATCTCTCTATCAATCTGTCTGATTCAAGTGTCAAGGTCTCAAGATGTTTTGTTGGCATGACAAATATGGACATTTATATTGCCAACGTTCAGAAATAAGTCAGAAGAAAATAACAGGAATTTTAATAGAAATAGATGAATAAAATAATATAATAAAAAAGTTATTAAAAAAAAATACATAGAATTCTCCCTCTCAAGAGAGAGAGAGCAAAAGAGAGGGGGAGAATTCTATGCATATTTTAACACAGGTGTGAAAAATTCTGTAAACAAAGAATGCTTTCAGAAATATAAATAATGAGTGTTTCTTTTTGTCAATTTACAAAATGCAATGTGAGCGAACAAAAGAAAAATCTAAATCAAATCAATATTTGGTGTTACTACCTTTTGCCTTCAAACTAGCATCAATTATTATAGGTACACTTGCACGAAATCAGGGATTTTGTAGGATTATGGTCAGATATATGATCAGCCAATTATACCAGGCAGATGCTAATGATTATCAATGCCACACGTAGGTTAAAACCCAGTCATGAACTGAAACAGAAACAGCTGTGAAGGAGGCTTAAAAGTGGGTGAGGAACAGCCAAACTCTGTTACTAAGGCGAGGTTGTGAAAGACAGTTTCATGTCTTTGCAAGATTGAGCAAGGCAACAAGACACAAGGTAGTTATACTGCATCAACAAGGTCTCTCCTAGACAAAGATTTCAAAACAGCCTGTGGTTTCAAGCTGTGCTGTTCAAGCTCTTTTGAAGAAGCACAAAGAAATGGGCAACGTTGAAGATCGTAGATGCAGCAGACTGCCAAGGAAACTTAGTGCACCAGGTGAAAGACACATCAACATCACATCAGCAGGTGCTCTGGACTGATGAGTCAAAATTTGAAATATTTGGCTGTAGCAGAATGCAGTTTGTTTATCGATGGGCTGGAAAGCAGTATGAGTATGAGTATGAGTGTCTGCAGCCAACAGTGAGGAACAACATTGTGGAGGTTCTGCAAATGGAGTTGGAGATTTGGTCAGGATTACTGGTGTTCTCAATGTTGAGTAATACAGGCAGATACTTATCCATCATGCAATACCATCAGGGAGGCGTATGATTGGCCTCAAATTTATTCTGCAGCAGGACAACGACCTCAAACATACAGCCAAAGTCATTAAGAACTATCTTCAGCGTAAAGAAAAACAAGAAGTACTGGAAATGATCGCATGGCCGCCCACAGAGCCCAGATCAAAGTTCTACAAGATGTTTGGAACAACCTACCAGCTGAGTTCCTTCAAAAACTGTGTGCAAGTGTACCTAAAAGAATCGAATCTTTCATTCACTGCATTTTGTTCATTGATGAAAATAAATGATAAGTGAGTGAATATGTTATATATCTGCTTATAGTTAAAGGGTGATTAAAAAATTAATACTCTCTTTAAATACGTTAAATAATAGAGGAAACTGAGGAAGCTTTTGGCGGATGTGCTGTTTTGAAATAGAAAGGGCATTTTGAAAAAAAAAACTGCTAAATAAAATACAATACATAACTAAATAAAAAAAGAACTGTAATACTAATAATAATAACTTTAGTACTATCAATTATCCCTTTATTACTAACAATGTCTGTCAGTTTCGAGTCTAGCAGTTACTGTACTGATATGTAGTTCCGAGAGAAGGATTTATGTGTTTTATTGTGTTACGTTTGGCCTAAACATTGAATCTGGCTAATAATTAAGAGTCATTTCCACAACTCTTATGCAGTCACACTACAGTGTATTTCAGAAAAGCTTGGTCAGCCTACAGTACTTATCTATCCGGTTATCTTTAGAAAAAATGCTGCCCAGAATCTGTCTTCCTCTTTAGAATGTGTAAAGCGGTAGTGATACATTATGCTCACTGCACAGGACACTTCATATATGAGTTTTTGTATGAAAGGTTTGTAGGTGATTAGGAACCTATGGGAGCTTTCAGAAAACAAGTTCATTTAATTAGTTTATGCAAGTGTTATAAGAGATTATAAACAAGGTAGTTTTATAGATAGTTACACTACTTGGCTGAATATTTGTGGGCCTCTGACATTACACCCATATGTAAATAGTCCCCAAACTGATTTTGTCACAAAGGTGACAGCACACACTTGTATGGAATGTATTCGCTTTAGCATTACAATTTTTAACTGAAACTGAGCAGCCCGAGACAATGTATCCAGCATGATGCCCCTGTGCAAAAAACAAGACTTTATTATTTATTTATTAAGGTATATTGGTGTGAATGATCTTGAATGGACTGAACCTCACTGAAGACTTTTAAATAGGAACCATGTGGGGGCGCCCACGATCAGGGTGAACCTATCTGAGGAGACTTAGGTCATGAGGCGAGGGACACCCTGGATAGGGTACCAATCCATCTCAGAGGACAATAAATATACAGTAAAATAGTAAAACTAATCAAAATTAAAGCTGCAAGCAGCGATGATCGGGCCCTCGCCGGGTCAAATTCGTCACGACACCAGGGGCAGAACATGTGACCCAGGCGAAAGCTTTTGGTAACTTTCTGCCCTTGATCCCTTAAGAGCAACCTGAGAAATTTTGAACTCGGTCGGGCAATCCACCTAGGAGGAGTTCGTTAAAATACAACGTGTGCGAAATGCAACACCTTGCAGTTTTTACAAAATGGCGGACTTCCTGTTCGTTGTAGAGAGCACCTCCAAGAGACTTTTTTACATAGGGTGAGGAGATAGATCAGTCTACCAAATCTCATGCCTGTAGGTCTTACAGGGACGCAGATCACAATCTAGGGGGCGCTGTCTAAACATTTGGCCACGCCCACTCAGGCCGACTATGTCATATGGAAAGGTGTGCATTGGTTGATCTAAGTCTAGAGCATGAGCTGGATTGGAGGAAGAATGTAAGAAATACAGCAACTTTATCCATACTGTCGAAGGATCTAATTTGCAGCCCCGCCCTGCCCAGACCTTGGAACTTTGATAAAAGCTTTTGATAACTTTTACTCAACAATGTCTTCTGGACCATGCGGCAAAATTTCATGCTTATTGCATTATTTCCCTAGGAGGAGTTCGTAAATCTGTATTGTCATATTTGCATATCAATCTGTTCAAGCTCGAATTAAAACATGACTGTTTTATCCACATTGAAAGAAGTGTGTGGGAGAAACAGGCAAAAAAACATCCATTTCCTATGCGTCGGGAGAGGGTCAAATTCGTGGCGGTGCCACAGCCAGACCATGTAACCCAGATGAAAGCTTTTGATAACTTTTTGTCCTTGATCACTTAAGAGCGTCCTGGGAAATTTTGAACTCGATCGGGCAATTCCCCTAGGAGGAGTTCGTCAAAATACGACATGTGTGAAACGCAACCTCTTGCAGTTTTTCCAAAATGTTGGACTTTCTGTTGACTTTAGAGGACACCTCCAGTAAACTTTTTTTCTCGAGCCGACAAGGCACATCAGTGTACCAAATTTCACGTCCGTAGATGTTACAGGGACCCAGATAACATTCCGGGGGGGGGGGGGGGGTGGCTGAGTCATTTGGCCACGCCTACTCACATAGACAGTTTCACACCAAAATTTTCGCCGGGGGGGAGAAGTTCCTGGAAAGTTTGGTGAGTTTTCGAGCATGTTCAGGCACACAAATTAACAGTTCTTGCGGCGGGAAAAGCATACAGGTCGGTGCTCAGGCCCTAGAGATATTTAAGAAGAAAAATTAATTGATTAATCCATTTCAGGCAACATCAGTTTTTTATTGCCTTTATTCTTAAAAATAATAAGAAATAAAAAATAAAAATAAGTAGCCGGGTTAAAAATTTACAGAGCTTCCAAAGTCCCAAAAGCTGCGATTGTAATCTTGTAATCGCACAAAATAATTATCTGGTGAGAAGAACTTGTGGGTGTTAGAAGGTGAGCTGTATGCAAAGTAATGTTTCGTGTGCACAAAATATAATAAAAAAATAAATAAATCACAATCTGTTTCCTATTACTACTGTATGTATTTTTGTTAGAATTAACGAATAAATAAAGAGCAACACACCAGCTTTCACCATAATCGTCTGAACAGATACAAACATTATATATATATATATATATATATATATATATATATATATATATATATATATATATATAAATATATATATAACTGTAAAGTTGGTTTGTCTGTACATTGAAGATATTTGGGGAGACGTAAGATGAGTAATATTTGTTTTAAAATTTTTGTCCGTTTGTTTGTGCATGCATCACAAACTGATTTGAACAAATTTTTATGTGATTTTCACATGTGCGTTTGACAAAGCTTGTGGTGACATATAGGCCTCATTTCATCGCAACTGGCCCACAGGGAGACAAGATATGCTAATTTGACATTTAAATGGAAAATTTTACTATATCATAACATACTACCTTGAAAAAATCATTAGTTCATCTCAAAATTCAGTAGTATTTCCAAAAGTATTAGTTTGCCTGCCTTTACTGTACTTGCACATGGCATAGCACAGTAACATCTAATTCTTAATCCATATGGTTTCATATGATGTTGGCCTAACCTTTGCAGCTACTGTATAACAGTTATAACAGTTTCAACTCTTCTGAGAAGGTTTTCCACAAGGTTTAGGAGTGTGTTTATTGGAATTTATTTTACCATTTTTCCAGAAGCGAATTTCTGAGGTCAGACGTCAATGTTGGATGAGAAGGCCTGGCTCACAGTGTCCGCTCATCCCAAAGGTGTTCTTGCAGTCAGGACTCCAAGTCAAGTCAAGACAAGTTCTCATTCATGTCTTTAGGGACATTGCTTTGTGCACTGGTGCACAGTCATGTTGGAACTTGTGTGGGCTTGTTTTTCTAGAGTTGGCCTCAGACCCTTATTTCCAGTGGAAGGAACTCTCAATGCTTCAGAATGCCAAAACATTTTGGGCAATTTCATGCTTCAAACATTGTGGGAACAGTTTGGGAATAGCCTCTTTCTGTTCCAAACACATTCATGCAAAGTTGAATAGAGGGGAAAATGTGGTTGAAAAAGGTGCACAAGCAAACGTGGGAGGATTGTAAAGCAAAGCCCATTCAAGAATTTGCATTTGCAAGGATTTACAACGAGTGGGCTGCAGCTGGAGTCAGTGCTTCAAGAGCCACCATGCACAGACGTGAACAGGACATGGGCTACAACTGTCGCATTAATTGGGCGAGCCACTCTTGAACCAGAGATAATGTCATGGGCATTTCACTTGGAAATCAAGGTCCCAGTGTCTGAAGACAGAGAGGCGAGGCACAGAATTAAAGTCCAGTGTAAAGTTTGGGGCAGTTTGGGGAGCCAGGGCCATTTTGGGGAGCCATGTCATCTGCTGGCAGTTGGTCCACTGTGCTTTATCACTGTGTTTTATCAAGGTCAGCGCAGCCAAAGAAGCTAGACACCAGACCCAACACTGCAGAAGAGCTTTAGGCCACCATCAGAGCAACCTGGGCTTCCATAATACCTGACCAGTATCACAGACTGATCGCCTCCATGCCATGCAGCATTGCTACAGTAATTCATGCAAAGGGAGCCCTGACCAAGTATTGAGTGCTATACAAATTCATCTGTTTCAGTAGTCCAACATTTCTCTGTTAAAAAAAAAACATATACAGTATATTGGTCATAAGTAATATTCAAATTTTCTGTGATACTGAATTTTGGGTTTTCATTAGCTGTAAGCCTTAACCATCAAAACTGAAAGACATCTAAATAATATATGAATGTTACTCTCTCTCTCTCTCTCTCTCTCTCTCTCTCTCTCTCTCTCTCTCTCTCTCTCTCTCTCTCTCTCTCTCACACACACACACACACACACACACACACAGTATATGTGTGTGTGTGTGTGTGTGTGTGTGTGTGTGTGCTTATTTATTTTTCTTCTCATTATTCCTTTACTTTATATATATAATAACATATGTTATTTGGATAACGATGATGTATTATCAAAGGGACCTTGTTAGTACTGTAAGTATCACTGTATTACAGAAAGTAATGAAATAATGAGGAACAAAAAAAGAACTTTTTCTTCTAAAAATTCAGATGTTCATTTCCTGGTGAACACATGACCAGGTGGAACGTTCCACGTATATAACCAGGTCGAGTTTGTTTAGTTTACAGCACTGGGGGGTTTCATAACCTGCAGGTGGAAAATGATGGTGAAAGTTTGAAACGTTAAAGTATGAAAAGTGGCAGTTCATGATTGTGTTTCAGTGTAAAGTGTAGTTATTTGACTGAAACAGAACAGACATTATTTTAGGTTAAAACATGTACATATACAGAGGTTGCTATGAGGAGCACTTTAGTTATGTTTGAGATGTGTACGTTTACTTTCCATCCATATTTATATATTGATTGACAGGGCGTGGGAAAACCCAGAATGCTGTACAGGGTACTTCCGAGGACAGACTAAACACACTGCAGCTGTAACTGAATATAAAACGCAGCAGAAACTGGCGTAATACAGCGATGATCTAAGCAGGAAGTTCACGCTTCCGCGAGCGAGGGGGCGGAGCTAACCGTCAGCGCGCTCTTTTTTTCTTTTCACCGCGTGGTTCATCACCGGTCAAGTTCATTCTCGTTGTCTCTTCCTCCATCCGTTCATCCACCCGGGTCCACCTGGTCCAAACAGGTTATCCAAACACACAGGACGCCATCAGACATCACCTTCAGACGTGTTATATGAAAGGTAAGGACAGTGTGTTAATACATTCTCATAAAGTGTTTAAAAGCTGTTTATTTCATTATAGTTGGTTTTCTTTTTTGTTCTTCTTACAATTGTTGTGTAAATACCCATGCTTTTTGTTTGTATTTTGCTATAGTGTTAATGTTAAATACCCCCCCCCCCCCACACACACACACATCTCTCTCAGCCTCTAGTTGGACACGTACTTTATTGTAAGCTAGAGTACTGTTTCTGCTTCTTGTGGTAATATTAATATCTGTATAATATCTGTCATTTCTTTGTGAATGAGAGTGTTATCCACTGGTGATTGGCTGCACGCGCTATCAGTTATTTCATTAGAATTAGGATAGCACGTGCGCGCATGTGTAATATTTCACACGTTACAGGACGCGCGCGCGTCCATCTTCCTGTCCTTATGAGGACATTTCACTGACATTAATATTGTCCTTAGTATAACTTAACCTTAATGTCAGTAACAGAAATGAAACTCTTTTTGTTTTCCTCTCAAAAGCGGCATTTTTCTGGTAAAGGTCAAATGCTTGTACAAGGTCAAAACTGTTCACCCTGTAAAGACTTTTGATATGAAATCATTTCCTTACACGTGCATTTTTGTAAGCCATTATAATACTGGATGATTTCTATTGTGAATGCACTGTAACTTACTACGCCTAGTTACTTTTCTGGGAATTTCTCCAGAAGTCAACATTTGGTTTGTCTTAAGAGTTCTGTGAATTTCCCATGAATTTTCTGATAATTCTGGGCAGAGTTGAGTGGAACAAACAAACAAACAAACACTAAACATTTACCCTGTTTAATTATTTAGATACGTAATATGTGTGAAACGTTGGACTATAGATTTTCAGCTTACAGTTACAGTATATACACATAAACCCATGTGCACAGGGTGGCCCCCAAATCTGACCATGTAACAGTGTCAGTTCTGATCCATTCTCATATTCAGCGTAGACAGTATACAAGTGTCATGACGTCACAGGCTGTCATTTTGAGCATTTGCTGTGATTTCATTTTTTAACATATATTTTTTGTCTGAGTTACCCTAGATCCCAAATTATAAAGCCTATATAAACATTTTAAAGAATAAATTAAAAAGTCATAGTGTGCATTGTATATTTCTATAATGTATCCAGTAAATAAAACAATAAATAAAGAAGTTAAAACAGCTTAAACAATCCATCCATTCTGTTGTAGGAACATTCTTCTTCTCCGAATGAAAGCCACGTGTGCTTAGTGAGTTAGTCTACTGTTTCCGCGTTGACTCATTGGTAAACCGGCGTCCACATCCTGCTTTCTGACAACATTTAAAAACCATTCCGTCATGCAGTTCCTGATAAAAAAGTACACATGTGCTCCACTCTTTACAGCCTATGATGCAAACAGCCACCAGCTCAATTTCTCACACAAAATGTGGGTCAGAATGTATATCCAGGCTGATGCTTCTAAGTGTAGATTTAACAAATGTAGATCCTCAGTCAGTGTATTCTGTTTACTTTTCTCGATTGTTCTGTCAACAATATAAATCTATTTGAATTTAAAGACTGTAAACTAACAATGTATAACATGTGGTATATGAGGGGTGTAAGAACAGGACTCCAATAAACTACTTTGCAAAAAGAATAAAGAATGCACTGTCGTACAGCAAAGTATTAAATGATAGTACACATTTAAATAAAACTGGCCAAAAAGGGCTGCACACTTACTCTCACTCACACTGGAGTTCTGGAGCCTGTCCCAAGAGACCAGATTTATTTCTGAATGATGTATTTCCCTGTGTTCAGATCACACTGCATTCACATGTTCACCTATTTACTTGACAACAATCCCAGATTGCTACATCAGTCATGCTCACACATCTTAAAACAAAACACTATTAATTCACCAGAGATTAGCAAATAATTCAGTCATACAACTTGATCACGTCTTTCATCGCTCTTTATCATTTATGGCATCATAACAAGGACGTGGGCCTCAACAAGCTCATCAGTTTACTTGGAGTTGGAGCTGTATGCAGTTATTTTTCTGACAAAAAAGTTGTGCTCAGATTATATTTTTACTAGTCCACACTTGAACTCTCACATGCATTCGCTCAAACTGTATTTCTGCACTCTTTTGTGCATGCTCAACATTGTGAAATTTCAGCCAATCAGAGGCTACAGGAGGGACAGTACCAGCCAATCAGAAGCTGGAGGGTGGAGGGTACATACTGATGACCTGTTTCTGATTGGCTCCTGCATGGTCTCTGTGTCGCTCAATGCGCATGTGTCAAAACATTACATTTTCTTTTGATGTTGTGTTTATCATTAATCAACATAGCGACTGAGTTGCAAGAACGCACTGGAAGCACTCAAAGCACTCATTGATAAATAAAAAAAGATAGCCTATAGTGTATGATGGGGCGTGAGAGTGCATGTATGTGTGCTTATGTGCTGCAGTAAGTTAGCACCCCATCCAAGGTGTCCTTGTGCCTTGAGTTCCTTAGGATAGGCTCCAGAGCCCTGCGACTCTACACAGGGTAAGAGCTACAGAAAATGGATGCATATTGACTACACTGGTCTGGTAACATTTCCTTGTAAACACAGAGCACTGCTGGTGTGCGTCTGTGTATGTGTGTGCGCACGTGGCACCTGGACAAAATTGACAAAGAAAGCCACGTCTACACACTCAGTTGACAATCCATAGAAACCCCACAATCATTTGTAACTTTCATATAACCACTAATTATACACTCCACATAAGGCTTGACAAGATAGGAGTTCACTTTAAAGTCATAGATGTATAATATACACCGTAGAGAATTTTTGTAACACTGGGATCAATCATGCTAATCTATTATCCATTACAGTGTTGCTTTTTACTTAATAATAAGTATGTTGTATCATAGTGATCTGGATTACATCAGAATGTTGTGCATGAACGCATGTAAGCTATGTTTTAATTCAAGTTGGCAGTATTTTGCTATATGGGATAAGGAAGGATTAGTATGTGGTTAAGGTTACTATAGGGTTTGCTGCTGTAATTTGTTTTTTACAGTAAGGAAAGTATGGTGCAGTGTTTTGTGATGTCTTACCATTTTGAAGCTGAGTTCAGAAAAGGTCTTGTAAAATCAGACATTTTTTTATTAACAAGCAACAAGCACCTCCTCCAGAATGATCATACACAGATGTACAAAATTCACTGATGTACAATCAGTTTTACAGCTTAATTCATGAGAACGTCCCGGGTTGACTTGAACGCCCCTCCTATTTATATATATTGGTGTCAATCATTTAATAACTTTAATCTAGTTAATCAATACAATATTAAATACTCAGATTTACTTGTATTATAACCGTGCCATGTTGGAATGAAGAAATGTATAATAAACTGGTTAGAGGAAACATCATGCAGTTTTATAATATATCAAACATTAACATGTAACAAATATTACATTTAATTCCTTTCGAATGATAAACTCTTTGTAGCAACAGTCAAATTGTGAGCCCTGTTTGCTCCTATATGTTATCTTCTTTTTAACTTGGCTAGAACAAAAGGCTAACGCATGCTTCGGCAAAATGTCATTTTTCTGCTTTTAACACACCAAGAGTGAATGATTGCAGTTGCCATTTGTCATCGATTAGATGTGCTGTTACTCTGAGGCAGGTAAGATTACTTAATGTCCAGTGGTATCCAGCAAGTGCAATAAAAGTAGCTTCTGCCAACTGCCTCACTTTCACAGGCTTTATCAGTGTCTGACATTTAATGTATTTTTGTATTAATAGTTCCCCTTGATGGTAGCTGGAATAAACAACTTTGGTTTTATCCAAATTTCCATCTAGAAGCTTTTTTATAATGAAACCTGTCATTCAGCACACCTGGTGAAGTTTCCTCAGGAATCTCTTGTTATCCGCGTTAAAAGTGCCATTATCACACACAGCTGGGTTACCGCGCTGCGATTATGGAAAGCCATTATGGTCAACATCGGTCATATGATTAATTTGCATATAAATAGTAATGCGTGAAAATTTCTGGATTATATATCTATAATTGTATATTATATATAGAAAATTTTTTTTTTGTTTGTTTGTTTCTTTTTTGATAATTTGTTAAAAAAAATACTGGTAGTTAAAGTTTGGTGTACCAAGAGTACATGGTAACCTTCAAAAAGCCTGATCTCATAAGCTCATTACAAATCCTCAACAATGAACCAGGATAGAATCTTACACACACGCACACACACAGGAACACATACCACAAAACACACATATCATTTTATTTTTTCTCACACTCATTCACAAAAAAAGAAAAATCACGTACGTGTGTACACATGCTTTGGTGGCTATCCTTTGTTTGAGTGTCTAGTAACAGAAATGCGCATGCAGACACACACACACACACACACACACACACACACACACGCTGGTATTAATCGCCCTCCCTCTTCCACGTATGCGTAAAGACAGATACTGTATGAGGTGAAACACTAAACTGCTGTTTAGAGTGGATGACAGATGGCTCAGCACAGTCCAGAGGATTTGAATTGAACCCCTTGAAACACAGAATCGAAAGGAAGGAGTGTAGCAGTGAGACATTCTTTCACTCTTGCATGAATCAGTTGTTCCTGGCAGGAACACTAGGAGTGGTAGAGCAAGCATCAATAGTGACTGAGTCTTGCATCAGACAGGAGCCACGCGCGGAACTGCTGCTACGTGTAGTGGGGTTAGTTGGTGTTTTCTTTTTATATATTTTATGTGAATCGTAGATTTGAGGAGGGAAGAGCACCTAGAGATGAGCCTGTTGTTAAAAAAATTAAATCAGATTAATAAGAATAGTAATGAATAGTCTCATCCCATAACTGTATTTGGATCTGTTTTAATTACATAATAGTCTGTTGATGATTCAAATATGTCCATGACAGCTACTTTTGCCGAAATCCATAACTTAGTAATCTGTTTTAATGAATTGTCATACAAATATTGTCTTTGGATCTAATGGTTGATCAATCTCTGCTGGTAATAATGAAGTTTCATATCCTTTTTAAATGACTGGTTTTCTATAGTAAAAACCATGGTTTGTTGCTGTTAGTGGAAACACATCACATCTGAGTTTCGCTCATACGTTTATTCAGTCTCGAAATAAATCTCCTTCTTTGGTGTCTCAGTGAAATTATACATGGAATGCCGTCTGACGGTCCGAAACAACCCCCTGAGTCATACACTGTAAACAGAAAGGAACGAATGAGAACCTCAGACCAAGAGCAATGTTCTGCCAAAAGCTGATTAATTCTGTCTGAAATTCCTGCCCCTCAACCTTACAGTTGTTCTCTGTGTCTGAATTTCAGTTGCTATGCATAATCTTTATCGGTGCGTAAAGGAGTATATTTCTTTGTGTTTATTTTCACACACCAGGATACACACTCACAACACACATAATCATTCTGACGTTTAAAGAGGCAGGGCCACATCCACCTGTATTTGCATAGCCGGTAGTTCTTTCAGTCTTCTTAGTGTTTACAAATGGATAGGCGTTACTATTTATTCAGGCTTGAGCAAAACTGAAAGGAAAGTGTCTTTTATGGAAATGGACATTTAGCTGCGTCAAAAAGCTATATAACGTTTAAATAAAGCTGTATAAAATGTGTAATTAGCCTACAGTTACAGGAGGTTCAGAAAGCAACGACAATGAGAAATATCCAGCATGTATGCAAATCTCTGAAAAATGCACGTTGACTGTTTTTTTAATACAGTATATAAATGTAACAAACGTTTGGACACAAGTTTGTATTTAATTTGTTACATGCTTAATACTGGAGATATCGAAACTATGAAATAACACATATGTCATTAGGTAATTCAATAACAACAACAACAACAGTCAGGTGTTATCTTAAGACAAGTAGGTCATCTGATCTGGGATAGATCTTGCAAGACCAGTATTGTCAAGTGCATTTGCAAAACGTTTAGAGCACCATGACAAGCATCAAACTGGCTTTCCTGAAGACCATCCCAAGAACGCAAGACAAAAAATTACCTCTGCTGCAGAGAAGAGGTTTATTTTGAGGTACCAAACTCAGAAATCACAAGCTTTACATCAGCTCATATTAGAGCCTTTATGAAGGCCTTACAGAGCATTAGTAGTGGATGCATCTCAATATCAATTGTTCAAAAGAGGATAGTTGCATATTTTGGATGCCTTCAGTCTTGCTTTGCAATGGACAAAGAAAAAAAGACCATGGAATTAAGCTGTATGTCCAGACGTTTGACTGGTAGTGTACGTTGTTTTATTGCACTTCTAGTTTTCAAATGCTCACACTAATAAAGCCTTCATTTTAAGCTTTTGTTTACCTTTCACTTTAACACTGATTTACTGTTCAACTAGTCAGCCCTGGCGTGATCACTACCCCCTTCACTCTGTGCACTAAGGATATTGCATGTATTTGTGAATGAGCACAAAGTACTCTGTCTGTCTGAGAGAGAACATTGAGCATGTGTTTAAACATTCTGTGTAAGCCTTAAAACCTGTACTAAATATGTGGGTTTGTTTTGGATTCCAATATTTTCCAGATATCATTTGCAGAGTTTGTCTTTAGAGGAGCGTGTTACCAGCTAAAGCATCTCCGTTCTTCCACTACACCATGGAACTTGACAAGATGGTGAACGGCCACTATAAGCAAAGAAGCGAGGAGGATGGGTACGTCTCTCACGTCCTGCTTAGAACATAATGATCTTCTTAATTTAATTTCTAAACAATGTCAAGACTGTTTCAGAATTGATTTCAACACTTTCACCTCAATTCTAACTTCACTGTAATTTGTGATCTCTGAATTTGTGAAGTATATTTTGTAAAGCAAATTAAAACACTCAAAGGCTTGAGACAAAAAGACTCTACCACGCATGACTGTGCACATGATACAGTATAAATAGACTGCTGGTTAATGAGTTTCACCTGAGGCTAATTAGTTACCCAGGTAACCTAGTATTTTAATCATTCTGACTCCTGGTGGACAGGTTGAGTTGATTTCACTTTGCAGGCATGACTCAGCTAAAGCCCTACTGCTGCTTATAGGCCAAAGGTTTGTATTAGAGAAATTAATCCCAAAACTGATCTTGAAATGAAGGTAATCTGTCATCTACCCAACAAAAGACATGGAAGCCAGTTATAATACTGTTTTTAAAGAGCAGTTTATTGTTTTATGGTGTATTATTCTGTACCACTCTAATGACAGAAGGACTATTATCAGATGTAATGAAACACAGATGATAGTAGTTCACACTTTTTTCCTATTAAGATAGTATGTTACAAAGCAAATTTAGAAATTTCTGTCTTAACAATCAAAAATTTGGTTTAAGTGAAATTTTATGTAATTATAAAATCCAATTAAGTTGTAAATGCAGGATGAATAAAATAACATTTAGAACCAAATTCAACATATCATTGTCTTCCCATTAATATGAACAATATCCAATGTACACATAAAAAAAAGAAAAAATAGGTAAGAATTGTTTTTTTTTTGTAATTTGCAGTCTTGTGTTCGTTGCTTCTCCAACTAAATATACTTTGTGGGTGGACAATAAAAAGTAATTTCACTTTACTAACAGTAAAAGTAAAAAATGTTTTACCTAAAACATTTACCATGTAAACATTTACCTTTTAGTAAACAAGTAAACAAGTTACTAAAAGTAATTAATTACCTGTTACTTTGTTCAAATACTTAATGTAATTTAGAATTTTTTCCTTTTTTATCTTTTGTCTCCATAGCACTGGTTGGATTTCATTTATTAGATTTGTGTTAATTTGCATAAAAGATAAAAAGGTTACATTACATAAAAAGACATTACATAAGTAAGTAAATAATTAATAGTAATAAACATTATTTAATGTGTTATTACTTAATTAATTTCCATTAAATTAATTAACAAGAAAATGGAAAAAAGGTTGTTTGTGGACAAATGAGAAACCAATAGTGGTCAACCTGTAAATAAATTGGGGAACAAAAACCTTGCCATGGTCAGAAACTATTGTCTATTTGGAAAGAAAATGAATGGAAAAGGTCATTACAGTTCGGAATCACTTGTAATTATTTTATATGATATGTAACATTATTCTCATCGATTGTATTTTGACATTTTTAAACATCCAGGAAAATAATCGGGAAGGACTTATAATCTGTCATATTATATAGTGATATTTCAATACAGAAAATACTACTAGGGTCTGATAGATGTAAATAAGCTACATTCATTTATAAGAACGTTATGGGGTGGGTTGAGGTTATAGGGTTAGATAAGCTAGTTTATCTAAAGTACTTACCTCACTAACATAACATTATCATTGAGCAGGTAATCTCTTTTTAAATTTATGGTTGGTAATGTGTGTTTTGTGTGTCTGTGTGTGTGTATACACATGTTACTGTTTGCTTTCCCAGTTCTTGTTGAAACAGTTTCAGATTAGAGTGACCTGAACAAATGAATATTAAAGTGAGAAAACTTGTGAACTTTCTAACCTAAAGTGTTTTATCAGGCTCTGTGACTGATAAAACACTTTAGATTAGAAAGTTCACATTTGCAATATGTACTGTTTATTTTGTTCTAAGAGAGACATACCAATAAAAATAGTCTACTGTATATGGACCCAATATAGATAAAACTAGATAATTCCTTTCATTTAAATACATACTGTACATCTTTCTTTTAGCCAAAGCTTCCACATATAGTGGTGGCCAAAAGTATTGAGACTTAAGTAAAATATAATCTTTTAATGGCATTCAGAATTTTTTTTTAATAATGACAATCAAGATAACAATAATTTATTTATGCAATTAAATTGTTAAATAACAATCCATATTTAGTATAAAGGCATTTATTCCTGCTGGATACGGTTGAACATAGAGTCAAAAAGACAACTTTTACAATTAATTAGACCATGCTAATTGCTGAATTTATAGCAGTTCTTGATAGATAAAAAATATTTTAGATGACTAGTTAATATTAATAGCTAGCTTCCTGCTGATATTGGTGATATTGTGTATTAAGATGAGATGACTAGCAAGTACCCATAAAAACAAAACTATGCTAGCACTTCCATCCTTATGGTGAAGCATGGTAGTGGCAACACCATGCTATGTGGTGCGTCTCATTAGTGGGGAAAGCGGAGACTGATCAGAATTGAGAAAAGGATGCAGAGAAGACCTGCTATAGAGTGCATACAACCTAAGAGTGGAGTGACCGTTGACCCTTCAGTACAACAAGATGAAGCATACAGCCACAACAAAACCGCAGGGTTTCAGGACAAGTGTTTATAGGACAAGTGTTTATACAGTCAGCGGCCAAATTCCAACTTAACAGAACGTTTGTGGAGAGACGTAAGGATTACAGACCTTTTGGGAGAAACTGATCAAAGGTTTTTGCTTTTTTTTTCTTTTAAAGAAAATTTGCGAAAAGAAACATAGAAAGAGAGGGGGGAAAAGGTATTTTAACTGATTTTCTGTTATTACGTTTTAATGTCTGTAGAACAATTGCCGAAAGGCAGTTTAATAAAATTACAATTAAATCTATAACAATAAAATGAACAAAAATTATGGGGTTGAAAAAGTGCATGATGTGTCCACCGTCCCTCAGTACGCTTCCGTCTGGCTTTCTTGCTCGCATGCATGATGTGTCTGAATGTTCTCTCTGGTTTATTCACAGAAAAATAGATATTTAAATACTAATCCATTTTCTGATTCTACGACGTAAAGCGTATTTGCATGTTATATAGAAATGCAAGCCATAGGAAGTATCACCATACCAGGGGGTTATTTTACGGACATATGACATAAAACAAAAAAGATGTAAGAGATAGAGGCATGGGGAAGTACACACAATGTCAGAAAACCCCACCAGGTACATACTGTAGTGGTAAATACATTCTAAACATTGTGAAGTATGATCCTGGTATTTAGAAATATTTGGTAGTTTTCACTTGTGTAACAAAAGTTAAAAGCTTCTATCTCGACGTCCCTTCTTTTTCAGAGCACTGAAAATGCATGTATATTTTTGTTTTATTCCCAGTTTTGATCCCCTGGAGAACATGCCAGAAAAAGAAGAGTTTCTACCCAAGCAGACTGGAGGGAAGAAGGCTGAGTTTACAGATGTAGGTATTGCATCAGCCCTGGGAACCAATAGAAAAAAAAATGGCGCAATGTGTTTCTAGTCGACTAACCGGTTGTTCAGTGAGATGTAGGGCTGAACATAATAATTTCTTTCAATATATTTTATAGGGTCTACTTTATATTTTTTTATTTATTGAGGTACATTGTGTTTCTGTGTTTTGTTTATTTCCTTTCATGTTAGTAATAAGTTTCCACTATAATAATCATGCAGATATGCTCTTTTTGTAACAGCAAGCTTATACAGTCAACTAGTTACTTATAAAGGTGAACGATTCAGAAAAATATGTTGTTACCTAGGTGTTAGGTATCCTGCTGAGTGGCTGGAACAGATGAGAGGGGAAATGAAGTTGCTGCTGAATTTGTTACATAGCCAAAAAAAATGTAATTTGTATCTTTAGGGTCTTTGCAGACTATTACAGTGAAACATCTGTTCCCCTTTCTTTAGTGTAATGAACATAATTGAATCAAATTTAATTTAATATGAAGAAATGAGGGATAGGTCAGGACCCTAAATTTCATACTAATGCTTTCAGCGGTAAATGTCCTACTGTGGGATATTTGTTCCTAAAAAAATACACAGCCCTGATATCTCTATTCATAATGAGACTTTTTGGAGTGCAAGTGTGAGTAATGTAAGTGTAGGAATGGGTGTTTTGTGACACTACTGATATTATTTAATATACCATGTGATTTTCTGATGTCATTTAAAAAATAATTAGGTTGGCAAAGCAGGCACATTACCCGTTCTGGTATTAATATATTCTATGTTTTTTAAATGTATTATTATTTTTTTTTTTTTTACAGTTTGTAGGGAAGACATCGTTTGGGATGTCCATCTTTAATCTCAGTAATGCTATCATGGGCAGCGGAATTCTGGGTCTAGCATATGCCATGTCCAACACCGGCATCCTCCTCTTTCTGTGAGTAATGGTGTTGTTTATCATATGTTTGCCATGTGTGTTACATTTGTATTAAATAATAATTGGACAGAATACTGAAAGGGTGTAAAGCCTATCGGTTGGAAGAGGAAGAAAAATCACCACTCCTTTGTTTTATACAGTTTGTCCAAATTCTACATCTGAAAACGAGAACGTAATTTTTTCCCAGTGCAGTGAAAGAATGTTAGTGTCTGGAATTGGGGTGCTTGTAAATTTAGCCCAGCTAAGTGTTCCCATACCATCAAATCTGAGTCCCAGTTAAATAAAGGTTGGATATAATTGTGTTTGTGCGTGAGAGAGAGAAAAAGAGAGAGAAGGGAGCAGGAGGGAGGGAGAATAATGTGGGTTCTTCGCCTTGCACGTATTTAGATCAGACTGTGTGTGACGTGTCGTTTCACACAATCTAATTACAAGATTTACAAGATTTCTTTTTTAAAGGAATACGCAAGAAAAAAAAGGAGATCTTGATAAGAATTGAAAGAAGGAAGTGTTTCTGTTTTCATAAGATCTGTAAGATCACAACAAAACAGTTCACAATACTGTACAGTAGGTTTACATACATTTTAATTTTAGTGGCTATGGGCTGCTAGCAGACAGCTGTGTAATCCAGAGCAGAGTGTGGCTCAGGAAACAGCTCAGTTTCGGATGATGCCTAATGCTGCTAATGAGATTACAGAGCAGATTTATCCTTCACGGGACTGGTACATTTCTTACTGAGAAAATCTAATGGCGAATAGATTACATACAGGAAGGCACTATGGCTGGTGAACTCTGGAAATTGACAGACTGGTTTCTCTTGTTTGTTGCTATTGCTGTAGAATCCTAATCATCCTCATTGCTATTTTGTCTGCGTACTCCATCCACCTGCTGCTGAAGAGTGCTGGAGTAGTCGGTAAGAGATCAGTCCTGGATAAGCATGTACACCATGCTTATGCATCGCAGATCACATCATCATTTGAATGTTTTGACAGTTTCCAGTGACTTTCTTTATTGAATTATACAATATCATTTTAGCATAAATACTAAATATCTTTGTTTGTTTGTTTGTTTGTTTTTTAGGGATTCGTGCCTATGAACAGTTGGGCTTTCGTGCATTTGGATCTGTTGGCAAAGTTTTAGCAGCCTGCGTTATCACCATTCATAACATTGGCGGTAAGACTGAACAAAAAATATATTTAGAATTGTCAACCTATCTAAGTTGTTATAACTTTATAATTTTCACATGATGGTGCTTTATTTTGTTGTTGTTGTTGTGTTGCAGCCATGTCCAGCTACCTCTTTATTGTGAAGATGGAGTTGCCGGCTGTTATAATAGGCCTGTTGGACGGAGAAACACACTCGTAAGAAGTTTTCTTTCTTCTGTTTCTTATTGTTTCTTATCATTACCGTATCATATACCATCATTTTTTTTATTTCAATGATGTTATCTTAAAGCGTGCAGTTGCACATTACTGTTCGATAAAGGGGAAGTTTAGCCAGCGTGTTGTTTGTTTGTTCAGTTAAAAAAAATTGGCTAAAAAAACTTTCACTCATTGGCAAAAATACAGACTGAAAAGTTAAACAGACATTTGCCATGTGTATACAGTATTAGGTGTGCACTGATTTGGAATTTCATTAAATTCTTGATTTAATAATTTTTTTAATAAATCTTCTTATTGTGCATTTGAATATTCAGTTTTTGAAAGGATGTGTGTGTTTGCTTTTTTTTTATGTGTCCTGTTAGAGAGTGGTATGTGAATGGAAGCTATCTCATCATCATCGTCAGTATCTGTATAATCTTTCCACTTGCCCTAATGCGCCACCTCGGTATGTCCACCCTGTTTTTTCCTTCTTTTACATCATCATATTTCATTGTCATTCACATGTACAGAGTGTTTTTAATACTTTTACATAAGCGTTATCATAATCAACTATTAGTGTTAGTTGTTGGTGCTGTAGGTTGTGTATTCATGTCATGCTGTAATATATTACTTTCAGGATATCTTGGTTACACCAGTGGTTTCTCACTCTCATGCATGTTTTTCTTCCTCATATCTGTGAGTCCAGTTCATTTATCCATTCATCTCTCCATTTCTCCACCACAGTCCAATAAATAACTATTGTGGAAAAGTCTTGAAAGTAGAAATTATTATTAGTTTTATACATATGTATAAACATACTATAATAATAATAATCTTCCTTAATGGTCCATTAGGTCATCTATAAGAAGTTTGTCACTGCGTGTTCATTTGAACACTCCGATTTCAGCAACAACGTCACCACTACACCTTCCTTTACCACTACACCCCCCCCTGCTGATTTCACTCACAACAACACATGTGAGGCGAAACTGATCACACTCACGCCTCAAGTAAGCAATCCTGCGTTTCGTCTTGTACAAAAATGAAAGAGAAATAAACATCACATGTTTCTAAGTGTTAGTGGAGGAGTAGAAGTAGTAGTAGTGTTTGCAGCAGTGGTTTAATTAGTTACACTGGTAGTAAGCATTTTCATCTTGACTAGTTAACTAGTGCATCCCACTTCTCACCTAATTGACAAATTGACAAAAAGTGTTTGATATTAACAATATCTAAATAAATGCTTGCAGTACAGTGACAGTAGTAGGAATAGTAGCAATGGAATTAGTATTAGTAGTAGTAGAGATGGTAATAGTATTATTAGGAGTGGTGGTTCAAGTAGTCATTACTACTTAAGTAGGAACACAACAAGTAACGCACTGCCACAACAAGTAACAAGTATGTTAGTAGGAATATTAATGGAAACAGTAGTAGTAATACAGTAGTTGTAGCAGTAGTAATCGTAATAGTGGTTGTTGTCATGGGAGCAGTGGTAGTGGTTATAAATGTGGTAGAAGTGGTTGTCATAGTAGCAGGTGTTGTATTGTTCGTGCTGATAAACTTCTGATGAACTCTTGCTGTAACCCTGTGTAATTCAGGCAGCGTATACGATTCCTATTCTGGCTTTCGCTTTTGTGTGTCACCCTGAAGTGCTACCCATCTACACGGAACTGAAAAAGTAAGTTGTTATTTATAGGTCACTCATGCACACATTTTATGCACACTACTTACCAATTCACCTAAGACATGTATTAAATAACACTTTACATTAAGGTTGTCTATGCGAGCATTCTTTAACATGTTACTTACTGTAACATTAACAAGTGTTAAAACTATCAGGAATAAACAATAAGTAATGTTAACAAAGTGTTGTTCAAACATTTATTTATTGCCATGTGTTTAAATGTTAATGAAGTGTAACTTTAATGAATGCTTATTTAATCCATGACTAAACACAAGACCTTTCAGTGATTTAAAGGTTAATTAGAGCATATTGTGAAATGCAGAGAAGTTAATGAATTCTGGTCTACTAATCCGACTATTGATGGTTTAGAGGTTAGCGTTGTCACCTTGCACCGATACAGTAGGTCCTGTGTTTAATCCCCACGTCGGGTCTGTGAGCATGAAGTGTGCATGTTCTCCCCGTGCTTGGTAGGTTTCTTCCGGGTTCTCCAGTTCCCTCCCAAAGTCCAATGACATGCAGATTAGGTTAAGTAGCATTTCCAAATTGTCCGTAATGGTTCTCTGGAGAAGGAAATGGAAACTCAGTCCAGTATCCTAGTGTGTTATGGTTCTTAACGACGAAACTTAACGACGAAACAAACAGACAAACAAAAAATGTAACTATGTAAGGTTCTTTGGACCCAGCTCTGTTACTTAAGGGGTGAATTGGTTATATTGGTCATTGTGAGCTTACTTTTATTAATTGCTGCTATGGACATTAATGAATTACACGCCTTATTCATGAACATCTTAAATAATATCAATAAGTGCAACCTTAGTTACTTTTTCTAAACTTTTATCTAACTTTTATTTCTAAACAGATTATCTAATGAATATCTTTGAATTTGCCTGTGTGTGTGTTCTGTCATTCATCTACACCAGTGCAACTAAGAAGCGCATGCAGAAAGTAGCTAACATTTCCATCCTGGCCATGTTCGTCATGTACCTGCTAACTGCCATCTTTGGGTACCTCACTTTCTATGGTAAGGATGCGCTAGAGGTACAAGATAAAATGTTTATGTTCAGTATTTATGCATGAATGTAGTCTCTAAATGTGATGTATACACTTTGAAACATGTGTGTGTGTATATATGATTTGTAGGTTTTGTGAATGATGAGCTCCTGAAGAGTTACAGCACCAGAGACACACTGATGCTGTGTGTGCGCCTGGCAGTGCTGGTGGCCGTCACCCTCACAGTGCCCGTCGTTCTCTTCCCGGTAAAATACACACATTCAGATAGACACAAACTTACACGAGTTCTTCTTTTCAGTTCTTGAATCAGTTGTAGTCAGGAATGTAGAACGCCGTCTGGAGATTTCTTTTTGTTAAACAGCCGTGTGCCTTGTGTGTGTGTTTTCAGATCCGCCGTGCTGTGCAGCAGCTGCTCTTCCCCGAGAAACCTTTCAGCTGGGTTCGCCACGTCATTATCGCTTTGGTTCTTCTTACCTTCGTCAACATACTTGTCATCTTTGTCCCTGACATCAGAGACATCTTCGGTGTCATTGGTGAGCTTCTCAATCAGTTAGAACGAAAACAAAATCAACAACAATAATGGTGAAGACCTAACTTGAAGAAAACCTTTGTCTTCCCAGGAGCCACATCAGCACCCACTCTTATTTTCATACTACCTGGTATATTCTACATCCGCATCGTACCTGAAGAGCAGGAGCCACTGAAATCTCGGCCAAAGATCCAAGTAAATTTGCTATACTATCATCTTGAATGATGAATGTTTATGTAACCACTAAGTTACTGTATGTGTTGGTCAAATGGACACATATACACAAGTTATTATTATTTTGAACACAAAATGTTAAACTTAATCAGATTCATGCTACATGCTATACAATGGCAAAAGAAGAGAACAAAAATGCATTAAAAAGAATTATTCAAGCTGCTATTCATCAAAATTGCATGTGGTCAAGTAGATTTAAAGAACAAGCAGACACACTTTTAACCACTTAAGTTTTTTTTACGTGTGGAATCAAACACACATCAGTTCATGTTCATTTCAGTTCTTTATCACAGCTTGACAAAATGTTTTGATCAGTATAACATCACTAATTAGAGTAAGTATAATATGTAGTGAAATAACAATAAAAAATTTAATCATCTGTGAACATTGGGGGCAAATGCATGAATCTTTATCAGCTAATTAGTCTTAATTGCGTGACAGACATTTAAATACAAGTGCAGCGTGAAGTAATGATGCTTGGACATCATCTCTTCTTTTACAGTTATATTATTTCATATCACGACTAAAACACTCTAAAGGCAGGTTTAGAGTTCTTAGATTTGTTTATTGCTTTGGAAAAATATTACAATACACATCATTTGTGTATAGTTAATAAACATTGCTAATCTTCTCACTCACCTGAGTTGTAACTAACTGTTTATATTTCCTTTTATTTGTTGTCCTTCAGGCAGCACTGTTTGCAGCTCTCGGCTTCCTCTTCATGGTGATGAGCATCACCTCCATTGTCATACAGTGGGTGACTGGGGGCCACGCAGTCGGAGGACACTAATAGACATCAGCAGAGCAGTAAGGATGCACACAGAAACACACATTTCCATCATTAACTATCAAACAGACCTCAAAAACTGACGACGGTGTATCAGATGGAAAAGGAAGTGAGACGTTGCTCTGTGAAGACCAAAAACCCCCATAATCTACCACCTCTATAAATACTGGACCTGACACCTGCTGGATGGATGGACGGATGGATGGATGACAACAGAACGGCCTTTGTATTATTTTTTTAAGCGTTGTTTAAAATAAATAAACTGTATATGATTAACTTTGGATTTAATTGGAACTGTGAGGAGGAACAACAGTGATTATAGTAAATATGTTCTTTCTCTTAACTCATTTGTTCTCATCCTGGAGTAATTTGCACTGCAGTCTTACATGGCTTATGTAATTTTGGCTTTAATTCTATTTTATGTGTATCCCTTTTGTACCAAAGACAAATACTGAAGACAAAAAGAAAATGTTCAAACAGAAAAATGCTTTCCCTAAAAGACTTCAAAACTTTTTGAAGTAGAAGATGAAGCTTGATTGAACTTTCAAATTTTTTTTTTTACTAAAAATAGTATTGTAACAGTAAGAGATTAATGATGTGGAGTTTTGTAGAGAGAGTATACTTTTACAGTAAAACGTTGTATTTAATATTAGAGGTATAAAACAATACAGATCCAAAATATAAAATATTTGTTACATAGGAAATATCAGCAGATATCGATATATAATCCTCATTGTAGGGCTGCACGATTAACCAAAAAAACAAATCAAGATCTTGATTTATACATACATTCACAAGTTCACTTATTTACTTGACAACAATCTCAGATGCTGTATTGGTTGCACTTGTTGCTCACAATCACCGTGTAAAACAAAACACTATTATTTCACCAACCAGGCCAGCGATTAGCCAATCAGTCATAAAACTCGATCATTCTCCCTTTCGGCATTCCCCTGTCACTCATGTGACGTGTAATAAGGAGGCGGCGCTAAACAGACTAGTCAGTTTATTGCCATGAACTATGCGAGGCTCTAAATTCTATACTGAAAACTGTGTATTTACTTTCATTCTACCTAACAAACACTGTGACATTTAGCTTATGCTGATAAAAAATAATAATAATAATGAGATAAACGCATGCGATGCTGTGCTGCAGTCGGATTGTAGAGAGTCCAAAAACTTGTTACTTGTTTGTTATTTTTATTTAAGATCATGTTCAACGTGACTCCAACAATGATGTTCATCTTAATTTTAAGGGCTTTAAAATAAGGAAAATACAACTTAATTTTTTTTAATTTTTTTTTTTTACATTTTTTCAAAGAAGCTTTTCTTCTTTGTCCTGTTTAGACAGCAAGTCTTCTTTTTTACTTGTGTGCAATAATTGTTCTGGTTGAAAAGATGAGAATCATAATCTCAGTTCCCATGGAGAAATACCTGATTCGTGCAGCCCCACTACTTGCCAAAAGTGTGTTTTATATCATTGCGGATTGTTGAAAGAGAGGTTTGTCATAATATTTGACATCAGATTGTTTTGTTGTGTTGTATACATAAGCAGGTATTTTTGACACTGCCTGGCCCAAATTAAAAGTCATACACTTTTATTTAATCACCTTTCAACACAGTATGGTAGGGCAGTTCATGTGTGAAATGATTCCTCATGTTCCCTGAACCACTCTTTCTCATTTTGAGTTCCCTGTGCCATCAGGGAAGAAAAACCTCCACCTAGATGTGATAACCTGGTCATTCAATATATTCAGGTCGTCAGTTGACTTCATTGTATTGCCACATAACGGTGCTGAGCCTAGACCTGACCAACTGTAGCAACTTCAGATCATAACACTGCCTCCAGTGGCTTGTACAGTAGGCACTATGCATTATGTCTGCATCAATTCATGCGCTTCCTTTTTTACACTGACACACCAAAAACTCTGGACTCTGTCAGACCATATGACCATTTTCCATTGCTCCAAAGTTCAAGCTTTGTGCTTCCTACAGGAGCAAATTCAAATCTTTTTGAAACTTTTCAAGTCGTTTTCTTATGTCCACACAGCTGTTTATTCCCAATCCTGTGAGTTCTCATGTGTGTGGAAATTTTTATTACTTTCACTTTTAAACATGCCTGTGATTTCTACTGTCGATTTTCTTAATGATGCAACTTCACCAAGTGTTTAAGTAATCATGATTTTTTTTTTTCCGACAGTATTTCTTAAACAACGCTGACGGTCCAGCGCTTTCCTTCCAGTTTTTAATAATGTGCTGAAAGGTTCTTAACCCAGTTTAGGTCATTTTAAATCCCTTCAGTTGTTTTGTTTGCTTGATGCAGCCCAATAATTTGACCCCTCTGAAATTGTGACTTTTTTAGCCAGGCAGTGTATGATGTGTGTGTTTTTACATCTTTATGTTAAAATTGGCTGCCAAGCTAATTTGAAGCCGAGTTGAACTTTCTTACTGCATGCAATTCTATTTACAGAAAAATTAAGTACAGAAACAAAATTTCTCACTTTTTCGTTAGTTTTTAATAATTCAGATTAGTTTCACTGTTACATAGCATAATTTCTGTCTTTATCTCTTGTTTTACTCTATTGAAAATTCTTCTTGTTTTAGATTCTCTACTTGGTGATAAAATTATTCTCACCCCTCCATCACACTGAGCCATGTCTCCACTACATGCATAAACAAGGAAATTAGTGACAACATGACAGACACGTTTAGAACCTGACCGGGACACTAGGAAGTAGTATGAGTTTGATATATGCAAAATTTTGATCCTGTAGCAGAGGGCATGATGGGTAATGATTTGTAAAGGACACATGACCACAATGTAATGTAGTAAACCACAAATAGTTTGTGCGGAAGCTTGGAAAACGCTTAACATGATACAAATATAGTAATTTTCTAGTATTTAGGATTAATTTTAAACCAGCAAAAGGGTTACATAACAAAATCTGGTTATTTCCAAAAATTCTAATTAAAATAAATGTACATATTTAATAACAGAAATCTTTAGCTATCGCTACCTGACTGCATGATCAAAGTATGACTTTTAGACGATTCTCACCTCATAAATTTTTCTTTAAAAAAAAGCAAAAAGCTTTGGCAGAATTCAACAGAAACGATATTTGAGTTTATTTAAAAAAATTTTTTTTAAACTATTACACAAACTTTACAATGACAAATAGGTATTACACTTGAAAAAAAAAGTGTGCACTTTTATCTTTTTGTTTCTGGTTATTTTGTCCTCACACGTTGGTTCTTCACGTCTTCATTTATGTTTGCTTGGAAGTGTTATGTACTGTAGGCTACATGTACAGTATTGACACGTTCGACCAAAGTGTTGCCAAAGAGTCGCGACTAAGAACATTTTATGTAAATTTTTTTAATAGAAATTTTTGACATGGACCAAACTTCTGTTGCATGGAATTTGTATAAAAATATGAAAATAAAGCTAAGTTATTTGTACATATTTTGTCATATGGTGGGTCTACATTTTATATCTAAATAAATTTACAGAGGATCAATCAAAAATACCACATGATTGTTAACCGTGCATGATTCAGATTAATTTATGTAAATGTTAATGTAAATAATTACATTTATTTGGGGTAAAAAAAAAAACTGTGTGCAATTAGTCGATTTGCTCGTTGTCATTTGTTAAATAAATGAAAGGAAAGAAATATAAATAAGGTTTGTGTTTTTTGGATTGGACAGTTTCTATTTTTTTACTTTAATATTCCACCAGTGTTAAATATAGGGCTTAATTTATAAAGAGATGGTGTGTACTAGTTTTCATGTAAACTCATAGGTTACATGATTAAAAATATACATACATAAATGTATAAATTCATGCAGATAGCGGTCACTGTTAAGGTCCATTTTAAACATCAAAATAAACACAATGTGCCATCACTGTGATTCCATATAAATAATAATGACTTGGTTGTTGGTCCCAGATGTGCTGGTTTGAGTATTTCAGAAACCATTGGTTAATCTCCTGGAATTTCAAGTTTATACAGAGATAAAAACGTTGTTTGAGAAACAGTTCAGTGTGGAAACGCTCTTATTAATAATACCAGTCAGGGGAACATAGATTGGTTGGAGCTACCAGGAAGGATTTAGTAACTCAGATAATCTCTTTACAACTGCGGTGAGCAGAACCGCAACTCGGCGTGCACAGAACAGTCTTAGGGTGTATGGGCTACAACAGCAGGTGGCGACATCGAGTTCTACTTCTGTAACCCAAAAATACAAATCTGAGGCTATCTTGATCACAGACTCACTCAAAAACAGCGATTGAAGATTAGGAAAAAACATCATTTGGTGATATTTTTTTTCTATTCTTCAACTTCTTCACCAGTTTGAGTGAGGGTGGAAGATTTCTTCTGTTTCTGAAATACACAAATCTGCCCTTCTGGCACCAACAATCATGCCATGCTGAGGTTACACTAATTCCCTAATCTGATGTTTGATGTGAACATTAACTAAAGCTCTTGACTTGTATCTGTATGATGTTTCGGCATCATGGTCCTGCCACATTATTGGATGATTAGGTGGTGCAGGTGTATACTGTAGTTGTTCTTAAATGCTATGAACAGTAAGTGTATATCTCTTGTAAAGTGGCAGAAAGGGGAAACAGCAAGCCCTGTGCTGAAGCACCCGAACTAGAGGAAGTGCACTGTTAGCAAACTCATTAGACTGTACATCCTTGCTTCTTTCTGTTTGCATTTACTCAGTATTTACAGTGTGAGAAAGTGCAGAAGGGACATTTTATCTTTTTTTTACTATAGTAATCAATTAAAGAGTGATCATGTTGGTGCTTTCATAGGAGTGGCGTTCAAGTCAAATAAGGACTTTCAACTGTGCATAATAACAAGAGTAAGAGTTTTTTTTTTACAAAATCCCCTGCTAGACTAATGCACTTATCCCGGCGTTTCACTAATGCTTTGAAACCATCAAGGTAGAAAGTTTTCGCAGTACGCCCGAGCCATGATTGGACTGCCTGCTCCACTTCAGAAACACTGGCCTCCCAGGAACTCCTTAAATGGCCAAACATGTGGAGTGAGGCCAGGACTGTAAGTGGGATGTAGCAATAACTCCCAGCTGAGTTCTTGTAATGTGTAAGTGGTGTTTGTGAATGATTGTGTGAAGAGTTCCCACAGACTGATGCATCTGTTCTGCATGTTGGTGACAAGAAGTCCGTAGATTTTTAAGAAACAGGTGTTCCACTCGCTCAATGTTCCAAGGAACGCCTCCGGTGGGCTTTGAGCCACCTCAACTGGAATCGTCATTCACGGACTTACAGCTTTTTTAAAAACGTTTGCACATTCAAATGTTTTACTGCGTCTAAGAGTCTCATCACTATACTGTGCTTAAAGTCTTTTGTAACTTCACTCACAAGAAATTTCACCACAAGTCCTGGAACCAACCTGAGCAACGCCTAGTTGGTACAAAATGTCTTTTCTCATCTCATTGAACAAAAAAAAGGTGAAAAGTGAAAGGTGTTGCAGTTCCTTTACTTATGTATCGTCATGGTCCATTTGAATCACGTTTCACATGTGTCTAGCTGTGTGCAGTTTTTTAATGGCGACTTCCAAACAACAGTTATTACTATATGAGTTTGTACCTGCTCACAATAGTTTGTAATATTTAAGAGCTAGTTGTGGTCCACTGTGTTTGGTGGAGCAGCATTCATGACAGTGCTCCAGTTTCACTGGAAGCATCATTAACAGGAATGCATAAACCAAAGGGTGTTAGCGAACCAGCTAGAATCCATTTGGACTAGCGGCGCTTAAATTGACAGCCATATTGTATCTGAAATAGAGCTGTAATATATACTGTACACATATCAGCCATAACATTAAAACCACTGAGATCAGAAGTGAAAAACATTGCTTATGTGGTTTCCATGACACTGGCAAGGCGGTGGGATGTACTAGGCAGCAAGCAAGTAAGCAGTCAGAGTTTAAATTTGATGTGTTGGAAGCGAGAAAAAAATGGGTAAAGAGTAAAGATCTGAGTGACTGGCAAGGGCCAGATCTGAATGGAATGGCTGGAGGACTGGGTCAGTGCAACTTCACCACAGATGAACCAGCGACAGGGTTCCTGTTGGCTAGTCCGTCTGGTCCGATCCCATAGAAGAGAGCAAATTGCTAAAGTTAAAGCATCACCGCTTGCTGCAGAGTGAGGCTAGATCTGCTGCTAACGACTTGGTGCCAGATCAAACAATGTGTAGAGTCCATGCTTTGATGGGTCACAGCAGTATCGGCTGCACAAGGGGAACTTGCACAGTATCAGGCATGTATTTTAATTTCATGGCTGATTAGTTTAAAAGTGGCGTAGCACTCAATCATGCAGTTTTACGGTAGAGTATGTGTCAATATTCAGTATTGCCACACATTTGCATGTGCAATATTGCTTAAATGAAGTCCCTGTCATCCTCCGGACTGTGTTGAGTTTGATCATTGTTCTGAATTTTATGAGACCTCAAAAATATATTGTTTTCTGCTAAAACGTGCTAAAGCCGTCCCCAGTGTAAGGACTATAGATTGGTTGCACATTGAGGACCATGTAGCTAAAAAGCCGAGCATTTGTTATGTACGGTACGGTAAATAATCTTTGCATGGATGAATGGGTTGGTCAGTTGGTCAAGTCCTATACACATTTGCTTTGGAATTTCACGTGAATTTCGAGTGACCAAAATATTTTTTTGCGTGTTATGCATATCATATCCAATATCTGTCATCAGAAAACCAAGCAACACTATTCACAAAGTCTGTTGAGTGTAATCATTGGTGCTGAAATATAAATACTGTAGATATATACTGTAGATAATATCAATTCATTCACATCAATTCCACAGTGGGATGGGACTGAGATGTGAGGTATTTTAAGGTCAAGTGTTATCCTTTCTTATTTTGCATGTCAGAATTCAGCAGAAATTACTGCTATGATAGAAGATAAATATTCAATAATATTTGATCAATATGTCATTTATAATTTGGCTGGGTTTTATTGATTGGGCACATACAGTATTTATACAGAGTGGTGACTTACTGTATATCACGAAACGCAAAGCAGGTAACAGTTAAGGTATTAAAATCTAGAAATTTTAAACCTTATTTTTTCATTGTTGTATTGCACTTATTTAGGTTTAACCCTTAATGATTCCATGGACATGGTCAGCCCTAAGGCATTTTCAAAAGAACACTCTAGTGAAAAATATTCCTTGACAAGCCCTTTTATAAGAGGGTATGCAATGCTTGACCATATAGTAAAGAATGTGTGCAGTTTTTCTTTGAAGTCATGTTCAAATGTTTTAGTTCTCTTTGAGCAATTATAAGAAACCTTTGATGAAATCGATCAATCACTAAACACTAAACCAGGTATATTTTTCTGTTCTGTTTCATTGGTTTGAGTATATTTTGATTTCACCTAGACAATCCTGTAAAACTTTGATCTTCAGTTTCCAAATCGTAACCTAACTGTAGGTGGTTAGCACTGTTACCTTGCACCTCCAGGTCCTGGGTTCGATTCTGTGTGCATGGAGTTTGCATGTTCTCCTTGTGCTTGGTGAGTTTCCTCCTACTGTCCAAAGACATGGAGACATGGCGTTTCCAAATTGCCCATAGTGTGAATTGAGCGTCTGAATGTTGGCCGGAGGTCTACCATGGTTGTAAAAATAGGAATAAATATAAATAAATAAAAAATAGGAATAAATACAATGGTCACCAATCGCCTCCACAGTCCCTAGTTGGATTACACAGGTTCCTAGATGGATGGATGGAACCTGATGGTACAATACTATATGAATGTGACTTAATACATTAGTGCCCTCTAGGGGTGGTAAATATGTTTAAAGCATAATTTCATTTTGCATTATGCTTATCCTGTGCAGGGTTGGTGAAGGGGGCCTGTAGCCTATTCACACACTTACACACACCAGTCAGCGTAAAGCACATGTCTGTGGGTTGAAACTAAAGCAAGATGAAAACTCCATGCACAATGACTAGAGGTGAGATTCAAACACCCAACCTTGGAGGTGTGAGGCAACATTTTTGGGGGAAAAATTGTTTTGTTTTTTATTATAGATGGACACCGTACTATAAAAACTGCTGTCTTCTCACATACATATTCGTTTTCAACTGTACAAGTGGAAAAAGAGAAATCTCCAAAGCTTCATATGAGCCTTGCATAAGAATATATCAGCATCCTTGGCGACTGAGACTTAGCGACAGCTAGAGGGTAATGGCTCTGAAAAGTCATTTTACTTCATATTAGTGACACTTCCTGTTATTTTAGTGACACTTCCTGTTCCACTGTCATTCTGAGTCAGTGCAAAACTTTCTGTGTTTCACATATCATTCATAGTATGAAGCTGTATGGTGAACCTTATCCTCAGAAAGGATAAAACCACATCGCTGCATATCATTTATATATATATCTGTTTTTTTCTGGATATCTTTGGGCCTTGAAGTGGCATCTTAAAGTAACTAGTAGTAAAACGTGAGTTTGTAAGCAAGGGCACAATTGAGTATGTGAAAATAGAAAAGAGAAAAAAAAAACCCAAAGTGCTTGTCCACTTCCTGTGAGAAGCCACTGTTCGCTGTTTGCTATACAACAGAAGTAGGAAGAGAAACCTGTTTGTGTCGTGTGGGGTCTGCCGAGTTTAGAGAGAGAAAGAGAGTGTGAGTGAGTGAGTGAGAGAGATCCTACTTTCTTTTACAGCTCTGAAACCGGTTTAAGGTAAAGTAGTGTGTGAGGGCCGGCGGGTGGTCATGAAGCGCAGGTCCAAAGAGAAGGTTCAGGAGAACGTGGGCAGCCGTTTGCTCACTCCTCAGGAGAATGAAAAGATTCTGGATCTGCTGGGCAGGAGGTGTGTGGTAAGTACACAGCCCGTTGTGAGTTGTGGGGGACCGGATCTTTTGTTTCAGTGCTCCTTCATTCTACGGTGAAAAACTGCTGCTTCCTGCGCTGAATTCAATGTGGTTGCAGGTTAAAAGATAAATTTACAGTGACAGAAAAGGATTGTTTTGATGTGATTTATGAGCGTCTGGTTACCTTAAATCATACCGTTATACATTTCAACAAAAAACCGTGATACATCACAATATTTCCCACATTTCATTTATTTAAATTGATTAATTACTTAATTTGCTTTTTCTTGCTTTAAGATACTTCATAACATTCTGGTGTTTAAAATTACAGAACAGATCAAAGAACAAACCTGACTACTTATCTATTAAGGGCTACTTATCTATTATTTTCTTAAGGGCTTGAACTCACAACCTTTCTTGTGTCTTGCAATGGACTTTATTCATTACTGTTTTAACATCAGTTGAAGAAACAGAGACATGCTTAAAATACTGCTGATTTTAAGAAAGAAAAAAAAAATCAATAACTTAAAACGGAAAGGTAACTGCACACTATTGCTCAAAGGTGTAAACAGGATATAATTCAACATAATTAACAAAAAAAAAAGTCATCGTCTGTAAGTAGACAAATCTGGAGACAATAAGTTGGTTGGTACATGTTTGCTGCAAGACAATTCGTGGTCAATATTAGTGAAGAAAACCTAACCATAAGCCATCTGTCCGAACATATCAACAGTGATCATCAATTTATATAAAAGGTCCGAATCTATCTGAATACATTAACAATGATCATTTAAATAGCTGAAAAAAGTCTATGCTGGCCATGATAGAAAGGTCCCAGAACACAGAGTGCATCACAGCCCAACCTCAAAGGATCTGATGCCAAAATCCCGGTTCCAGACACCAGAGGAACCCAAAACCTACGTGTTTATAATGTTAGTCATGGCATGTATATATATATTAATGAATTTAGAATTTTGGATGAAAGTATAAAGCTTGCTAACTGTCACAGATGAAATAATGTCTTAAAATGAATGTGAAAGTCAGCTTCAGAGAAAGTAGGGATCCTCCAAATTTGTGAAAATGTATTATGATATTTTGATATTATGAAGTTTAGTTTCTTTTTTCTTTTTCACTTTGGTCACTGATCAGGACGTTCGGTGTAATTAAGAGATCACACACACATTAATAATAATAATACTCAAGAAAAAAATCAAGCATCAGGTAGAAGGGTTGTGCTGAATTTGATCCAAATGATTGTTTTGCTTTCTATGAACATAAAGCTGATATGATGGTTCATATTTAATAATATTTGTTCACTGTAAAATGACTATGAATAACCAGGATATAGTGGATAATAGAAAAGTAAATAATAGTTCATAAACGTCCTCTGATCTAGTTGTCAATAATAGGGAAGTTCTTCTTAAACTTCCTCTATAGGTCTATTGCTCAACATTACATCCTAAAAAATGTAATGCATCCACAGTTACAGTACGCCATCTGTCTTCCATTATCATGATTATTTGAACTCAATTGTAACTTCACTTTATGTCAATATGTTTCGTTGTGGCTTTAGGCCCAATTTCACCATATATAGACATTTTTATATATATATTATATTATATGTAACATATAATATACATACTATATATAGCTCCGCCCCCATTCCCCCTCAATTTTTTTAAATCTGAATTGTAAATGTAAATTTATACAATAAGAATGCTTATATAGAAAATGTTGCTGCATGCATTTTACTGTATGCATACTTGACATATTGCACTTCTGAGTCAAGACACCACTACTGTACAATATGAGCTTCCTCTATTTAAAATCAGCTTCACTGTGAAGACTCATTCCAGAGCATGCAGAGCTGAGATGCTTTGCTGTAAGCAAATCTTGCGTGAAAAATCTGATTTGTACTGAGCCTGAACTTGTCCGTGTTCTACGGTTCACTGATTATAATTCATCAGCATATAGGCTGTTTCTGTATGGAATTATTAATAACTATAAAGAACTATTACAAAATAGACCTTATTAGCCAAACTCTAAAGTAGCTACTGTTAGCTTGATAGTTTATTCTGTGTGGGTTGGGGGTGGGGTGGATGTATCAGGGTGCTGTTGGAAAGAGATATGTTTTAATATCTTGTAGGGGACCAAATATGACAACTGATCTCATGCGGACATGTGACTACTCAACATGAGGAATGTTTCTTCAGCTACTAAGTTTAAGTTTAGGTTTTAGATCTGGGCACAGGAGTAAGTAGCTGCATTGATAATTATACGAATGGTGGTTCCTCACAAGGAGATAAAACCCACGTGCATGTGTGTGTGTGTGTGTGTGTGTGTGTGTGTGCGCGTGTGTGTGTGTGTGTTTTATTGTTCTGCTTGAGCTAGCAGTGTGTCTTGAGGTGTGAAAACAGTCCTTTGCATCTAAAGTTTCTTTCTGAGCAGTGGGCAGGGGTAACAGAGGAAGTTGAGCTCTAAACACTTCCTGTCACGATTCATCTACCATGTAGCCAGTAACGCATTCTATTTGTAATCTGGTTCCTATAAAAACAAATTCATCACCAGGCCAAACGCAACACATTTGCAGCTGCACATGTCTCGATTCCAGAAGCACACAGTGTTGTGATTAGTATCAATCCGTTTCTTAAGGTTTAATCACATGTTTGCTTTGTGTTGTCCCGTGTGTTCCTATTGTCTAGTCACTGTGTACGACAGTGGTGCAGTTGTTCATGGCTCTGCCGCACAGCCCTGGCAGCTGGAATCTGCAGCATACTGGCGTGCTCTGCTTCGTAAAGGATAATCCTCAACGCTCCTACTTCATCCGCCTCTACGACATCATGGTAATGAGATTTCCCCACATTTATCATGCTTTAGTCCCTCAGGTACACATAAACACAAAGATACACAAAAATACACAATAAACAATGACTTAATAAAGAAAGATTCAAGATTTATAAAATTTATTTGTTGTATACTGTACATGGTTATACAAGTACAAGTACAGCCGTAGTGCAAAATTGAAATATAAAAGCACTAATAAGAATAAATATGTACAAAAAGAAAGAAAGACAGAAAGAAAGCATTAAAACATTATTTTCCCATCAAAGTATCAGAAGGTTATGTCTGAACTTTAATACTTATTAAATCTTAGAAAACTCAAATTGGTGCCAACAACGTGTCACTTCCTGGACGCCATTATTACAGCTGTTTTCAGTTCCTTCTTATTTTTTTTAAGGCTTACTGCCTTAAGAGCTCGTCTTCAACAAGTAAAGTCCATGTTCAATTTACTTCAGGTCAGGCACTCGACTTGGAAATTTGCAAACATTATATTTCTTTGCCTTGGTAAAGTTTTGTGTTGCTTCCAATATATGCCCCAGTTCATTGTTCATCTGCACTGTAAAGTGCAACCTAATGAACCTAATGGCTTAAGCTGAGAAAATAATTCAGACACATATAGAGTACTCTCCAGAATACTGTACATCCTGCTGTTTTTACAGTATAGGAGGTTGTATCGAAAGGTTTTGAGACTACTGTAGTTTTGTAACACGCCAACAGATGGCAGCACAGAGCTGAACGCACAGTCACAGGGAGCATCGACCTTCATAAGTCAGTGTGCTAAAAGACATCGTTCATGCGTACATCTGGAGCTGTGTAACTGGTGCTATTCTGACCATGTGCGTTACCACGTCTGCTATTTCATCATAAACAGCAATTTCGAACAAAGAATAAAAGTGAAATTCTGAGTGAAACTGGGTGAAACTGCCAAAAAGCGTTTGACATGATTCTGCAAGTTTGCGAAGATGAGACTGCAATGAGACGTTTGAGATGTTTTGAGTGGCACGCACGCTTCAAGAGCACAAGAATATCACTCAAAGACAACGAGACTTCAGCACCTTCAACAAGCTCAAACACCAAAAATGTCAAAACCATCCAGCAACTTGTGCATGATGATCATGGAGAACAATCCACAACATTGCTACCATTGTCGGTGTGTCATACGGAACAGTCCATCAATCCTCACATGTGCTTTGAACATCCGCTCTGTTGCTGCCAAGTTTGTCCCCAGACGGCTGACCCAGGAGCAGAAGGAACATTGTATCGACTTTGCCCAAGAACTCCATCGGCGTGCCGCGGATGACCCATCCTTCATGTTGAGGATCATTACCAGTGATGAAACTTGGGTTGAAGAACCTTAAATGAGATGAGAGCCCATCATCTCCATGACCGAAAAAGGCAAACAGGTCCTAGTTCCATACTGATGTCCCAAGTCATCTTTTTCATCATTCACAGCATTGAGCATTAAGAATTTGTCCACAGGGGCCAGACTGCCAATAGTGAATTCAACTGCCAGGTTTTAAGGCGTTTGAGGGAGGACGTACGGCGAAAATGATAGGATCTGTGCCACAATACCCTGGTAAATCAAATGCAAAGCAAATATAAAGGAAGTAGTTCCACTTTCAGTCATCCATGAAGCCACCATGTGATGAAGGGTATGATTTATCATGAGCAGTTTCTTCCATACTTTTCTCTTTTCATCATTCTGGTACAAGATTTTCTTTTCCCTCATCCATTCATAGGATGTTGTTTTTCTTTTCTTTTTAAGAATGTACCAAAAAGAAGGTTTTGCTCTCTCTGTCTTCCATATGCCTTCCTATTGAGAGCAGGGCTATAGTGGAGGCTTGACAAGCTTACAATATTTATGCACCTCCTAAATTTCTAAAACAGTGTTTACACACTTCTGACTAGTGTCAAGGCCGCTTTAAAATGTGTTGAAGTTATTCTTAGAACAACTTCTCGACTTCTCTTATTCATGTTGTTTTGCCAGATTAAACCATATTGTATTCTACAGTATGTTGTGTTGTACATATTCTTTTAGATTATTATAGCGCCAATCAGGTAGTCATGTGATTTATATATATATATATTTTTATAAATAAACGATTCATTTTTTTCTCACTGGAGTGAATGAAGGATTGTCCTGATATTTAAAAAAAATCATCCTTAGTGTCTTTGTTTTTTATTACTTTTATTACATTATAATGATGATTAATAAACTTCATGAGCTTTAGCTACTGTACGTATGTTTATTCCTTTAAACTGTTGAACAATGAACTTCAGCTTCAATTATCATTTTTCTAAAAGATTTAGTCCTACAGAGAGAGAGATAGACAGACTGACAGGCAGACAAACAAACAGAGAGAGAGTATGACTTTTTTGGATGGGCAGTTTATATGGTAGTAGAAAAAAAGACATGGTAATGCGGGTATATTACATTTTACCACAGTTTTTACAAGTCCAGCAATGGCTGAGACTTAACAGGAACAGACTCCTAATGCAAATGCAACACTTTAAATCAAATATAGATTTATTTATTTATTTATTTGAAAAGAAAGAAAGAATGAGAATCACTGTAAATTATTCCATGACTACCAAATACTACCTACTGTACCTATACTGAAATGTGTCTCTCTCCCAGGCAAGTAAACTTGTATGGGAACAGGAACTCTTTAGCCAGTTCTCCTACTACAGACCCAGAAACTTCTTTCACACCTTCCATGCAGATGTAAGTATTCAGTCAATTTTTGTTGTAGGAACGTAGTTATAAATGAATGTATGCGTACATGTTTCTCAACTGCTATAAGTTGAAGTCCGTTCAAAACCAAAAGTGCAAATGATCTCTCTGGGTAGTTTGCACTCACCGTGGGTTTTGTACTGGTGGCTCTTGTGGGAATCCTTTTAAGACCTGTCCCCCTCTGTGCTCATGTTTAGGATTGCCAGGTGGGCCTGAATTTTGCAAGTGATGATGAAGCTGAAAACTTTTTCCTTATGGTGGATGAGAAGATCAACCAGAGAAATAAACACTCGGGTCAGTTAAGCCGGCTTGGCCATGAATAAGAAAAGGTCTTGGTATATCATTGTCTAAAATCTGTATATCATTATTGAAAATGATAGAATTTCTAGCCTGGTGTACGATACCAAATAATTTGAAATGCTAACGACTCTTTGTTGTATGATATCTTTAGAGAAGCGCCAGGGAAAGAGCCATTCTATCAGTCGAGGTAAACCTAAATTTCCGTAGAATTAAATAACAGACAGACAACATGCACATATATTCCTACTTTGTAAACTTTTATTATTTTTCGTCAGATCACGATGCACTGCCACCGCTACCTCCAAATGGTAAGTAACGCGTTAACAATTACGCCTTTAACTTTACGTTTGAATAGCACACAATTTGTGATCTGTTATTAATTATTCGAACAATTGTATTGTTTTCATTGCTTATGCGTGGTCAACCTTTTAAAAGTAGGTTCTGGAAGTCAGAATACACTTCCGCTAGGAAATTTGAACATCCAAAATCAAGCACCTCCCACCAAGTCAAAGAAAGACAAAAAGGAGAAGGAGAAGGAGAAAAAGAACAAAAAGAAGGGCTCTAAATTATCTAAGGCAGCCATTGGAGCACCAAGTGGTTTTACGTAAGTTATAAAAAAAAAAATAAAAAAAAATAAAAAAAAAAATATATATATATATATATATATATATATATATATGTAGTAGGCTTTGTCTTTTTCGGATCAACATGCTGCTTAAGACCAATCACAAAAAGTTTTTTTTTGTTTAAGAGCCAGTGGTGTAAATATGGTGTGGTGAAGAAAGACAACGTTCTGTTGAGGGTTATGCTTTATATGTTTCAGGCATGTTGGGCATCTTGGTATGGACGCCAATAGCGTGGACCCAAATTTGATGAAGCTGCTGTCACGCGCTGGAATTAGTGAGGCAGATATGAGGGATTCTGAGACTTCACAACTTATCTATGATGTAATTGAGCGCTCAGGTGGAGTGGAAGCACTCGAGGAGGAATTGAACCGGCAAGGTAAGGTTATGAATAAATATGAATTTTTGAGCTTTTGCCTTGTGGGCAAAATTAACCTTTGTATTTGGTGTACAGTATGTATTCAAAATTGCATGTCCCCTGCAGAAGGTCCTCCACCACCACCACCTCCTGGTCATCGTCGGACTTCTCTTCCTCCAGTACCTGCTGGATCTCGTTTAGGGCCCTTACCACCTCCTCCTGGAGGAGCTCCATCCACCGGCCCTAGGCCCTCTTCTGGACGCTCTCTACCACCCACACCTTCAGGACGCACAGGACCCCTACCACCACCTCCAGTTGCACAAGGAGGACGCAGAGGGCCCTTACCCCAACCCCCAGGTTCACAGGGAGCACCTCCAGCAAGAAGTGGACCCCTACCACCACTACCAGGAGGGCATAGTGGTTCCCTTCCCCCACTACCAGATCGGGGTGGCCCTCCGTCATCTGCTCATGTTCAACGTAGTGGACCCTTACCTCCTCTTCCTGGAAGGGGTGGTGATGCTCCCCCTCCTCCAGGACACCGAAGTGCACCACAACGCCCACCATCAAGAGATCAAAGTGCCCCCATTCCTCCTGGACATTCTGCTGGATCTTACCCAACTCTACCAGGAAGACGGACTGAATCTTTACCACAACCCCCAAGTGATGAATTTTATTTGCTGCCACCTCCAACACTCCCTGATGATTTCCCTCCTCCAGCTTCTGATTTTCCTCCACCAGAGAGTGATGATTTACCACCACCGTCAATTTCATCTGAGTTCTACCCACCTCCACTAAATGATTGGAACAGTCCTGCCATGGTCCCAAATCCACCCTCGTTTAATTCTAGCGTAGGAGGTCCACCACCTCCTCCTGCACCTCCTCCACCTCCTGCACCTCCTGCTGCCCCAGCACCCAAATTTGAAAGTGGTCCACCACCTCCCAAAGCCAGCAGTGGTGGAGGAGGAGGAGGAGGAGGAGGGGGGGGGAGGAGGAGGAGGAGGAGGAAGAGGAGCATTGCTGGACCAGATACGCTTAGGGGCAAAGCTGAAAACGGTGAGAATAATAATTTTCATGATTTTCCAGCAAGAATATCATTATACTAATGTATGGTATTTTGTTTCCAGGTAACCGCCAGCCCTGATCCGCCCCCATCTGCTGGACAAGATACAGGAGAGGGAATAGTTGGAGCTCTTATGATGGTCATGCAGAAGAGAAGTAAAGTCATTCATTCATCAGGTAGGCAATTATTCAGTCAACTATTTTCTACTTTATTCAAATGTACATATATCCTATCATCTGATAAGCATTACTAGCAGCTGATACTACTTGTGTAAAATGGGATCGATTATTTCTTCTAGATGAAGGAGATGAATTCGATGATGACGATGATGAAGATGATGAGTGGGATTAATTTGAAATCAAGTGAAGTACTGCGTCCCACTGATCATTAGCATAACCACATAGGAAAAGTGATGAATAACTGAATAATTTCAGTTGACTCTTATAATATATTTTCTCATTAAATTATGACCTGCTAGTTGAAAAAGCACCATGAATTCATTTTGATAACCCGTTTTATTTTAAATAACACCAATTCAGCAGTAACTCATTTGCTCAGCGTGTGAGCATGTGAAAAGCCAGTTCCATAAACTATGTAACATTTTCATACTGTAGCTTGTAAAACACAATGTAACTGAAGTTCAATGTTTATATGTTCTTTTTTTTTTTTAACTAAAAACAGAAGCTGTTTTTCATTTTGTATGATACTGAAATAGAAATCTAGCACAAACTCTGTAAGCAGCAATGCTCATTTATTTCCATTATGTCTTTATGTCTAAAAACAAGAAAGAAACACAATTCCTTAAACACAATGTCATACTAATCTAAATATTACTGATAAAAACATGTGTAGTTTTAGTTACCATAAGTCCAGTGTTACTAATCGTGAATGTGAGCTCATTAGTTACTACACAATCCTATACACAGAAAAACATAGGGTTATTATAATTACATTTAAATAAATATAGCTATATATCTTATCTGTCATGCAAAACACCTCCACCTTTTATATGCTTTATAAATTCTCTACTAAGGCAAAAAATATACAACCTAAAAATAAATACACAATATGACAATATGACACCCATGAAGACATTGTAGTGTTCCTGAAAAAAAAAAAATGGTGCAATTTTCCAAACAGGAAGCAAAACCAGGATGCATATACAGCTTTATCTACTGAAGTACTGTTATCTGCACAGGACCCATATGCTTTAATGTCCAGGCAGCAAATTGGAAATTGCACTGGCCCGCAAAATGAATGTTTACATATATACTGTATGCACACAAGAAATTTGTTTTTTAGTCATGATCTGCAGTTACTGTAAATCATACTTTAAGGTGCTTAAACATGAAACTCGTAAACTCATAACATTTTTGTTTGGAATACGAAAAATTGGCTAAACTGGAGTGTCAAAGGATCAGCAACACCAGCTGGGTCATAAAATCTACAAATATAACAAAGAGCATTTGTTATGGTCAGAAAAATGGTCCAAAATCAGGGTAACACCACGAGGCTTAAGAACGGCTGAGCAAATGTGACCCATCAAGGAACATACGAAATAAAGAAACAAGTATGCAAACTGCAGTAACAAGTAAACACAACAAAACAGAAGAATGAGTGTTGAGTGGACGAGTCTCTTATAAAATATAGTGTTCATGCCTGTGTCCATTCACCTCCCTTTCAATGAAGTACATGAGCAGGAAAGCAGAACTGGACCAGCAAGTGAATGGAGGAAGTGCACAGTCTCAGTACCAGTCTCAGCCTCCACTGGGCTCGTGACCCTCCGTGTGTCTGCGGTTTGGACGTTTGCTTTGTCCTTGCTCATTGAGCTGTTCCCAGTATGACTGGCAATACTGGTGGATCACGCGCATTTCAGGCTCTAAGCGTTGCATGTTGCCAGTTGGGGGACGGGCTTCAGGCTTGTGATGCCTCTCCTCTTCTTTATTCTCATCATCTGGTACAGTCAGCGCCACTGCAATGTCACGGTCCAGAATACGCAACGAGACACGTGCCAGAGTGTGTTTGAAGTTATTCTCAGTCGCCAAGCAGTGGTACAACCCGGCATCTGAGTGAGTGAGGGATTTCAGCAGGACACCTTGAGGTGTGTTTAGAACTTCTTCTTCTCTATTAAGCTGCATAAGGATTACACAGTAGAACATTACCATGAGAAACCGCAACCCATTGCCACACACAACCTACACCTAAATCAGTTAGAAATGACTGAAAAATCAAAATCACACTTATTACTTAACTATCATTTCATGCCAGCTTTTACACAAACATAAGTATGAACATGCACGCAGTTTTAAAGAGATGTACATGATCATACCACTTTCCTTCTTCCGTCTTTTTGGTACAGCCATTTGACAGTAGCCTGAGGCGATCGTGGTACACACTCCAAAAACGTGCTGCTTCCCTCCACGCCAAACTGCACCGTCTCCTTCAGTTTCCTCTCAACTGTGGAGGCAAAAGTAATTCAACGTAACATCCATTTGTAGAATCAAAACTACAGTATGTTTTATTATAGTCTCAGTGCTGACCAAATAGAAAAATAAATTAGAATGGGGAAGTGTGATGCCATTAACACCCTATACAGTAGCTAACAGCATATCTGTTATTAAGAAGGACAAATTGTATATCTTATCCATTAATAGTTACTTTTAATGCTGTAGAAGATCCATCAGACAAGTTAGTTCCTGTTAAATAGCAGTTACAAACCAAACACCAGCCTCTTAGTTTTCTTTCTCGTTGAGTTAAAAAGACAGGAGAATACACCTTGAAAGTCACAGACGTACTGCTTGACATTTGGTAGAGAAACCACAACACCCTACATTTTAAAGACCCCTTTATTTGTTGGAAAATCTGAAGTTATAGCTTTAACTTTCACTGTTACAAAGTACTGACGCTGGATTTCAAAAATGCTGAAAAACATTATACACATATAATTTGTTTTTACATGTGGACACATTTTTTGGTATCCTTCCATTAAAGAAAAAAAAACCCATTATGGTCAATGAAATAATATGAAACTGACAATAGGAATAACAAATTATAATTTAATGAAGATATGGATTCTGCTTATTATTATTATTATTATTATTATTATTATTATTATTAACAACAACAACAACAACAATAATAATAATAATAATAATATAGTAATAATGATATTATTATTACTATTATTAGAGAATTTAACACTGCTTACCTTTAGCATTGAATCCTCGACACTGACGTAGAGGGTCACCATGTTTTACATCCTGTCTTCTGCTCCTCCTAAAACAAAAATACAATAAAAATAGTATAAAAAATTTATTAAACAGCATTAGTAGGGAGCCTCCATTAAACTTTTACTAACCTTTTAGTAGACTGTGTGAATGGAGTACAGCTCTCTCCATCCCATGCACAGTAGGGGTCACGGGCCAGGCAGCAGTCGGAGCAAGCCTTACCATACACCCCACAGCGATGCAGTGACACCTGGGTAAGACCTGCGTCTGACGACACGTACAGCTGTTGCTGTAGAGATCAGAAAATAAATACTGCATGTTAAATTCAACAATTCTATGTTATAAAACATTATACCACAGCACTATCGAATTCCTGGATCTGATTGGTTAGAAAGTTTAGATTAATCATTAATGTAAACATGTCTGTAAAAAAAAACATTAAAGCAGTTTGGGGCATTTTAACAGTACATTTTCATGTACAGAAAACTCTTCAGGACAGGATTTTTTTGTGATTTCTGGCTACTTTAAAAGGAAATTGCATTTTTTGTCCTATCATATACTATATTGGTCACTTTGTATATGGGATGCTTAAGTAGTATAAACAACACATTTAGTGTTAGTGTGTGTATAGTATATACTAATATTCATGGATGTGTGGGTCTTGGTTGAACCATTTGGTTTAAATCATTTGCTGATATGTAAGCAATATGCTGTTTCTCTATAGTTACAAATGGGTAACATTTAATTCTGATATTTAAAGAGCATCTAGGGGAAACCTCTGCTTGTCCTATGCAAATGCCAAAGAATGCAGTTCCTCAAACGACCACTACTCATTGACCCCAAAAGTGAGTCAATCCCATATTGGAGAACCATGTTAAAATTCTTCTTAACAACAGAAGAACAACGTTTACAGCCTTGTACAAAAAATAATAATTTTCTTTTTTATGCAACTCATAAGTTAAAATTATATTAAGCCATAGATTTTTGTAATTAACGGTGAAGGGTGATTTGAGTGACAGCCCCATTGCATTTGGCAAACCGTTAGCTGTCTGCTGTGCGTCACCAGCTAAATGGAATCATTGTTGTTTAACTTACCACAAGAAATGCAGGAGTTGACATGATATGACAAGTAGGGGATGGATGATGGCGTTCAATCAATTGGAAATTAACGTTAGCATATAAAATAATGTTAGCCACCTTAACATTTTAGCTAAGCTAGCTAGCTTGAGGTAACTAAGCATGTTCCTACAACCAACACCCAATCTACGTTTGTTCTGCCCATATGCCCAGTTGTGGATTAACCAGGTTTAGACACCGCCAGCTCCTGCTAAGATGGCGAGGACCAGAGCGGTCACAACTGAGCTTCTAAATCTGCTCTTTAGACAACCTTCCGCAGAGGCGAAGTTACTTTAGTGTTACCAGCATCAGAAATCACCAATTTACAGCACCTCATATTAGAGATGTTAAGGCTTTCCACAGCATAAGTAGCAGACACATCTCAAAATCAAAGGAGTTTATAGCATATTTTGGATGCCTTCAGCATTGTTTTGCAATGTAGAAAGAAATTAAATGCTGGAAAGAGTACAGGAAATTAGAAGATGTTGCCAAACTTCTGACTGGTACTGTATACAAGTATAACTATGTACAGAATGTATCATATATGAAAAACTTTCTCTGGTATGTCCATATATTACATTTCTGTATGGGATTAATTTCTTGACATGATGGAAGATAGTTTTGTGTATTATGATGTGTAACATTAAACATAACTATACACAGATGTAACGATTAACGTCATCACTCCACCCTGTCGTTGATAATTTCTCTATAACATGTCCCTTCAGTTCCTTACTTATTCCACTTAAAACATGTTTCTAATGTTTTGTAGCAATGTTACTACAATGCTACTTTCAGCTGTTTTACCCTTTTAGCAGATATCCTCATGGTTTTAACGGGAACCGGTGTCTGTAAAACAAAGAGAAGGCATTGCAAATTATACACTAGGACTAAGCATAGTAGTATTTCTTAGCATCAAGTTAGCTGTTGACTTCATTACCCTAAAAACTTCCACTTCCTCTAATGTCAGCTCTTCCATAGTGGTTGGATCTTTGGGAAGAACTATAACCTTTTGTACCGTTCCACGATCTGTAAAGGCAGGGCAAAAAATATCGGATTGTTTTACCTTGTTCGTAAGAGGAGAAATCGAAATGAATAAATGAATAAAAAAATTATTACTCACCTGTGCCTAGAAAAAACACCTCATATCTCCCATCCACAGCATCCACCTGGTCCACAGCGATGGTGGTGAACCTATAGTCTACGCCGGAGCGCACCACCAGGGGGCGCTTGTGTATAGGGTACACAGGGTGATACATGAGCGGGTGAGCACGAATAAAGTTCACAGCCTCGTCTGAGAACGCCTTAGAAGACTGCAAGTTCGGTGTAAACGTACCTCCAGGACACTAGAGGAAAACACAGAGCTACGTTACTTGACGATTGCCAGTGCAGACAGTAATCCTCCTGAGAACTGCAGTAGATGTAGACAAAGTAACCATTATAATTTTTATTTTATTTTTTTCACATATGCATAAATGTGTGCAACTCACAGTTCCAGGTCGAGGGTAGGGGATCTTTCCGGTGTACATTGTCCATTGGTAGTTGTGCCCATGTTTGTGGGCAAAAGGCCCATTGAATACATTACGTATATCAGCCATGGAGTACACACATACAGCTGATCCCTTAAAAACAGACCTGAGGGAGGTATAAGAAAATGAAGCTCAGAATGTGTGACAGTATTATATTTACATTTAGAGTAAAAATCCGTCCTTACCCTGCAGTGGAGAAAACGCCATACACCATAGGGTTTCTCTCATCCTGGGTAGACTGAATAAAGACATCCCCTGAAAACAAGAAGCAACAGTTACTGTTTTATTATGGTTGGCTGGTTTATCTTCTGATCTGTTAAAGCTAGCCTTTCTTTCTCTTCAAGAATGACTCCCACTAGTAGAATTAACCCGACGAATAAGTATTCAAAACCATAAAATAGTCACCTAATATTACTAGCTGCAACCAGCTTTGGAATTAGGCTGATCAACTAGACCCAGCCTAACCAGTTAGAACCAACCTGATCAGCTAGAACTGCCTGATCAATTAGAATTAGTCTGACCAGCAAGAATAAATCTGAAAGTGTTCAAAAACATCAAATCTGACCAAATAGAAGCTAGTATGTTCAAATTCACTCTGAAGACATCAAACCTGAACAGACTGCACCAGCAACAAGTGTCCAAAAGCCTGCTAGAACCAATCTGACCAGTTAGAACCAGTCTATTCATGTTCATAAGACCTAAAATTACAAAATCAAACCTGTTAGAATTGATCTGCACAAGTGCCCAGAGCTCCACTAAACCAGAGAATCCTGACTAGCTGAGACTAGTGACCAGCTAAAACCATTATACTGGTCCAGATTATAATTTTTTTTGTCTGCAGGCATTGTACCAAATGTTACCAAGTGTGTTAAATTTACTCACTCAGCTCATCAAAGAATGTCTCCACGCCATCGTCACCCATCACGGAGCACACCAGCCTGGCTTTTAGGAATGTTGTCCACTTGTTAACTAGAGACTTCTGGCCTCCTTCATCATTCTGGTAACACAAACATGTTCACAATCACTTTATTCTGCTGTAATAAATTGTGGATGGCTGAGTAGAATTAACTCTAACGAATGATCTGTCCATTCCCGACAACTTTTAAAGCAACAATAGCATCAGCAATATGATATCTGACTGTCAGATACAATATAATTTTTATATATATATATATTTTACAAAATGAACGAGAATGTATTGGTATAAGGTAAATTATTTCTTCCTGCCATTAAAAAGTTATTTATAAATTCCAGATGAGCAATATATCTATCTTTATTACAATTCAGGTATCATTAATGCTCCATTATTAAATACTTATGAATTATATCCTTAACCACTGGTATAGGTTTTTAAATTTTTTTTTATAGGACCGTACCAGACACACGCGTCCCACCCTGGCCAACACGCTGGGGCTCGCGGTTCCTCCAGAGTCCTGACTCTTCTCCCGGAAGAAAAAGTAAAGCTTGTCATCATTCGCCTCGGAGCTGTCAGGAATCTGCTTTATTTTGATGAACACTGGTTCTAAAATACAGACAGAGGGGAAGTGAAAAAGAAGAAAAGAAAGGCAAGGTACAGTATCTAATTTTTTACATTTACAATACAATGTTACGCACCAGATGTCTGATTTATATTTTACATTTTTATTAATTCCTCACATTTAATTTTATATTCATTTATTCCTGGATAAAATAATTCTCTCAGTTTTTGGGATGTAGCCAAGAGTTAATACATTCTTCAGCATAAACAGATAATGTCTTCTACTCATATATAAATTCTGGTATGAACAAAAGTACTTTTTAATTCATGAACGTCTACATTATTTTGGTTTATTTGTGACCCTTGCGAAAAAGGTTCAGGATCAGTTCGATCGCCCGTCTTTAGCTGTGATTAAGATGCACAATGTGCTGGTCAATTAATGTGTAAATGTAAACGATTCCTCATGCCCCTAGAACACTCTTTCACAGTTCGAGTCCAGGAATATGCCTTTGGCAATAAGAACGAAACCATCAGATGTTTCAGATGAGATTGAATCTTATTCAGTATTATTGGTACATCGCTGTTAACTTTGCCACAAAGCAGCTTTACATAAATAAAAGTTCTAGATTTAACATTTACAGAAATATATATATATTTAAACCTTTATCAATTTGTCCCTAATATGCAAGCTGGAAGCAATGATGGCAAGGAAAAAAATCCCTGAAGTAGCATGAAGAAGAAGTCTTACAAGGAAGCAGCTTTAAAAGGGATCCCATTCGTACCTTCCTATTCAACATTGCACAGTGTGTTTGGAAATCCTGTTACTTTCACTATTATACATGGCTGATTTAACATTGCCAAGCATTTAAGTGATCTCTGATCGCATTCGTTCATGATTTGTTTTCCTTCCAGGTGTTTGACAGTTCTTAATCCAGTTCCATTGGTTGTAATGTTTTCTTTGCTTGATGCAGGCCAAGAATTTGACCCTTTTCAACTTTTTTTGGCCAGGCAGGTTATATTCTAATTTCATTTCAATATATCGCAGCCAGATAAAAAAACAAAGCTGATACATGCAGAAGCAGGATTCATTGAGAGCAATTATGGACATGTATGCTATAACAGAAGTCAAACTGTCAGGGCCCTAATTTGCACGCCAAGCCGACAGAGCTGGCATTTCTACCATGAGTTTTTCCCTCCAAGGTTTCTGGCAGCTTAGTGGTAGGGTTTAGTCTACGCCCAATTGGTTTTAATCCAAACCTAAATATGGATATTTGAGCAATAAAGACATGGAGATACAGACCGTTTCAATGTGTAATATCCCTAATAAGTTGTATTTAGTTAACAGGTAAGGGAGGCAGACATTTTTTATTAAAGAGTAAATAGTTTACACCAAGAGCAGAACTTTGGGTTTAACAATGGGGAGTTGAGATCTCCACTCAGGTGGTTTGTACATAGGTGGAGATCTGGCCTACTCTTACTGGCTGGTTTTGATTATCGGGGGCTTTGATTTAAACCAAGAATCCATATAATTTAACTTAACCAAATACTTACCATTGAGCCACCTGGAGTCAGACTGCTCTGTTCTAATAGCTGGCCTTGTACCCATCATCCTAAAGATAGCTGGATCAGCACCCATAAAGTCCACATGCACACCAGCATACAGGTTGCCATCTGAAATGAGGAGGATAGCAGGGAAAGATAAAGAGGAAATCTGACATTAACTTTGTGTATGGTAAAAAGTACCTGAAAATAAAATGTAGTGGTACTTTGCTTGAATATACTCACTGATGAGAGCAGCCACATCCTCGTGATTTGGATCGTAGGAGCATCTACCCTTTCCCGAATCTACATATCCAGGGACCAGCCTAAAGAGGTAGTCCTACACAGATAAAGAAAGCAGGGGCATTGCTGGGGGTTTTACTCTTAGTTTTGAGCTGTGCATATCTGGGAATATGTATGTAACCCTGGGAATAGGTGTGTACCTCAGCTTTCCAGCCTCTGTTTATGAACGTACAGATGGGTTTGTAAGCTCCAGTGCCACATGTGTACAGATGAGTCCTGTTCCATGGCTCGATCATACGCACAAAGTTGGCACACTCTCCCTGGAAAACAAGCACACACAAACATACATGCTTTTACATTAGATCATATTTAACTTATACAGTATGGGTAATCTAAAGCAGAGTGTAAAAGATTGCATATGCTTGGTATAAAATGAATAAACTTTATTTATAGGAACAGGATATAGCTGTACATATTTCAGAAGGTGCTGAGCAAATGACGACTGATAATGTGATTATAAACTTAGTTCTTACTAAATAAACGCTTATGTGACAGAGCAAATAAATTGCATGGAGGCAATTAATGTACCATTTATTTAACCCTTGATTTGAAACAAAACACAGCTGTGTGTAGCCTCAGCTCATTTGTAAGAGTGTGCAATCAAACGACACTTCGTTTGGATGATCAAACATTCACAAAGACGTTATGGATGTTTCACAAAGGTCCTATAATAATCTTATACTATTACAGATTTAATCATCCAGTTAAATTTTCTGCAAAACTAATACAAATCTCTGTGCTAACAATTTAAAAGTAGCCCAGTTTTGCAGGAAAACCAAAACCCTGGCGGTGTGGCCTATAAAGCTTACAGCAACATACATAACCCTAATTTACAAAAGGAGACTGGCACAACTAAACACGAATTCAGCAACTAGTAATTTTCCAAGGTTTAGTACAGAACAGAATATGTAATTCATTTCCTCATTCATTTCCAACTTTGATTTTATGCCAACTTCCTGCGTTTTGCTTTTTCCTACCTTAACTGCACATGCATGAGGAAAAGAAGAGAGCCTGCGTGTTGCAGCATGCATGTTGCTTAGTTTGTTTTGTAGGTCAGTTTCTTAAATGAAACACAACATTTTTCTTCGCAAAGAGAAAACTAATTCTGCATAAGACAGACATAAACAGACTAGTACATCTGGCCCGTTGCATTCAGAGGTGTGAGGAGTGTGCAGTGTGGAGAGATAATTTCACATAAATTTACTTGTGAAATTAGTATCAAGGATTTTTTTTTTTTTTACACTAAATTATATAATAAAAAAAAGTTCGTTCCCACTGAGTAGGCTGATTAAATGAGATCATTCCTTGAATGGTGATATAGAGCATAACAGCACTGGCACATTTCATAATACAGTACTGTAGGTACCAGACCATGTGACAGGTGTTCTAACAATCGTTACTAACACTAACTGTTGGTCCCCAGCATGGGTAACAGTAGGTCGGTACGGTCCGCAGCACTGGAAAGAGGGAAAAGCAGCTGCCTGACATTTCCTCATTCAAACCCAGTCACAGAAGCCCTTTCAGCAAGAAACCATCAGATAACATTATGTCATCTTATCAGAGGTGGGTAGTAACGAGTTATATTTACTCCGTTACGTTTACTAAAGTAACTTTTTGAAAAAAAAAAAAATACTTCTATGGGTAGCTTTACTGCACCATAGTTTTTATTTAACTTGAGTAGATTTGTGAAGAAGAAACGCTACTCTTACTACTATGACTCCGTTTGACCAATCAGCCGCCAACAATAACCACATGTAGTCACATGACCACACACAAACTGGCTGCAAAGCGGAAAAAAGAAACTGAGAAAACGTGTTGCGTTTAGTTTAGCTGTTTGATGTTTAATGTTGCAATGTTAACATATATAATCAGCAAATAAGCTAGAGGCTAAAAAATATACGTTTCTTACATTTGTTCTGCTGGACACAGTTTATGGATAAGTGAGAGACTCTTGTACACGTGTTCTAATGTTCTAATCTGCTGAGACATTTGCAGGGCGACTGAATATACAGTATATCTTACACAGGAAATAGTCTACAGTGTTCAAACATACATATGTTACCTACCGTAGGTGTTTGTTTCAAAAGCTTTATATTGTGAAAAAAGTGAGATTAGGAAATGTCTGTTTCTTATTCCTTAATTTGCTCTTTTGTAAAGATATTTATTTTCATTCATTTATTTAATTTAATTTATTTCATTTATTTAAATATTTGGAAATGTCAGAAATTGTACATTATTTTATCATTTTGTCTGGCTGCTTACATAATTTCTAAAATAAATAAATAAATAAAGCAGACATTATAATTGAAACAGTTACTCAATACTTGAATAGTCTTTTCACCGAATGCTTTTTTACGCTTACTTGAGTAATATTTTGGATGACTACTTTTTACTTCTACTTGAGTAATATTATTTTGAAGTACAGCTACCTTTACTTGAGTAAAATTTTTGGCTCCACTACCCACCTCTGCATCTTAGACACTTTGTCTTCTCAGTAACTTGTTTGTCGTTTATGGCTAATATGAGCTCCAATGCTAATTAGCTTCGACTGCAAGGTTGAATCCCAAATCCCTCTTTAACCCCTTATCAGTGGCATTACTTGATGTGTTCAGCAAGGATTATACCACCTACATAGTGGAAAGAAACTTTCCATAGTGGAAAGGAAGTAAATCTGGGATGTTTACTGCTGTGATATCTGTTGCAGTTGGGCTGCTTCCTGTCTTATATTACTTAATTATAATTATAATTATTTTTTATTTTTTGTTTTGTTTTTTAGCACATGCTACAGTACATTTTTTCATGAAATACCATTGTGAATGCAAAATAAAATGTAGGATTGATATAAATCAAATACTAAAGTAACATCTAAATAAAGAAACATCATGGTGTACTCGGTTTGGACATTAAAAGAGCCAGACTCACATGCTTTCCTTTGCCCGTCATCTGACACTCCCCCTTCCTCTGTGTCGGAGCAGGCCAATGAATCTGTAAAAGAATAGAGAAAATTTAATCCTTGAATAAACAGATCTGATATAGGATATTTTCTTTATTACTTTTCAAGATGATTCTAGACTAGTAAGTACTAGTGGAACTAATGGAACTATTGACAACCATCTTTCATGAACGAGATCAATATAATATGTAATGCATCCCTATAATATTATCCCAGATAGTAGATATCTGCTTGAGTACATGCACCAGTTCTCCTTACAATGAGAGGCTCCTTGTTGACGTTCTGCATGTCGAGGGAGACGAGGTACTCGCGGCTGCCCAGGTAAAGGCGACCCTGATCCTGGTCCATGTGGAGGATCCGGTAATCGCTGGTGTTGAAGGACAAGCTGAATGGTCTTGCTGTCCGGGTGTCCATCAGATCTGGCGAGGAATACAGAGACAGACGCTTCATTAACCATGACCGCATTATGGGTTAATGAGGCTTTCTGAATATAAAATGAGGAAAAACAGCAGTTACAGTTTGTTGCTTTAAGCAATTTGTCATTAAAATCGTGAGAACACAGGCAAGTTAAAGAAGTGAATCTACTACTGTATGTACATTTCTAGATTAAATACTCTAAATCAATTATCATTTCATATTTCAACCACCAGTTGGGAGGTCAGTTGGCAGTTTGTATATCCACTGTGCATTAGAGTCTTGTGTGGTAAATACAGGTCTGTGAGCTTCTTGTCCTTGGGATCGCAAAGCTTAAGCGAGAAGCTTGTTATTCCTAAGCTGCTGCCTCTGGGAACTCTCCTCCCTCAGAAACAAATCAATTTTTGAGAGCACGAAGCAGAAATTCTGGGGGGCAAAGTTCACTTAACTTAGCAATAATTTGTCTGGCTGCTGCTATCACAGTTGCGGGAAAGAAAAAACACTTAAAAAATACATTGGATGCCTGTTTCAGAGATTCTCTTTTAGTCATGCATCACTAGTCTTGACATTCAGGCCCGTAGTATAATCACTAAGGTTATCGAAAGGTCTTAACAACAAAATACCAATAGTTCAGAGTGTGTTAACAATTTTAGATAACTGTCAGCACTTCGGCTACCAACTCAACACATATATCAGGAAAAGCTAAAAAATTTTATACTTCCTGTTACTTCCCCCCATTGAAGCATGGTTGAAAAGCAATGTCTGACTTTCATTGGTTAACATTCATAGAATCTTTTTAAATTATTACTTTTGTCAGATTAAAGTTATTTATGTGACCATTGTGAGTTTTTCTTTCATTGACCGAATGGTACCAACAATTTTGTCCAAGTGTGTACAAACTCATCTTTAAAAAAAAAAAACGACATGACTACATGATCTAAAAATGCTCATTTTCTACCAGAGTTCTGTATTTTGAATTAAGAGATTTACCTAAGCATAAACCTGGTTAAGTGTAGCCTTCCCGTAACTACTGCTCTCATCTTACATGTGTTTATATGCTTAAGGGCTTCAGTCACACCCCACATACACGAACCAGAAACACTGCACAGAACCTTGCATCATTGTTCCTTTCTGTCTCTTGCTGAACACCAGTGTTCATTATGTAACAGAAATAAATCTACAAGTGGGTTAAAGTTGATCTTTGCTTCATTCACGGGACCAGATTAGCTAATATAAGTTGCTAGGGTACTTTCTTTTGTAAACACTGTCTTGCTCCAAACACAATGGTGCATTCGACAGTGATGCTACAGTAAAGGAAAAAGGGAAAATAAAAGACGTCCACTCATCTGGCAATAATTAAACAGATGTGTAACATGTGTATCAAACAGTGCTTTTAAACCAAGATAACGTAATCTTAATTAATCTCACATACAGTAGTTCTGGTATATAAATTCCTTCTTGTATACAGTATAAATGCAGTTGCCTAAAATAGACGAGGCGTCACTGAATCCATGTTTTGTTAGTTTCCTTTTCCTTTACTGGTCATCACTAACTAATCATAAAGGATGTTTGTTTTACAGAGAAGTCAGGAAATGCGTGTACGACTTGACACCATAAATGCTTTAAAAAGACATCAGGGTTTTTTGCTGCACGACATGGAGATGCCACCAGAATAAGGGGACCGGATTTCTGGGCAGACAGGACAGGGAGGGTAAGAAAGAGAGAGAGAGAGAGAGAGAGAGAGAGAGAGAAAGAGAGAGAGAGAGAGAGAGAGAGAGAGAGAAAGAGAGAGAGAGAGAAGGCTGCTTCCATTCTACTTCCTTTACCTTTAACACAGGACATGCAAATGCTGGCAAACCCCATGTAGTTGAAAGTGGACACTGCTCAGAGTTCAGCACAAAAGCGCAACCATGTACAGATATGCCGAATAAAAAGGTGCAACAGAGACGGGTAATGGAAAAGATCTTGTCAGGTCGGTTACTAGAAACTTGGTAGACAGTTAGGAGACGAAAATGTAAATGCTGAATTAATGTATTCAGTTTTAGTTATTTGCATGTCTGCAAATATCATATTTGCATATCTTCAAGCTCCATATGTGCAAGCTCTAGGATGGTGCAAGTAACAAGAAACAGTGATTTTCTTTTTTTTTTTTTTATGTCTGGGTCATGGCGTTTTTACTTTAATTAGCTTGACTCGCCAGCAACGTGCAGATTGTCCCAGTACTCGGTGCTTGCAGAAATGAAGCGCTCTCATGCGTGACACTTTCTCTGCACGCTCACTTTACAATGCTATTCAATACCTCGCTCTCATTGTATTGAGCACTCTCTGAGATAGCCCTATTGCTCTGCATGCTCATGCCACAGCCAGAGCGTTGAAAACTGAGAAAGATTCATGTTCTCATATCCTTGGCTGCTAGGTGATTCATGTACACAATAGGCATGTCATGGGCAGTTCCCCGCTTTCTCTAGAACTTTGAGCCAGTGAGGCTAAACATCTCACAGAGTAAAAAAGAATGTGGTATTAATGTACGCAAGTAAAAAAAGTAGAGTAGTTTCTATTCGGGGTCACTCAGGGCTCCGGGTTCTTTTACCAGTGTGTAAATTTGGCATGCAGTGTATTTATATGTCTCATATAACCGTGCCTTGTAACCAGCATCCTGTATTTGAGTTTGTTTAGGTATTTTCTCTCTCTCTGTATATTATAGACTTCCACTAAGCACATTCACTCGAGTTTTGCAAACAGCCCTCCTCCTATTCAGGCGCCTTTGAGACAAAGGCCATCCCTGTGGCGAACAATGAACAATCCATCTCTGAGAACACAGAACACTCAAGAGCCAAGAGGAGAATTGGTCTTTTCCGGCCCACTGTTCTTGCTCTAGGGAAGGAGAGTACACAGGGTGAGGAGGTTAGAAAAGGGAGGTGTGGGCAATCGATCCTAGAGAGATTGTTCTCATGAAGCGGGGAATATAGCAGGCTGGGCAAGAACAGTGTGAGTGGATGAGATAAGAAAAAAGCCAAAGGCCACAGATGAGTTCCAGCTGAATTATATGCACTGGTGATGAAGGATAGAAGAATCAAACAGTCGATACTGAGCCAATTCCACCGAGTGACAGTAACTCATGCATGTTTCATGAAGTTGTGGCGTACCAACTGAAGAAATGTCACGTATCTTTCTCAATAACTGCACAAACATTCACATCAGTTTCCTGTAAATCCAATGGTCTTCAGTGTGGTTTGACAAGAACTCAAAACATGAGAATTGGGTCAAAGGCACTAATATTTCCGTGCTGTGTTGCAGCTTATTTCTCGCAGTTGCTGACAATTCAGTGAAATTAAACACATTTTTGCTGTTGAAAGCACTTCACTAACCTGAACTGTTCATTTATTTTGAAAAAAGCAACCTAATTCATCCTTCACTTAACTTTTTCACATGTCTCCCCAATTCATTATTGTTCACTTACGCTATGTTGGCCAAAACTGTGTACTGTATATTTAAAAAATGTAACTTCAGCCAAAGATACTTAGTTTCTCTCCTACATCAGCAACACAAAACATTCTGCATCTGCAAAACTTTACTCCAACCGCAGCTAGTACCAACATAATACCACAACATAAGCAGCTAAATCACACTGAAAATAAGTTTATTAGTGAGGGGACTGGGAATATGGTTCTTCTGAGCCACACAGTAATGCTTTATTGTCTAAACAGTTACTGGAAAGTATGACAGCATGTGGTGTCCATGTGCAGAGAATGTGCACCGACAATCATTTCACAGTTGTGGAGAAATCCAGGGGATTCTGTTGGAGCAAACTTTAGCATTAACCATTTTGCTCCAACAGAATCCCCTGGATTTCTCCACAACGGTGAAATGATTGTCGGCAAGCCATTAAAAAAAAAAGTACACATTGCAGTCGCAGGTGGGTTTGTTGAATGATTCGTTCATCTGCAGTATCTGCTTGATCCTCGTCATGGCTGGGTTGGATCCGGAGTCTTTTCCAGGAACAATGGAAATACACAATGAAAGGGATGCCAGAGAAATGTCACAGGGCATTATTCAGACATCCATTCAAACACTCATTCACCTTGGGACAACTTAGAATCATCATTCCGCGCCCCCCAGCATGGTTTTGGATGTGGGTGAATACCGGAGAACCCATATGCGTACAGAAAGAAGCCCAAGCTCTAACCAGGGAGACTTGAGCTGTGAGGGAGTAATGTTACTCAACAGATTGCTGACATACAGTATTCTACACTACACACGCAGTCACCAGTTTCTTGGCAACCTCAAGCTGTAGGTGTTCTTTCCATGGTACACACTTACTGACAGTAGTTAATCTGTTTCCGTACTGAAGACAATGCTCAGAAACCAATGTTGGCGAGGTCTAGAAACTCACACTAGGCATAGTCCCACCTTGATAGAAGTATTTTCGCATAGCACAGTGCAGTTACCTTGGGGGTTATTTTTGTGTTCCTTTTGGGTACCGAGAGAAATGATGCCTTATGAATTTCTTAAATGTATCGGCTAATCACACTAGCCGCGTTGCGAGTCGAACTGAACCATGCCCGAGCCACCTATTTGTGACCAGAAAAGTCAATTGAGTTGCGAACCCTAGCAACACTACTATGCCTGATCCTCTTGTACTTGCACGAAATGCTACCCAGTGATTGTTACTGCTGTGCTGAAAATGATCCACCAGCATAATATGTGGTCACATAATGGTCTCTTTTTCACAAATGGGGTAGAGTGGGCCTGGTACACAGTGCACTGCAGCAGATGGATTTCATCCAATCTCTGGTCAGTGCGATTGTGTGTAGGTTGGGGGAAAATCCGCTGGGTGTTAGGGTTGCCAAATTCTGGCGAAGAGCCATAAAAAGGCGGGAAAAAGACAGTTCTTGATTTAGTCATGAACTGGGGGATGTGAAGATGTGGACCCAGCAAAATATTTCAACAGGAAATAAAAATCTTGAATACTGTAGCAGAACTGATTAACATATGGGAAAATACCATAGTGCAGCTTGTTTTTTTGTGACATACATTATACAATCACATGGATTAATGTATTGAGCTAGATGCCTTTATACACTGTAGATGCCAATTTATAATATGGTTGTTTAAAAAGTCTACGTCTTTTCTCCCACCATCAAATTCGAAACGAGTCTTTTCTGTAATGTCTCTTAATCAAAAGTGTGAATATGTGTTGCTAACAAGTGTTACATTTTCAAACAAAACATGCTTGCTCTGATTTATTTATAGCATTAAACATTTTTTCTTTTTCTTTTTTTTTACATGTGATCATTTTGCATGTGGTCGAGACACAGCAAAAGGGAAACATTTAATTTGCTGAGTCTGTACTGTTCAGAACTATATATAGTAGAAAACGTCTAAATCAATAATCCTCCATGTGCAGGGTTTTCCCAGGTCACCACGCACTTAACAGTGATCTTGAGTTGTAGTGGAAAAAGTTCGTAATATAATTGATTTCAATAGTCGTTGGCTCTGAGTAATTGATAACTGACGGGCGTGACATTTAGTTTCGAATAAGTGATAACCTTGTTTTCAGGGTAGGCCAGTTTTCTTATTCGCACATGTCGTAACATCTCTGGTATAATTGTGAAGCTTTGATGCGGTAGCAATGTATTCGTTTCCCTTCGGTGGCAGAATGAAATGTTAGAACAGTAGTCAGTCAAAGAGATTCCTCTTTTGTGATTCACGTCCATAATTCTTATTTACACGGGAGTTTACATTTAAACGCACTCATCTGTCTCTCTTTTTATATCTTGCTAATCAGAGGACCTTGTGCATTGTCTGTGTACGTGTGTGTGCGGGTCTGATTGACCACGCTGACAGGTTAATGTCTATAATAACTGTAATTGTTTGGGATCAAAGCTTTACTCACACAGTGAAAGTCTGTTAGCTGTGTGTGGTTTTTTTTTGAGAAGCCTTGAAATTCATCAACAGAAAATTAGATCTACAGCGGGTACTTCTCGTAGATTAACAATTAAGCAGCAAAAAAAGAGCAAGCGCCTGGGAAAAATAGAATGCGGGAAATAAATAATAACAATAATAGCATGCATTTCAGTCGCATAGTGATGCAAGGAAGAAGAAAAAAACTTTTATTGCCACACATATTGCTAGGTCCTGGGCAAAATAAAATTGTAGTTAAGGAAACACAAGTCAAAGTTTCCACATTTCATACTGTATCTCGACTCATATCGCATATTGCTATTATTATAATTTCCTTGGATCTTTGACCATCAGCCCAGTCAGCCCAGAGTGTGTTACGCTGTGAATATCCGTCACATGTCTTGGTGATAACATCCACCTTTTGTTCTCTTCTAGCAACAGTCCAGTAACTTACAGGAACTACGTTATATTACGGCATGTGCATGAGTTTGTGTGTGTGTGTGTGTGTGTGTGTGTGTGTGTCTGTGCTTGCGCGTGGGTGTGGGTGTGTGTCTGTATGCATGCGTTCGTGCACGCCTGCAGGTGGGTGAATGAATGAATGAAAAAGCCAGAGAACAGTAGCTGTTTTACAATAGTACAGGTGTGTGTCTGTTTATTAAAGGTTTATGTATGTGTATGCTCCTACCTTTAAAAGCTAAAGCCACTCTGGGAGCTGAACGCAGGATGCAGGATACACCGCAAACACACAGTACCAGCAGCAACAGGATGACTCTGGTTCCCATAATGCCCATGTGACTCAGAGGTCCTATAGAGTCCTAAACAAAAGAGAGCGGCTAAATATATCATTAGGGCACAGAAAGGAAAACACTGCTCAGGGACACTGAGAGGTCCTACACAGGATATGAGAAGTCAAAAAATCCAAGGAAGGAACAAGACTCTGTGAGATGACACCAAAAAACTGCCGTGACTGTGGAAGAAGCTCGTCACAATTGTCTTGCAAACGCAAAGCATCATCGGGTTCGTATTTCTATTTGGGTTCTTATTAGCAGACGGACACACCGGCACTGATTTGTGCCTGCAGGTGACAAACGGATCAGAGTGTAATAGTGGCATTACAAGCAGCACGTACCTATGGAGCAGAGCTTTGAGCAGCACGTGCCTCGGAAATAACAGCACTGACAAAGCGGGTTAAGCTGCTGTAAAGCCCTGTCACACTGCGCCACGTTATAACTTCTAGCAGGAGATCCCTGCAAGCCCAGTTTAGATCTGTTTCCACTAGCTACTGATCCATGCCAGTGGTGTATGACATCATGGGATTTGGGCACAGAGGTGATGTGACCGGGGCAGCCGCGCAGGGTGCGTATTTCTGCTCTCTTTCTCAGCTTATAAAAACAAATGACGGATTATTAAGTGGCAGCAGTGAGCGGCAGCTGACTTGGAAACGTGTTTAAACTCGTTACATTCTCGGAACAAACGCAAGAGCTTTGGAAGTTGTCCTTTGCTCCCATAACAAACGCTACATCCTGTCATGCTGTGTTAAAGCGCGACACGCCTACAGGTCATTTCAGCTGCTGTTGTGTGCACGTGCGTATGCTGGAGCCGATTAAAGGAAAAGTCCGATCCTGAGAACGATGCTGTATAAAATACATTGATTATAAGAATGATAGTAATAATACAAAACACTTCAAACACATCCACATAGTGCCATTTTCAGAAATACTGGCATTCCTTAGTGGTTTTAGACTGTTTCAGAGTCTGCTGTTCTGCATTTCTTAAATTAAACTTCATATGTCCATTATGCACAAATAACACATATCACAGTTTATTTAAAGATGCCACTAAAATATATGCATATGAACAATTTAACAAAAAGGCAGAAAAAATGTTTTAAATGGTTTTCCTTAGAAATTAATTTAATTACCACAGACATTACATTACATTACATCGATGTGCATTATAGAACGCAAAAGAAACAATGGTATAAATCAAACTATGTACAGTATTATCTATTTTTTATATATAAAAGTTTCCCTCTGTTTTTTTTTTTTTAAGAGACTCATTTTTTATACAAAACCTACAGTATTGCATATAGTCTTGAGCCACCCCTTCATTTCTTCATAGTTTGCTAACAAAGACTCAGACTTTCTTTCTTGCATTTTAATGTAGTCTTGAAGAATAGTTCTTCCGGTCTTGCTGGTCCGACTTTTTCAGTCCAGTCCCTGTATCTGACCAGTTTCAGGGGTACCCACCCAGTAACCTATGAATCACACATTTTTCGCCTGTACGGCCTTATCCCATATAAAGGGTCACGGCGGTCTATCCCTGAATATTTAGGGCACAAGACAGGGTACAGCCTGGACAGGGTGCCAATTCATCACAGGAAACACTTATTCACACACTAGCAGCAATTTTGGGGAAAGCCAATCAGCCTAATCTAACCTACCCAGAGGAAACCCACCAAGCACGGGGAGAATCGATCCTGGCCTGGAGATGCAAGGCAAGAGTGCTAACCACTAAGCCACCATACCACTGACCTATGAATTATCAAGCATATATAAGAAAATCTAACTTGTAAGGCATGAACCAGTGAGTAACAGGTGCAGATATTAAGGCCAGTGATTGATATACTGGTGATGCTAATTTCTGAGTGGTTGGAACAGACAAAACTATTTTTTACTTGGATCATTACACACTTTGCATCCTTTTGCGGTAAAACATTTGTTCCCATTTCTTTAATTTAATCTGTCATTTAATTTTATTAAATATGTGTGGAGGCTCTCAAGACTTTTTACAGTATGCTTTTAAAAGCACTGACACAAAGACAGCAAAGTTAATGAAATAGAGAGGACTGCAACATTGAGGTGCACATACTAATTCTAGAAAGCCTACACCTGGCTAATGTGTGCAGGGCCTATACAGTACAACACTTCAGTGCTCATAAGAATGATACATGAGTGGAATGGCATAAAGTAAGCTCTGACACCCAACCTGCCTTCAAACTCTGTAAGTGATCTGTGATCTGTGCAGAACTACTGGATCATATATCACTCATGTGGGGTTAAACATTTATTGTGTTATACTGTTGTACTGTAGATACTTTGAGTATGAGGAACTATAAAGCTAATACTGTAACCGTATTGTATGACTCTTTATTTTGCACCAATGTGCAAATTAGACAGAAAACTTTGTCCTATAAATTATTAGGTAGTTCTATTTTTCCATAGTTACTGCACTCTTCTGTGCCATTCTGTGCCACGGTATGTCCAAAATCCTTGCGATTCACTCCACACATGCACTCCAAAGTAAAATCTATCCATGCATATTTTACTTTAATAAATAATTTAACATTTAACTATTTTTGTAGTCGTATTACTTGCGTCTGAGTTTTGAAACACTATGTAGTGACTGTTTTATAGTCCACTCCACTGACTCGTAAAACTCACCTCAGAGAAATTCCATGTTCACTACTTACTGTTCACATTGACATGTATGTTAAACCAGTTTCATATCAATAATACTTGTACAATGTCAAACATATTGTATAAAAAATATGTGTAGTGTCAAATGTTAGAATTTCATATAAGTCATATAATTGAAGAAAATGTTTAAAATGATTGGAATAAGCATAGACATATTCCATTTCAGAACTGATTCGGATTCACGTTTGCAGGACGTATCCCTGTACTGTTAGAGAATCCTGGAGCCTCTAGATGCCAGACGGCCCAAAGCATCATCTATCTATTATCATATTTTGTAACAGGTGTGGGGAATTTTTTATGATAACCAGTTTTTGATCTTTCAGTTTTAATCAGTCTTCTATTTTGCTTTTATCTGAACTTATTTACATGATTCCAAATTTAACAGCAAAGTTAAAGCATAGCATTTTAGATTTTTTTCAAGAAGGGCAACATTTTGCAACATTTTCCAATCTATTACCCAAATTATGCAGTTTAACAACCATTTTCATCCGCCACGGTGATGCCAAGGGGGATAATTAATTTGCATTTAACTTTAATTGGACTTATAACCATGTCATTGCCTTTTCAGAGAAACTATTCGTTTATTATTATTTAGGAAAAGACATTCAAATTCAAAGGAAGTATTAACCTCAAGTAGAAATGTCTAATAACAGGGTAACATGTTAACTCTTGCCCATTGTCTTAAAGGGTGCCAATAATTTTAGAGCCGGCATTATATATGCTTATCTCATTACCTGACTTGCCAAACAACCTCCACCTAATAAATAAAGTCCTCTCGGGAAGTGTCTGTCTGTAAATCTTTCTATGCACCAGCCTTGAATTCACATTCAACGCATCTAGAGGCTTGTCTCGGAATGCACTACATGCCCAAACCAAAGGATCGAAGGAAGGAGCGATGGGTGAAGAAAGAGGGGACATGTGAATGAGTAATGGTGTGAAAGAGCAGAGGAGTTAAGAGAGAAAGAGGACTGAAAGCGTGAGGCAATGATCTGATAATAATCTCTCTCACCGTCCTTAGAGATGGATACGCCTATAGCGCAGGAGAGATGGAAATCGCAGCAGGTCAGGAATTCCTGTGGCGGGCCCGAAGCGTGCTGCAAAGAAGTTCATAAGCGCAGGAGGATTGAAGTGTGGTGGAAATTACAGTGATGAAAGCAAAAAAAGATAAAAAACTAACAGCGTTTTGGGTCAGTGACTCATCCTGTGAGGGGGTTAAGCGTGCGACAGGGCTTTCTCGCTGCCTATTTTTATCTCACATATTTTTATTCGTCTTTTTCATCTCCTCACCTCAACTTTTCTCTTTTCTTGAGTGCTCCTCTGACTGAATATCAGACTTGGGCTGCTTGATCAGATCTGGCTTCTTCTCACTCAGTGTTTGTGAGTACAGGTTGTGCGTTCAGGTGCTTTCACATGTTGATTCTGGCACTGCTTCTGTGGGAAGGTGTGGCAGACACACATACATAGGTTCATAACACATACGGCTCAGCTCAACTATTCAACCGCAAGAGCATATAAACAGAATCAGAAACAGACAGACAGTCACACACACCTACCCAGGTGTCTTACGATCCTTGTGAGGATCTTTCAAAGAAGCAGCACCCACACAGTCAAAACTGTCAGATATTCCTATCCTTTGAGACACACACACACACACACACACACACACACACATGCACACATGCACGCATGCAGAAGTAAACTCACTGACATATGTCTATAGAAACACAAGCCTGAGGCTGGGAAAATAAGGTCGGTGTGGGTCATGTTTCCACCTGCTGAGGTGCTGAGGTAAAAATCTCAATCCCCATGTAATTAGCCAAGATTTCTATCTTTCTCTTTCTCTCTTTCATTCTCTCTCTCTCTGAGAGAAATTTAGAGCTTCCACTTAATAAACTCGAGTATTGAGAACAGGTTTTCTATAAAAGGACTTCACACCCTGCGGGAATTCAAAAGCGATTTTTTCAGGACACAACAAGAACGTCTTTTAATTATGTGAGTGCTAGACACCACACGTAGAGAAGCTGTTTTGCTCATTCAGTGCTCATTATTGAAGTAATCTATATGTATATTATGTACTGCATGCATGTTAGCCTGTTTATGAAGAATATATACTGCTTACTGTCCTAACAGCTGAACACTAAAGCACAAAATAAAATTACACTTAATAAAATTGTAACTTGTTCTCATGCTTCAGTAAAATAAATTCTCCCCTAACTGTATTAACGCACATACACTGTATAGACATTTACATTATCTATTACAGATGTTGAAGGTGCACGCAAAAGAACATATACTGTATACATATTTGCATGTACTAATCAACAATACACACACAGACACACACACAGACACATTACAGTATAAATATTGATTGGTTTGATGGTAACAACCCCCTCTGTGTGCACTAACGTCATGCAATATGCAACCAGACGAGTCTGAAGTTAAAGCCTTGTTAAGCGGCCCATTTGCTGCTTCAACAGTTCCCAAAGTGGAAACTGACAGGTACAGACTGTTATATTTTCAAGTCCGCATACATTATAGATGATAGCACTCTACTGGAATGGGCGGCGTATGAATTATGAATACTAAAAGCTGAAATCTATGACTTCCATTACATCCTGGTCCACATTTATACATTTATTCCGATTTTTTTTCCTAACTTAAACCTGGGACTGAATCATTAAAAAGGGTGTTCATCTCCTGCCTTAATATGAGCCTATTTTTACAGAACCGTATCTAGTTAGTAAAGATTATGTTCCTTAGAGGTCTGATAAGAAATTAGGTTTATCTACATAAATTGTGGCGCTGCACGAGGGTTATCTTTAAATAACCCGGTGGCGTGCAGACTAGCCCTCGGGTATTTAGAAATCAGGAGTTCTTTTGGGTCAGCAGGATATTACTAATTGCTCTGTGAAGCCCTCCTTACAACAAGTTTAATGTGAGGAATTTAGCTTGAACTTAGTCGTGAAGATGACTGGGGTGTGAACATTAGGGGTTAAATGGGTCCTGTTGATGGCCACAGAAGGTTTTAGGTTTGTTTGGTTCTGAAGATGTCCTGCAGTCCTACAGTATATGTGCCCCATGGGAGTGTATATATAAAATGTATACACAATTGTATTGTTATTCAACAGTTGTCATCTAGGGCAGAAATGTGTAGTATTATGTTTCCTCTAAAGGTGTCACCATTGTTGATGCTATGATGTGACCATCAGAAGAGAGGCATCTATCTATCTATCTATCTATCTATCTATCTATGTTCAAGTGTGTATAAATTTGTGGGCGTCGTATAGATCAGTTTTCACCTTTTCTCCTTCTATCAGAACACAGAATATTCTTCTTGTCATTGGAGTTCTTCTTGCTTGTGTGTGTGACTTATGTGTAGTATGATATATATCATATTAATATAATATTAATAATATTACACAATTATTATCATATATATATATATATATATATATATATATATATATATATATATATATAACGTATATATAATGTATATATAATATATAGCATTTAATTTAGTAATTAAGTATTGATACAAGTTTTTCTTTGTGTATACATGTTTTTGGCTGTCTCTGTATATATTCATCACATTATACTGACGTCCTTTAAAAATAATAATAATAATAATAATAATAATTAAAAAGGGTGATGATGGCTGAAAGTGATCTTTTAACTTCATTTAACACACTTAGTCGAAGTGTTCGGCTAGTCCCTGTCCCCCTCCCGTTATGGATGTGATTGCGTGTTAAAGAGTGGAAACAATGCTGTGCTGCTGCTGCGGTCCTGCTGTACAACACTAATGACGAAACCACCGAAGTGAAGTGACAACCATTTTTCCAACAAAACCACTGAAATGACACGAAAGACAGAACGAAACATTGTCCAACCCCAAAATGGCTTAAAGAAACAAAGGAAATAAATCTTACCCAGTGTGTGTGTGTGTGTGTGTATTCGTTGCCTCCAAGCCTTCTGTCAGGAGTCAGGGCTGTACGGAGAGCTCAGCGCGCGGACTTTTTTTTCTTTCTTTTTTTTTTGGCGCAGGTGAGATTTTTATCACCACATTCCCCTTAGTCTCGATGTGATAGCTATTCCTCAGTCTGGGAAAGAAAGAAAGAAAAAAACACCACCAACAAAAAAGACGCTATATTCCGTCCAATAGTAGTTGACTTTTGAAAAAGGAAAGCGCTCCAGTGATTTGGACTTGTTTGCAGTGAACGCTTTAGCAGTGATCGATGCGGCGTCGCGTCTCCTGTGAGAGGAGAAGAGATAAAGCAGAGAGAGAGAGAGGTATTGCTTCTCTCGCTCTCTCTCTCACACACACACACACACACGCACTTATCTCCCAAACCCCGACAAATGCAACAATTCTCACAAACTGGGATGTTTCACTGCTTTCGTGACTATCTGAGGAAAGATAACTCTACCGGGTCCAGGAGAAAGAAAACTAGCTCCTGAGTCACGTAAGCTGTACTCTAACCTCCCGGGTTTTTCTTCCCTCCTTTTTTTTTTTTTTTTTTTTAAAGCCAAGGCAGGTGTTCACTGCTTGGATCCCATGTAACGTCTCCCTGTCTGTCACACTCCCACTCCCACACATTTAACGTGTCACTGCTTCTACACCGAGCAGTGACACGTTTCCTAAAACTAATAAAGAATAACAGGAATAATACACAATCAGAACTAATAACAGAGACTACTGCAAGAGTAGGAACTGTATTTACTGGCAAAAGCATTGGCAAGTTCACCCATAATGACAAATGATACACACACACACACACACACACACACACACACACACACACACACACACACACGGTTATCAAGATGTTCAACCATATCAAGGTGAAACTTTGGACTGAATAACTGCCATAAGCATAGGGTTATGTTTGGGTAGCTATTGACATAGTGCAATCCATTGTCTAACTGAAAAAAGATAGATAGATAGATAAATAGATAGATAGACGACTTATGTTTTTTTTATATATATATATATATTTTCAGTTATAAATTGTATAACTGAAATAGATAGATGGATAGATAGATAGATAGATAGATAGATAGATAGATAGATAGATAGATAGATATAGTTATGTTTTGGTATAGATAGATAGATAGATAGATAGATAGATAGATAGATAGATAGATAGATAGATAGATAGATAGATAACCTTATGTTTTGGTATTTATCGACATAGTACAATAAACTGTATAACTGGAAAAGGTAGATAGATAGATAGATAGATAGATAGATAGATAGATAGATAGATAGATAGATAGATAGAAAGATAGATAGATATAGTTATGTTTTGGTATTTATCGACCTTGTACAATAAAATGTATTACTGAAAAAGATAGATAGATAGATAGATAGATAGATAGATAGATAGATAGATAGAGTTATGTTTTGGTATTTATCGACATAGTACAATAAATTGTATAACTGAAAAAGATAGATAGATAGATAGATAGATAGATAGATAGATAGATAGATATAGTTATGTTTTGGTATTTATCAACATAGTACAATAAATTGTATAACTGAAAAAGATAGATAGATAGATAGATAGATAGATAGATAGATAGATAGATAGATAGATAGATAGATAGAGTTATGTTTTGGTATTTATCGACATAGTACAATAAATTGTATAACTGAAAAAGATAGATAGATAGATAGATAGATAGATAGATAGATAGATAGATAGATATAGTTATGTTTTGGTATTTATCAACATAGTACAATAAATTGTATAACTGAAAAAGATAGATAGATAGATAGATAGATAGATAGATAGATAGATAGATAGAGTTATGTTTTGGTATTTATCGACATAGTACAATAAATTGTATAACTGAAAAAGATAGATAGATAGATAGATAGATAGATAGATAGATAGATAGATAGATAGATAGATCTATACACTGACAGACAGATAGATAAACAGCTAGATAGACAGACAGATATATAGATAGCTATCCAGCAAGACAAACAGAATAGATAGATAGATAGATAGATAGATAGATAGATAGATAGATAGATAGATAGATAGATACAGACAGACATACAGGCACACAGAGTAATTAGCTATCATAAGCATTGGTTTAAGTTTTGATATTTACCGACATAGTAAATCAATTGTATAACTGAAAAAAGATAGACAGACGGACCTATATATTGACAGACATATGGTAACATACTAGCGTACTTAACAAAAATATAAACTAAAAATGCTAAATTAGTCCTAATCCTTTTACTCTTGTTTGGCTATTTTATTTATCTATTTATTTATTTTTACAAATCTAAATTCTTTTCAGCATTTTCAATATGATGTGCTTTTGCTGAGATAGAAGACTTTTCAAAGTATATACACTGGATGAAAATAAAGAGCATCTTTTAAAACTTGTATAATGTAAATGATGCAACAATAAAAACAACGGGTAGCCTCTTTTTAAGCAGAATCAAATATTGACGTGATCCTCTCTAGGAGAATAAATGGAATAAATGAATTTCATAAATCAATATAAAAATTATTGTATAAATATAACTCATACATAAATCATAAATCTCATATCATATTGAGAGGTACAGTTTTGATTTTGTAACATACATTTATACAATTTTATTCCATATTCTACCAAACATGTGTTTCATTGCTGGCTTATATGTTTATCACTTGTCATTTGGATCATATATTATAATTCTTCTTTTGACTTTAACATATATTATTATGCTGCATCTTAAAATGACGTTTTTTATACAGTCTGGTTGCTCTTGAACAAGCTCTTGTGTGACCGACAAATGTCTGTCACCTGTCACATTTCGAACAAGAGGCCCCTGTAGAGGAAACACTTAGAAAAGGGCACCAAAGGGCACCAAAGGGCAATGAAGTGTTAGAAAATTCCCCAGATTCTTCGCTTGGCATTTGTGCCTCTAACGACAACGGAGACAAAAAAAATCACCAGGGGGTGGAAAGGGGTGCTGCTGAAAAGGCATTTCTCCCGCACGGAAAATTGTCTCAGTGCAGTCGTGTAGGCCTCAAAGAGTGCTTAACCGTTTGTGTGTGCTTCTGTGTCTGTGTGCGCGCGTGCGCGTGTTTACTTTGAGAATGGGTGAGACAGTCCAGTGTATTAACATCTCCACTGTGTCACATTCAAAGGATCACGTTTTTCTTAAGCTACATTCATACAGTGCTCCATGTCAAAATAGTATGCCACGTATACACAGAATTCTGTTTAGACACGGTCTGCTATTTATTGCGGCAGTTTGTGAATTTGGACGTAGCCTTGCCGGTTCATGTGAATATAATCATAGGTAGTGTACAGCGTTGACAAAACTTACTATTTAAGAAGGTAGTATGTTATTATGGCCACATCCCTATTGGGACTTATATGAAGACCACAGGATAGTTAAAGTGATAATTCACCACTTGGGAATTAGGTATAGTTCCTCTTTATATCCGTCAAACAGTATATTGTACTTGTTCATTCGATAGCCGTCTTTAGTATTTGTTCAGTAGACCATTTTCTTTTAGCTTTCTTTTCTTCATTTCGTCCTTAAAGCTGACCTTCAGCGACTGTTTGAACAGTGAAGTCTTCTTTTCCACCTCCTGCTTTGAGGTGTGCCATATAACTCTCTTCTTTCTTTCTTCCTTTTGTAGTGCAGTGCGGATGTGGAGGTGGTTTCTTGTCTTTCTCTCTCTCCTTGTGGGAGGCATCCTTTAGTTCCCTCTGAGGAAGTGACTAAAATGTGAGCTTTATGTGCAGGTTTCCGTGCCTCATTCACCCACTGCGGCCCTGAGCTCCAGGACCGAGCTCCTCTCCCATTCACTCCCTGCAGCATTCAGTTTATGTCAAAGGCCAGACATTATGACCGATCCTTCATGTGGTCTGTGAACAAAACTAATTGAAGGGTTTATGTGTTCATACAGTATGTAGTCAGACCTTATTATAAGGTACTGAATGTTGGCTCTGAAATGACATGTGGCCTGACACAATTGCAGACCATTTGTTCATACCCACACTTGGTGAATGGTGGTTCCTAGAAACATGCACACATATAAAATCTAAGACAATGTCAAACACATGTCCTGGATGGTTAGAGTGACACAGTTTTGTGGTTTTTCACTTCTTGCTCATCACATTCAAAATTTTAATATGTTGTCAATTATGAACCATTAACCCTTTTAAGCTTTTTAAGCTTTGATCTTTTTGAAGCGTTTGATCTGGGTCTTGATTAGATTTCTGGAACACTGGGCATGAGGAGGGACTCCACCCTCGATGCTAATACAATTAACAGACACACTCGGTCACACTTAGGGACAATGTTATTTAGCCATTCTACTGCATCTTTTTGGTAGACTGAAGAAAAGCAGAAAACCAGGAAACCCACCAGACAACAAGAGAACATACAGCTCATGTGGAAACTGGAGACAGTGAATCAGTTACTGTGCTGCCCTCCTGGGAATCATCTGTGGGAAATAAAGCAGTGTGTGCTGTGGAGTACTACGAACACTCCTTAGGTTAAATGGTAAATTGTTCACAGTGCACTCAAGGGAGCAGGTTTACACGGTTATAACTGTATCTGGTTTCGATCTTGCTCAGTTCGGAGAAAGTCCTGGATTTTCGTTGTGTGAGGTGTCTTACAGGTGGTAGCTCTAAGGATCAAGTTTTAAGCTAGTAAGAATGAGTTCAGGGTTGACAGAGAACCACTGTAAGGCATTTATACAAGACTCTTAACCTTTAACTGCTCAGGTATTTGGATTTTTACCCTCTCACTTACAGCACAAGCAACAGTTGAAAAGGTACAAAAAAATAACCTGAGTAAAAGGACTGCTACTACTATTACTGTAGTAATAGTTCAGAAATAGTTCAGAAAGTGTAAATAACTGAGCCGATAAAAAAAAAAACTACACGAAAAAACAAACAAACTACAAACTAATGATTTTATTAACTACTATTTAACTACTCAGAAAATGTTTTATGTCTGAGGAATGCATTTTTGAACAATAATAGTATGGTAACAAACCATGCGATAGAAAAAAATGAACAACACATTTATTGTCGATGTTACAAAAAGTTAGGCAACATTACCTAAATTAGACACATGCTGATGAGGTTTCAGTAGTAGCTTGATACAGTACCAATCAAAATTGGGATTTATTTTCTACATTCTAGAACAATACTGGATTTTTTTTCTTCGAAATTATGAAATAACACATATGCCTATTTTAAGACACAACTGTCAGCTATTCTGGAATAGTTCTAGCAAGAACAGTATTGTCAAGTGCATTTGCAAAATCCATCAACCACCATGATGAAACTGGCTCTCATGAAGACCATTCCAGGAAAGCAAAACCAAAACTTCATTTAGAGTTACCAGCCTCAAAAATCACCAATTAACTGCAGATCAGATTAGAACAGACACATCTGCAATCTTATCATTTTGATTCATACACATTGCATACAAACTTACTTCTTTGATTGTGTAAAGCTGCTTTGCGACAATGTCAATTGTTAAAAGCGCTATATAAATAAATTGACTTGACTTGACATCTCAATATCAACTGTGCAAATGAGATCATTGTACATTTTGGATGTCTTGGGCATTGTTTTGTAATGTAGAAAGAAATAAAAATCAGGAAAGACCATGGAGTTAGAAGGTGTGTCCAAACTTCTGACTGGTTGATAGTTATCTACAGTACATAGCAAACATGTCTTACGCATTATCGTGAGCATTACCAATAAACTGTATCAAAACTTAAATATATTTATGAGAGCAGGCACCTGCTGCTGAATGCGAAAGTGAATTATTATTAACACAGAGCTTTCATACAGTAAAACATCAAAAGGTCAAACTAGTCTAGCTTAGTGAGTTAGCTAATAGCATACTTGTACATGTTCTTGCAGATTTGGATGCTGAACTGTAAAATGCCAATATCTTCCAGGTTTTGGCATGTGCAACTTGCAGGTTATGAAACCGAATAAATCTGATAAACTCAGCCCAGGGAAGTTCATGAGTCTCCACTGGTTCAGGCATTGCTGCCATTGTTTAAACACTCTGTGCCTGAAGTGTAGACTTTTTGCCAAGAAGGTTCTACTGGGGTAAAAATCATTACTATTTATTTATGCTGTTATGGTGATCAAAAATCAATTTAATGAGGGTGAATATTTCATTTCAATACTATAGTCATAATACTAGATCACTAGGCTTTATGTATTTTCAAATATACTACTATGATTTGATTGTAAAAAGCACAAGATCTCATGTACTGTAACAAGTACATATAATTGCTCAAGTCCCATTGATTATAAGCATCTGCCTGTAAATTTAAATGCACATATATGTACAAAACCTTGCACATATTTCTATTTGTTCATATGGCTTTGTTAAATGCACCAGTGTGAGCCATCAGATATGCATACTGTATACAGCTAGTCAATAGATGTATGTACATGTCACACATTGGTGGGAATGAAGGCACAGTCCCTAAGATGAATACGATACCTGGAGCTTGATAAAAGATCAAAGGAATAAGAGGTATGAAAACATGCTCCTGTCACATGACCTCTAGGTGCGCAACCAAGACATTGTATAGATCTGCACAAGAATGTGTATGTGCCTTCATGCATGTAAGAGCGTGTGCTTGTGTGCCCCAGCTCACCTTAAAGCAGTAACTTCAAACACACGGCATAACCACATTCCTTTATCCTGTTCCTTCAGTCTCCGGTAGTTCCGTCCAACAATAACCAATAAGCAAATCCTTTTAGCTTATGAGCAAACTTCAGTCAGAAAAGTCAGAACAAACATGAAGGATCCATGTGAATGTGAAAATGTGTGACGTGTCCTGCACATCTGTCTATGGCAATAAATCTGTCAGCATTTTAGCATTAACCTAGAGGGGGCCAGAATGGAGTAGTGTGATAATGCCATGTCTTATGAAAGATGGATGCACTACTGGAAGATTTGGGCTCCGCCGAGGTATATGCGTGTGAGTGTGTGCTGCTCTGTTTAGCATGAGGTAGAGTTTGGCTATTCAGCTCTGTGAAGTTTCCTCTTTTCAGGAGGCCCAGTGGAAATGGTACACACACATGCTTGTTTTAGTACGGTCATAAGGACCTTCCAGTGACGTCATTATTAATGTTTATAGTAAATGTAATAACTGTATGTTAAGTCCCATGTAAACTTCTCTCTCTCTCTCTCTCTCTCTCTCTCTCTCTCTCTCTATATATATATATATATATATATATATATCAGACCAAAAGGACACACCTTCTCATTCAAAGAGGTTGAATTTGTATTATGGCAAGAAAAAAGCAGCTAAGTGAAGAAAAAAACGAGAGGCCATCATTACTGTAAGAAATGAAGGTCAGTCAGCCCGAAAAATTGGGAAAACTTTGAAAGTGACCCCAAGTGCAGTCACAAAAACCATCAAGCTCTACAGAGAAACTGGCTCACATGCGAACCGCACCAGGAAAGGAAGACCAAGAGTCACCTCTGCTGCAGAGGATAAGTTCATCCGAGTCACCAGCCTCAGAAATCGCAGGTTAACAGCAGCTCAGATCAGAGAGCAGGTCAATGCCACACAGAGTTCTAGCAGCAGACACGTCTCTAGAACAACTGTTAAGAGGAGACTGTGTGAATCAGGCCTTCATGGTAGAATATCTACTAGGAAACCACTGCTAAGGACAGGCAACAAGCAGAAGAGACTTGTTTGGGCTAAAGAACACAATAAAGAAAACTCTTTGAATGAGAAGGTGTGTCCAAACATTTGGTCTGTACTGTATGGATCTATCTCTCTGTTTATGGACAGGATGTTGGTTTTGTTTTTCATATGCAATATGATCTGATGATTAACAGTTAACACTGAAGCATTGAGCATGTGCATATTCTCCGTTTTTTAAGCCCTTCCTGTTCTTGTACACTCTCTGAACAGTACAGAAAAATACAGCATTAGACCGCATGGAGGGAGCACAGAGGAAGCGCTGAACTGGCTGCGAATACTTTACATTTGTAACAAGGATTGTTTATCGATTCATCAATACATTCACATTCTGGAATGCCCGGCTAAAATGTTTCACCATTTATCTCATTGCCCTTTTCCTACTGATTTTTCACCCCTTCTCTTGCCATCATATTTCATTATATATTTCTCTTCTCTTTAACCATGTGTTTTCACTTTCATCTTCCTGAGCAAAAACAAAACTTTATCATTAACATTTTTGGTCCCTATGCACAGTATGATAGAACAAGCATAATTACTAATGATCCCAAAAAGAAGACGTAAGTATAATAGTAGTTTATATAATTAATATAGCACAATTGATTAAGCACTGTCCAACATTTCAGAAGGCGTCAATGCTTGTAATTTTTTTTAAAGGAAAAAAAACTAACTTCTTAATAAAATGAAGTTCCAATGGCTCCATCATTATTTACAATTAGCAATAGTAGTAATAACTATTATGATTAATGTGCACTTTATACTATCAATCAAAAGTGACTGTTATTGTTGCTGTTGTTACTTAATTGCCTAATTCCATGTGTTATGTCATAGTGTGGGAATCTCCAATATTGTTCTAGAATGTAAAAAAAAATATCCAAACTTGTGTCCAAACGTTTGTCTGGTACTGTATAGAAACAAATCTTACATACTAGAGATATGTAACTATACATAATAAAGATGTCATTCGTCTTTGAACTGCCACAGCAGTCCATCCGATCCGCACACACAACTTGGCACGGGTTTCATGCCGGATGCCCTTCCTAGGGGTCTCCTGGAGCCATGAAGGGGAAACGCGCCTAAGCTCTGTCAAATCATACAGAACAAAGAAGTGATGAAAAAACACAATCGGTCGATCAGTTACGGTCAGGAAAAGGACATCGTTATTCTAGACAATCGCGACAGGGACTGAGTGGCTGGGGTTTGAGCCATGAGCCATAAAAATGTATTATACTCATCAATAAACAAGAAACAAACATTAAACATCAATTTTTAAAAAAAAGTCTATTTGGAGATTATTATGGCAATCCTGCCCAAGATTAAATATAATCTGGGGTTTATGTTTATGTGGGTTCGCTATTTTGAAGAATCTTGTGTGCTAAACGTCCTATAATGTTCTATAAAAACAGGAAGGCCCAATTTCCAACCCCTACGTTTAAAAAATGTTTTTTTATCTGGGCAGGTCTTTGCTGGTGGAATATTTATAGTATTGCATTAAATAAGGAATAATGCGTGGTTAAGTACTCCATTGCAACACCGGCTCTGCTCTGTTGAGGCCTGCCCTGAAATCAAGGCTGGCTCAAGGCTGTGTGAAAAGTCCTTGTGTCAAGATTCTGTGTTTAGTAGTCATTACATACTAACCTCAGTTACTAATAACCAATAGTTAGGCAACATTACCTAATAACTGTATATCATAAGAGTTGGTTAACACTAAACATTGATTTGAATTTGTGCGCAGATTTTGTTAAAGACTTTGTTGTTATTCTTTGCAGTTGTATAAAAGATGGCATGACATGGTTGATTTGCACCTCTAAGCTTGGGAGTTTAAATCTTGGTTCATGTATGTGGTGCTTGTATGTACTCTCAGTGCTTTGTTTCCTCCTTAGTGCTCTGCTTTTCCTGTCGCCTGAAGACATACGTGTAGGTTGATTAGGGTTTCGAAAATTGCAAGTTGTGTGTGTGTGTGTGTGAGTGTGTGTGTGCTTGAACTTAGGTCCTTAGCAATATACCTTCCCTTTACAGCCATGACCGTTAGTGTGACGTCATATGTCATTATGCCCAACCATTGGTTTCCATGACAGTGAATAAAGAAGAGGAAGATCAAACTACAGTACAATCAAAAGGAGTAATTACAAGCTGACTGAATAAAAGCATTTTCTCACATGAAAGAAAATTTCATATACTCACATCGATGTTGTAGAGCAGAGGCTCTCAATATTATCGCAGCCAGGTGAGCCTTTTACTGTGAAAAACATTCCAAAACAAAACAAAATCCATCTATTGCATTATTAGGTGCAGTGGTGGGTCTATTTCATAGAACAGCAGAGCTTTCTATTCCTGAAACCTTTCCCCGGACAGGGCAATTTGACCTTCTTTATAGGATTTTGTTTTTGAGGTATTGAGGTTTGAACTAAAACCATTCACTTTGAGCAACCAGACAATCATGTTATGCTTTATGGATCCCAGGACCCCACTTTTGACGACCATGTTGTAGTGACTGTGGAAGAATTAAAGTGGGGTAATGTGGACATTGTGTATAAACTATTTAGGAAATTGTGTTTAAAGATAAATAGGCCAACATTGCCCTGTAGTGCATTGGCACCCGATCCAGGCCGTAGCATTGTTTTATTTATCCAGTCAGAATGTGATTCCTTCTTCATAATGGAATATCATTATGGCTATACTGCCCCCTAACGGAAAAAGAAATAAATTCAAGCCTGTGAAAGACAAAGGCTTGGGGAACCCTAGGGAGAAAAATAATAAACCAAGGTTAATAAAAATAGACTATCTTGTCTAATAAAAGGTGCTTTTATTTTTCTATTAAAATTCTATTTTTAATATAATTCACATGGAAATATCTCTATAGTGTGCCTTTTATAAGAAAGGCACAATGTAAAGCATATTAAAGACACAGTATGTGTACCTTTCTAGCAGAAAGACTACGAGGAAATAGTACAGTTTAACACTTTTTTTTCTGACAGTGTGGGACTCCCTTTAACTGCTGTTTCTAACATGCTGTTGTTTATGTGCTCTCGGCTTTTCCTCCAGCGGCCCAGTTAAAACACAGTTTCAAACTCTTGAGTTAAATTCATTAGATAAGTCGAGACCTCAGGATAATTTGCTAAAATGCAAAGAAGTTTACATTTCAAAACAGTTAAAAAGTAAATATGTTAACAATTCACAGTTATGCCAGTTAATTTGATTAAAGTGAGTGTGTTATAAAGTACTGCTAACATTGTCTGGAAGCTCCTTATCAAGCTACAGCTTATGGCAAAGAGGCGATAAGGACTATGAAATTATGTTGTTGAGGGAATGTTGAAACCCCCCCAAAAATTCTATTTTTTTTTAAAGCAAGACATAATAGTAGGAGCTGCTGTGTGGAGCAAAAAGCTTTTGTATAGTATACACAAAAGAAACAAATAAAAACCTTTATTTTTGTTTTTTAAAAAGGAACATTTACTTAAAGACAAATCATACCATATATGTTAAACCTTTAAGCTATAAACTTTACCACACAAAAATAGCATTCTCTTCTGGTGCTTTAGGTCAAATACACTTTAAAATTACAAAATTAACAAATTTGAAACCCTCGATGAAGGGTTAGAAATTACACTTGCAACAAGCATCTTCAATGTATAAACTTAGTATTTGAAGATTTCGCCAACCAAAAATTAAGTTGTATGTGTGGAAAAGGCATGATTATCATCATAAGTGGCAGTTAATTAATTATGAATCCAAATAAATAATAAAATGAAGAATGGTGTGGGTTACAGCAGGAAGTCAGCACTGCCTTTGACATTACAGAAACAAATTACAAATGTCCTACATATACACACTTGTACAAATGTAAATTTACGCGTTATAAATGTATCATTAAAATAAAAGATTAGTGATAATGCTAGACCACACCACATGGTTTAATGAGCTCCTTATTATTATTATTATAATTATTATTATTACTATGATGAAAAAAATGAAAGAAAAAAAAAAAAAAAGATATGACTACATTACAGCTTGGGACTGCTTATAGCACGTTCATGCATGTGTATCAACAGTGTGCTGCCATCTATTTTTGAGTGCCATTATTATAAACAGAGCTGCCATATAGTCCAAACTAGTGCTGAAGTTTCCTACCATGCACAGAAAAGTAGTTCCTTGTGGCAGAAGTGTTTCTATCTGCTTATTCTTACAAACAAACAAACAAACAGATATCAATCTATAATCATTTACCTAAAAATTTGAATAACTATTAACAAATCCAGACCAGAGTAACGCATCTTATGATACCCAATAAAAACACAGAATTCACTGTAATAAACATCCCTGAGTGGTCCAGTTTTGGTTCAAAACTAAGTGCATCTAGTTTCAATTTATTTAGAACACACCCTTTAAGAATGATTACCACAAAATCTTAAAGAATAGCAAACTGACAATCAACAAATCTGGTTAAAGGGTTTTGATTTTGTGGTATTGGTCGTATAAATCCTTATGCATAGCAAGAATTTAATTCTGTGTTAAAAACGAAAAAAAAAAAAAAAATTCAAGTCAGACTTCTGGCTCTTCTGCAGAAGCATGTCATGAAAAACAAACTTGAACAATGCTATGGGCCATCAGGAACTGGGCTATGTAAATGAGTTATAATAGTTGCCCATATAGCTGAAAAGAGAACATGCATTAAAAAAAAAAGTGCATTTTAACAGTGTTCACTGTTAAACATTTTACTGTTGCCTAAACTAAAAATGTAAGAGCTAAAGTGGATTGGAAATGGATACAACACAGACTGTACATATGATTACACTGACATGTAACATACCTCTTCCAGTTTTTCTTATCTACATCCTGTATTTTGTAGCAAAATATTAATGACGTCATCTTGCATTAGCTTATATTACAACAGCCTTTTTTTTAAGCTGACATGATACTGTACTTTTCAGACAGGATTCAGCTACTTGCAATAACAATGCCCTAATGAGTCCGTAATTTGCTTAAAGAATAATAATCTTTGTATGCACACATTTGCTAGTTTTCTTCTTTCTCCTCATCTTCATTAACTTCGATATCGTCTTCGTCTTCGTCTTCCTCTTCCTGGCCCAGCTCTCTGACCTCACTGCTGGCTGAGTGACACACCTCATCTATTTCCTCTATATCTACTTCCTCTTCTTGCCTCTCCTCAGTTGAGGATTCCACTCCGTCTTGGTCACTGTCACCAGAACCTTCAACAAACGTTACAAGGTTAGTTATCACAATAGAAGTTCCTGACTTTGCAGCATATTCTCCCATTAATTTATATATTCCATAAATTACAAATCACATTTAAAGTACTAGGGTCATTCAAGTCAAACCAGGACTTCCGATTATAAAGAATAACAGCACACACTTATAAGGGTAAATATGACCTTTTTAAAAAAAATATATATATACAATTCCCTGCTACTCTAATGCAGTACTTGCATACCACCAAGGTAGAAAGTTGGTGACATGTTCAGACTGCCTGTTTCACGTTTGAAACGCTGGCCACCCAGGAACTCCTTTAATGGCCCTAACATGTGGAAATGGCTTGAAGCAAAGTCAGGACTGTAAGGGGAATGTGGCAATAACTTGCAGCCAAGTTCCTGTTAAGTGCAAGTGTTGTTCGTTAATGAATGTGTGTACAGTTCCCACAGAGAGATATGTCTCTATCGCAAGCTGGCAACAAGTTACCTGTCAATTTTCAAGAAACTGGCATACCATTCAGTGAATATTCATGGGAATGGCTGCAGTGGGCACCGAGCCACCTCGATTGAGATCGTCAGACATGCAGCTTCTTTAATGTTTGCACCATTCACTTTTTTTTTTAAATTGTGGCCAAGAGTCTCATTACTGTACTGTGCTTGAAGTCTTTGCAAATATCATTCTTGCATATCATATTAGTTAATTACCTGTCACTCGACATTTATCTTTGTTTTCCTCATCATTCTGTTCTTGATGTCTATCTTGGCTGACCAGCTCCTGGTCATCATCATCTGAGTCCGAGATGATCACACACTCATCTCCATTACTGTTTTGGGGTGGTTTGGATATACTATCAAAAGAATTCAGACAGCAGGTTTAAAGGTAAAGCATGAACTATCTTTCTGTCCTTGGCTTACTAAATGACAATACAAGGAGTATACTTATAAAAAAAAAAAAAATATATATATATATATATATATATATATATATATATATATATATATATATATACACAGTACAGACCAAAAGTTTGGACACACCTTCTCATTCAAAGAGTTTTCTTTATTGTGTTCTTTAGCCCAAACAAATCTCTTCTGCTTGTTGCCTGTCCTTAGCAGTGGTTTCCTAGCAGATATTCTACCATGAAGGCCTGATTCACACAGTCTCCTCTTAACAGTTGTTCTAGAGATGTGTCTGATGCTAGAACTCTGTGTGGCATTGACCTGCTCTCTGATCTGAGCTGCTGTTAACCTGCGATTTCTGAGGCTGGTGACTCGGATGAACTTATCCTCCGCAGCAGAGGTGACTCTTGGTCCTCCTTTCCTGGGGCGGTCCGCATGTGAGCCAGTTTCTTTGTAGCGCTTGATGGTTTTTGCGACTGCACTTGGGGACACTTTCAAAGTTTTTCCAATTTTTCGGACTGACTGACCTTCATTTCTTACAGTAATGATGGCCACTCGTTTTTTTCCTTCACTTAGCTGCTTTTTTCTTGCCATAATACAAATTCAACCTCTTTGAATGAGAAGGTGTGTCCAAACTTTTGGTCTGTACTGTATAAAAAGCCCCTGCACAATAAAATCAGGAACAGCTGTGCAAAATTTGAATAATTTGGATTTTATTACCTGCCATTTTCCCGTGGCTCCCACAGTGGTGTCAGGTAGTACCTGAGAGGGTCTTTGTACAGGTCGTCCTTCAGGATCTACATCACAATGAAGAACAATTGAACAGTATGGTCTCAATATTAAACCTTAATCTACATGATCAACCAACCAAAACCAACAACAGGTTGTGTGCATGCAAGTTACTTTACTTTATGTGTGCATATTGTAGATCAACTTCATACAACATCATCTGAGTCATACGCTTTCACACTGTAATAATCAAAAAATATCTCTGAATCGGTTTCTATCATAGAATTTCTTTTTATAAACATTTTTTGGAGTGCTGCATGAGGCCACTTGTTGGCGGCAACTACAAATAAAAAAACGAATTGTCTTGCCCTGGGAACCCTTAATTGTCCACCTAAATACACCACTTAGTTATACTGTACCTGTGCTATTTCATCCATTCCAGGACTACTATGGTCATCAAACCAGTGGAAGAAACTCTCATAAACTCCTCGTGAATTCCGCCTTGGTTCTCCATTTCTTGTCAAGGATTGTCCATGATGCCAAACTATTGGGTTTGAGAAAGAAACTGGGGATCCTGATGAAAAAGTAACACAAGAGTGATCACTACACAATATTATGCAATATTATATTCCCTTAAATGACCTACTGTTCAGTGATCTTACCTCCCAATCCAACATGGAGCTCTTTTACTAAGACTTTGTTCTGAAAGAATGGGTTCCGACGGAAATGAAAGCATATCCGGTAGCCGAGTTTGTTGTTTCTGAAAGTTTCGATCTGTGCAGAGTATAGTAGGGGAATGGGTGTTAATTAAAACTGTATTTCGTAAATAGAGTAGATCTAATCATTCTTGTTGAAATGTCATTAGACACAGATAAACAGAACTGGGTACTTTACCTCCAAATTGATCATGTAGCTAAGAGCATCTTCATCATTTTCATCTATCTGTGCTGACAGGTGTGGGTGATTGAGAAGCTGAAATGCTTTTGGTTAAGCAAACAAAATATTGAAATATAATTTTAAAAAGGGGGTTCTTGTATGGTGGAGAAGTCATTCGCCAAATCCCATTCTCCCTTTATCATGCCAGAGATTGCATGACTATTGTGCTTAGTTTTTTTTTCTTCCATAGATTTAGCTAGCTAGTGAACATTAGACAACATTAGTAAGCAAAGGCAGCATGAAAAAGGGACAATTATGTTCTTCCAGAGATGTTGTGTGTTGGATTTAGTGCATAATTTACCATCTAGAAAACTTCATATGGCTTTAAGAGGAAAAAAATCCCTATTTATTTGTTTGTCTATTACTTTCCAGACAATCTATGCTCTGCGTTCTTAAAGCAGAGGCATCGTATCTTATCAGCAAGTAGAGTGCAGGCTTTCATTCGTACCAAACACCTGATAGTTATATTAACGCACAAGATCAGCTGATTTACTTTCTTTCTAACCAGTTCATTTAATTCCACGCACAGACCTCATGAACACCCACGAGAAACTAATAACACTACAAAGGACACAGAAAAGGACCATACTGCTTACAATGAATCTACATCACTGAAAGGAGCAGAACAGTGCGGGGAAGAAAAGGATACGGCAGTGAGCCAGAAGCCCGGGATGCTCTGCGCGATGGTAGCGCGCTGCTCGAGGTGAGGACGCCGCTGACGGCCCAGCTTGAGCTCGAGGCGCCGGTGCATGCGCGCGCCCTTCTTCTCCAGCGTGTCCAGCCGCATCTGCACGTGCGCCAGAAGCGCGACGGAGCGCCGCAGCTCGGGGGCCATCTGGACCGACACGATGGCGCACTCATCACGCTCCTGATCCTCATCGTCGTCATCAGACGAACTGGCTGTCAGGGAGGACCCAGGGAGAGAGTCGTCGTCATCATCATTATCATCGTCGTCCTCCTCATCCTCTGCCTCATCTGTGCGGCGCGCGCGCACCCGCACCTCTCCACCGGCACCTCTCAGCGGGGAAGCCGAGCTGCTGTCCTCCGCGCGCCCGCTCGGCTCCAGCTCGGCCCGGCCCTGTGTACTGGCTTGTTTGGATGAACAAGGTGCTTCAGTGCCCTGGTCCCGTCCGGCGGTGAGACTCGCGAGTGCTTCAGCTGCAACAATCGTTGCGCAATCTGAGCGCGCCAACTGGCCTTCACACGTCTCTCCATCTCCAGCGCTCTCATTCCGTCCAGTCCCTCCGGCGTTTTCTGTCCCATTCGCATCTTGCACTCTGCTTTCAGAAAACTCAAGCGCAGTGTTACTTTCTGATGCGCCATTTTGTTGCTTTAATCGACCCGCGTCTTTTTCGGCGCGTTCACGGGCATCGGTCTCTCCATCGCTCTCCTCGTCGGCTCGGGGCTGTTTGGACAGCGGGGAGTCCTCCTGCTGCCGCGGGCTCGCGCCTCTCTTTCTACTACATTCGGACGGCTTTTCACTGCTGTCCGACGCTGCACTCATGGTATATTTAGCCGCAAACACTTGTTATTGCGTTTAAAGTTATTGCTTGGTAACTTACTGTTTTGTTTCTCCCTGTTATGAGTAAGCTGACTGATTAGCTAAGTTAGCCAACTAGCTAGTTAGCTAGCCATAGCACGTACGTCCAGACACCTAGAGTTGAGAGGCCTAGCTCGGTTGTATGCTAACTATGAAAATAAAATGCTTGCTCCCGTGCACTGGCAATACTGCCGTTTCGGTCTGCAAAAAAATTAAAGTTATCTTACTTAAATATGTGACAAGGCCCAGTGTTTTCCAGTTCCGCGTACTTGTTTATAAATTGTCCTTCCGTTCGCCATTTGGCTGAAGCCAAATGTTCTTACGAACAAGAAAAACAATGCTCTGATTGGCTGAGGCTGCACCGCGCAAAATCATCTTAGCCAATGATAAAGCAGAATAGCTGAACCTTAAGAACAACACAACTGCATCTCTTTTACTCTTTTAAAGCCATAATTAATTATTTTGCGATTGTTTTTTTGTACTGTGATTTTTACATCTATATAAAAAGATAGATTTTGTCTGTTTATTTGTTAGAACTCTAATAAAATCTTCTAATGATATCTTTACGTTTCACACATTGGATGACCCAGAATCAGTCTGCATGAGCAGTTTTGTGCCAGATTATGATTAACCGACAGCGAACAGTTTTTATAGCGTACTGCACATGCGTCAAACTGTGGGTGCGTCTTAAATCGACATAATTTAAACTTTTACAGTACTTAGATAACTGCCTGAAGTTTAACCTGCAACATAAGTCAAATTGTAAAATGGTGAGTAAAAGCGATATTATGAACAGCTAGGTGCCAGATTTAACAATTTACTTTAAAATAAACTACTAATAAGCTACTTGATCAATGTAAACAAACACCTGCATCAACAGATTTCAACTAGAAAAGCTAAACCAAATATTTTTTACCCCCCTCCCCCCCCCCGAGTCATTTTAAGACAAAACGTATTCTTCATACAATCTACTCTTTCAATTTGTCATCTGTGATTCACTTTAAGATTTCCAAACAGGGAGTGTATTTGGCTGATGCAAAAAAGATGTAGGATACTCAACCTCGCAAAATGTTATTTCATTATATTAATAAGTTAGGCAGAGAGAAAGACAGGCTCGAGTACATGGTTTTTAACAGGAAATAATAATCACTGATTACATTAAAGCTGTTTTTTTTTTTAACCTTTAGCCTTTAAATGATCTCTATAACTCTTTTCCTGTCAACACAGGCTACTTATGCTAGTTTAGAATAACACACAGAAAACCTGTGTTACGCTCAAATTCATATTTTTTATTTTGTAAAATAGGACAGTCAAGACCATTTAAATACAATGAAATATCACAAGAATACATGTAATTTAGTATTTTAGGCATCTACCCTGTAGAACATTTGTCTTTCTGCATAAAAAAAGTAAAAATAATAAAAGCTAAAATAATTCCAACAGGAATCACATACAAAATGCTACTACTACTACTAATAAAAACAATAAGGTATATATTTTATTTTATTGTCATTAATTAATCTGAAATTAATTATATGCTTAAAGACTGTACGATTTAAATTTTCATTTGAAATTTTATTTAATAATTCACTTTTTAAAATCACTTTCAAAATAATTTGCAGGTAAAACCAATTCTGATAAAATGTTTTTTTTTTTTTGCATTTAAATCGGAAATTTGAATTAAATAATTCTCACTCTATAAAAGCTTATAGGCAGTTTAGTCATATTGGCAAGTCAGCAAGAATGAAGGCTATTGAAAATCAATTGCTACTCGCAATTACTCATAGATCCATTGAAATATACATGTTGAGGTATTTATGACATTGCACAGAATGTCTTACAATGTCATTTAGCAATGAGGAATGTCGTTTCGAGAATAAAACATTGAATAGTGTGCCACCCAGCTCATGTCTTGGTCCCTAGAGAAAATTAGGGGAACATTGCTTATTATTAGATAAATAAAGAATAATAATTTGTATTAGTACATTTAAACAACTGAACTCTAAATCTAACAAACAAAGCAATTCATGTGCATCACTTCCAGCCATGCAATATAGTAATTATTTCTATATATAGGACAGCTGCACTGTGTAATTATTATTTATGTCCTGAATGGTTAGTTTTGGGATAGTGTACCTGTGTAACTTCTGCCCTCTCCGTCTCAGAAATTCTGCTTCATCTACAGTCCAAACAGAGCCTTTTCCTCCATCAACACGTACAAAGCACTTATGGAGGCTTAGATTGTGCCGGACTGCATTCTATTGTGGAATAATAATAATAATAATAATAATAATAATAATTTAATAATAATAATAAGTAATATATATATATATATATATATATATATATATATATGTTGATCTGTGTACCTGAACAGGTTTCTGTACAAAATACTGGACTAAACCAAACAGCTACACGTGCTACAAGGATTTTTTTTTCTTTCTTTTTTCTTTGTTAAATTGAGCTTTCACATCTGTGTGTTTCTGTCAGCAATTCTCATGTTAAATATGTTTGGTTAGATAGTTGTGATAACTGTAGGCCACTAAGTTACAGAGGGAAAAAAAAGAGCCTTGTACCTTCCATGTGGCTGTGTTGTGACGGAAGTAGAAGAACTTGCGTGTGAACCAGTGATAGATTTCATTCAGTGTTAGCTGTTTTTCAGGAGATTCAAGAATCGCCTAAAAACCGAGATAAAAATGAAATGTGATTAATTCACATTAGGGAAAGTAAGATTAAAGTTTTTTATCATTAGGAAAAACACTAACACTGCTCACCCACCCATCTTATCATGGAGGCATAGGTAAATGGTGGCCTCAGGTTCGTGTATTTGTAGCATTCAATACTGGGCACAATCCCTGCAGAATAAGTGCAACATATTTAACATGCAAAGTCAAATCAAAGACAATTGTACTGCATATTAATGTACTTAATAGATAGTCGATGAATACATGTTGGACATGATCATAGATGTAAGCCTATTGAAAATACCTCTGCGTAATATCACTGATATTGATACAATTAGTAATCCTTTGTGCTCTCGCATTACTACTGCTTTTAGTGAAATGTAAGCCTTTTGACTAATATTATTCAAATTTAGTAGCAGTATTAGTTTTACCTAACCACTCAAATGAAAAACTAGAGTACACTAGAACAAAATTCTTTTTCTTTCTCACATATCCAGGCTTGCTAAGAAAGCGTGGTCAGGGGGTCAGGCATAATACAGCACTCGTGGAGCTGATAAGGATAAGCGGACTGCTCAAGGAACTCTGACCATCTGGTCAACAGCACAGTCTAAGGTAAGTATACAGTATAGTTGGACACAGAGAAATGTAATTTGGTAGTCTACTTTGGCAAAACATTTAACTCCAGTCCAATGATCCAACAGAGGCAGCCAATAGAGGCAGCCTGGTGTCAATAATATTGCAACATCTTGGCTCAAGTTACAAAATTCATGAACTTAGTAGTACATTGATTGTTGTTTTATTAACACCATGTTTCTTCAGAGGCTCTGTATTTGATATTTATTTCTTTTGACTTCTGCATAACTGTGTGCGTGTGTGCACTCTTACCTGGTAGAAATGGTGTTGTTGGGATCTGCCAGTAGCCTGGAGGGAGCATTTCAGGTGAGGTTGTGTTTTGTGCATGTATCATGCTCAAACTCTGCATGCTTCCTGAAGGAGCAGTGGACTGCTTTAGTCTTGGATTAACCTGGAGTAGAAGAGCATTTTGGCCTGTTACTGTGTGGCCCGAAGACAAGCGTACTCAGCAAGTAAGTAAGCCTACTTTTCAGTATGAAGCACTTACATCAAACAGATGCAGGTACATGGACTGTAGCCTCTGCTTCTCCACAATCAGCTGTAAAATGTACACGGGTTATTAGGGTGAGCGGTGATAAAGCTTTTAAACAGTGTGCTTCATTAATATGTTGCCTGGGTACCTGACTTTCCATGCGTTCAACCATATTTTTCTGCATCGTCCATTGTTCAATGGTTTTCTCCCCAGGGCCATGCTCCGAATAGAGATGTCTTTACATTATACAATCAAGAAAAAGAGTTTTCTATTCATTAAAGAGCACAGCTTGCTAGAGAAATGCTACATAGGTTTGGGACCCTGACAATAAAGTTTTTAGTTATGGCAGGAAAAATTTTACATATTACTGTATATGAGTACATATTAGAATAAATTCTAAATGTCATGACTTACTTCAGGAAGTGGTGATATTCCTTGAATGCTTCCTTGCAGCCTGGCCAAGTGCACACACCTTTGCTAAACAAAAGGTTTTCAGAGATCTGTGGAGGACTTTAAAGAGAAGTTTAGTTTAGAAGCGGAAAAGGTGAAATATTGATGGGGATCTAAATGTTTAGTTGTAGTACTGAAGAACGATCATAAATGTTGCAAGGTATTTTATTGTTTGATGGAAATTCTAGGAGAAATACTGAAAAAAACTCAAAAATCTTATGTTTGACTTGGCATCAAAAGAGGAATTACAATAACAGAATATTATGATTGCCAAATGCATGATTGTTACTATGGCAAGTGGTTGAAAACGTAAGCAGTACAAAGTAGTTTGTACTCACTGCCAACCTAGAAAAGACTGGTCCCGTCCGAATTTTGTCTTTATGTTGATAAGTGGAACTTAACCTTGTTAGCATAATTCTTCCTGTCTTCAGTCACCAAGTCAGCAATAAACTATATCTACAGACTAAAGATATTTTGTTCCAATGGGGCCCGCTGAGGAACAAATAGACTATAAAAAGCAAACACATAACTGTTTGGTTCACGAGAGTTTGAAAGAAACATCAACTAAAGTATGTATTAGGAGACCTTCATTTGTATAATAATTAATCCATTTAGGAAAAATAACCCATGCCGTTTTACCCACTCGCATTTTAATGCTGGTAAAACAAGGCTTTTTGCTTTGGAGAGGTGGTTGAGCATTGTGCATGCTCAGTCAGCACCCATTTGAAAGAAAAAAATTGCCATGAAAGTTCAACAGGAAGTTGAATTAGGAGGCAAACTTATAACATGTTTCAGGTCACCAATTTCTCAGTTATGTTTTAAAGACATATTGTTTTGTTTTTAATGATCTTTAAGACAACAATATTGCATACTTGACATAATTCTGCTAAGTTCATTGTTTGATTATTAACTGTGGGCTGTTGTCATGTGAAATAGCACATATGAAGATAATTGTAATAAAAAGCATTTCTGTTCTGCTTTAAACTGGCTGTTTTTTTTTATTTCAAATCATGCACAGTCCCCTGATTAGTGGAAAAGAAAAGCATTTGTTTGCCTTATAAAACAACCCATCACAATCAATTTGCTTATACTACTGTAATAATGTATTTGTCCGCCAGTGTTGATGTATTTTGAATAGTAAAGATGAATAAGAAATACCAAAAAAGCACCAAATGCTTGAACCACTAAAGGAGGAAATGAAACCATAGTGCTGAGAGAAAAGACGGGAAAAATAATAATGGTGAACATTTCCATTATAGACGGGAGCACAGTATATTGTATATTGATTTGGTAGACTATATATTTATGGCCAAATTATGTAGACACCAGATCCTTACACCCTTATAAGGGCCTTACCGCAAAGTAAGAAGCAGAAAAAAATGCCCAGAATGTCTTTGTATATGATATATTATGATTCTCCTTCAGTGAAACTAAGAGGCCCAAACCTGTTCCAGCATAACAATGCCATGAAGAACTGGTTTGCCAAAGCTGGTGAGAAGGAATTTATTGACCTGAACATCCTGACCACCACTGAACACCTTTCGGAATTGGAATATTAACTTGTTCAACATCCATGCACAATTTCTACTAAAGCTGAACAGGTACAGGACACATTCCAAAATCTAATAGAAAGTCTTCCCACAAAGGTGGAGGCTGTTATGACTTCAGAGACGGGACCAACTCTACAGTATATTAATGCCAACATACAGTCAGATCTATTATATTCTGGACCTTCTTTTGAGAAACACGTTATATTTCTGCCACTATACACCAATACAATGGATATGAAATGGAGAAATCTGGAAAATATTGAATTGTAAACTTTAGCTTTAATTCAAGTGATTGAACAAAATTGTGCATTCACTGTTTAGGAATTAAAGCATTTTTTTTTAAGTTCGTCTTTTTTGTTTTATAGGCTCAAACATAATTAGACAATTGAACTCTTTCTTAGTTACTTCATGTCAACGGAGGTGTAAGGAGATAAAAGGTCTGATGTTGAACTTTAATGGGAAAGGCAAAGGAATTGCAAAAATATAGCTAAAAACAAGCAAAAATAAAAAAAACATAGTGGTAATAGAAACTTTATGATTGGCCAAATCCACAATTTTACACATTTTTAAAAACAAGGAAGACAATGGGGTGTTCAACAGCACCAAAATTCTCGTCAAAACCATGAAAGGCAACAAAAATTGATTCAGTAATGATGATGATTGATGAAAGAAAAAAACATATAGCCAAAATAAGAACACTTTGGAAGGTGTAGGCATATCGTTGTCAAAGTCTAAAACCAAGAGGCACCTTTCTGAATGTAAATATAGATGGTCAACCTCAAGATGCAAACCACTGGTAAACTCTCAAGAACACAAATTCCAGATTCCAGTACTGATACAAGATTCAGTTGTACCAGAAGGACTAGAAGAACACAGAGAAGGAAAGGATGGGCTTATGATCCAGAGCATATCACATTATCTATCAAGCATGGTGTTATGGCTGTGTTATTTTATATGCATGGCTACCAACCATGGCTATGGGAACTGAGCCACCGGTGTTGATTAATGATGATGATAGAAGTAGCGGGATAAATTCTGCTTTGTATAGAGCTATACTTTATGTGCAGACTCAGCACAATGTGGCCAAACTGATAGGGTGTCTCTTCAAGGTACAGATGGATAATGGTCCCAAACCTATCACAAACACGACTCAAAAGAAATAAATGGAATACTTTTCAAGAGCTGTCTGTCCCCTGATCTCAACTCATTTGAGCATGCTGTCACTTACTGAGGACAAAGGTGTAGGCAAAAAGAATCACAAACAAGCAACAACTGAAGGCAGCTGCAGTAAAAACATGGCAAAGCATCTACAATAAGAGAGGAAAGTCAGCATTTTACTGATGTGGGTTCTAGACGTCAGTTAGTAACTGATTGCAAGGTTTTTGCACTCAAATTCTAATATAAAATATTCTAATATGTATGATGATTATAGTTTGTGAAAATAGATGACCTTTGTATCAGTGCCTGTAATTGCTAAAAGGTTAATGCAATATTTTTATGAAACCTCTCAAACCAAAGCTTGCTTTTTCAAATCTGCTGCTTCATTTTAAATCTGTTGTGATGGTGTACAGAGGAGAAATTATTAAAATAATGTCATTGTTCAAATATGTATAGTTTTAACTGTATCTGGTTGTGATGGTCAGAAATCACCAAACATTTGACTGTAAATAATGTACAGTATATTGTCAACAACCAAATTTCTGACATAGTATATTGACTTTGATGCTGCTTTCATGTCTAGTAATGCACTAATATAAAGTAATGCTTAGATACTGAAGGAAGATCTTCCATTATAATGACTAGGTTATCAGGGTTATCAGGATTAGTATTTCTTTTTATTCTAACTCCTGGGCTGAAAAAACTATTTCCTTGGAGGGTGTGGAACAAAGAGTAAACATATTGATGTAAATGCTTTCAAAGCTTGTAAAATTTTTTTTTTTTTTTTTTTTACTCCTATAGCCTTCTTCAGTATGTTATAGCAAGAAGTAAAGCAGTAGTCCATACTTTAGTTAGTTAGATTTTGTACTTACTCTGTATGTTGCTCCTTTGCTCTATGAGCAGGACTTGGTCCATCAGCACTGTCTCTGGTGGGATAGTCTGTGCCATCAGATGGCAAGTTGACTGGCAGTTTATTGTCCATTTCTTCCTTAAATACGACTTCAGTGGAATAGTCAACCACACCAGACTGGCTGGACAAGGCTGTGGAATTGTCAGGCTTTCCATTAAAATCTTTATTTTATTGAAACAGTAATTTATGGAGGTAAAATATGAGATTGATTTGTTTTGATGAGTCTACCATGTGGCAGAGTGTGGTTGCCCTTGCGGAGAACTGATGGTCTCTGCAGGATGGATTGCTGATGCTGCTTGTTGTTTTTTTCACTAATGCTCTGGACACAGAATACAAGTGGTGTAAGGTTTTGCGGTTAATACACCGATCAGTCAAAACATTGCATTACAAAACAGTATTGTGTAGGTTCGACTTGTGGCCCCTCAGGGCCTAACTCCACAATATCTTTGTGTTGTGCTATGGTGTCTGGCACTAGGACATTGGCAGTGGATATTTTTGGGTACTGTGGGTTTCAGTGTGGGGTCTTCATGGATTGGACTTGTTTATCCGTGTGCTCAATCGGCTTGGGATCTGGGGAATTTGAAGTCCGGGTCAACAGCCTTGGGTCGCGCGGTGGGCGGTTGTGTGCTGGGTGTTCTGGTCCCTTTGTATCATGGCCAGCATAGCTTTTTTTTAGCAATTTGTGCTGCATTACCTTTTCTGTAGGATCGGACAATACATGTTACCCTTTGGTCCTGACAGGCATAAGTGAGCCTTGGGTGCCTTGGGTCTAATTGTTGTATGTAAGGTAAAATACAGAACAGCACAACCTGGTGTGCTGCTTGATGATGATTATTTTTTACAAACAACAAATCCCAAATGTTCTATTTCTGTTATACCAAAGCAATTTTTATTTGTTTATAGTTACATATAATGCTGTGGATCCATGAAACAAGTTAGTTGCTGATATCACTTATGTGAGATCATAGCTCCTATATATAGTTTCCTCATCAGCCTTCTTTTTCCCCACTCTCTCTTGAAGTAAAGACTAACAAATGAATCACTTAAACTTAAACAAACAGCTTTATATTGCTACAAAGTGCTAACACTGGCGACTCCTTCAAAATACTAAATAAACATCCCCTCACATCTTTTATTAAAAAGTGCACATTGTATAATGTCACTAAACAGGTTAATGTGTAAAAGTGCACACATACAGATTCAAACCTCACACCCACCCTGTTACAGAAAATGTATCTACTGTATCTGACCAGTCAGAATCAAGCATTCAACAGGAATGTGGAATATATAGGGTATATATTATACTGCCATCAGTTATGATCTTGAGACTCTTAATAACTTACCTTTACACATCTCTGAATGCTTAACACACTATGTTCCAAATGTAGTTTAAAGGTTATCAAGTGTTTTCTTACTCACCTGAATGTGGGGAGCAACATTAGTTTTTATTTTGCAAATATTTGAAACTCATGACAACTTTTTACTGACTTTCAGTTTGTACTTTGAACAATTCAGATTCAGATTCTATGGAAGAGGATTAGGGCCACCATACAATTAGTATTTTATCTATTTTTTTTTTCCATTTTGAGCTAGAAGTCAGGATTCTGAGACTAAACGTCAGATTTCTGAGGAAAAACTCGAAATTCTGAGATTAAAGTCAGAATTCTTAGATTAAAAGTGTCAGAATTCTGAGAAAGACTCACAAGTCTGAGACTAAGTCAGAATTCTAAGATTAAAAGTCAGAACCCTCAATATTTTTTATGATGGTCACCAATTCCCTTCTGTAAGATTCAGACCAAAGTTTGCTTATTTTTCATCCGTATTTATTTTACATTTGCATTTTCTTTCCAGTAAATGTTCTTTATTCAGGATAGACCCGAGTATAATTCTTTCTGTTGTCAATTTTTTGTTTTTACTGCAAATAGTTTTGAGCTGCAATGTATGTAAATCTATGGTTAGCGCCATAGTCATGTTACCTTTATGATGATGCACTGAGTGGCTCTTAAAGATGAATTGGCCGCAGTGGACTTTATCTGTGATCTGGACAACTCAAGAGGCTCTTCTACCAGTTCAAGAATTTGCTTCTGTTCCTTTGTACTTCTGTCTTGTCCTCCACTTGTCCCAGCATCATTATGAAGCATAGCTGGAGGTTATATAAATGGTTAGTTATTATTTTGTACCTTTTATTAGTGGTAAACGTATCCAGTAAAAGGACTGCATAAGGGTATTTACATGTACCTTAAAGCATAATGTAATACTGCATATTTCTATGATATTTAGAAACTAACATGAACATATATTTAGAAACTAACATTGCCCTTAGTGAACAGTTTCCAGACATATTGTGAAGCAAAAAACCCCAAAACCAAACAAAAAAAAACAAAAAAACAACAACAACATGCATATCGTATATTCTCTGCTGTTGTGGTGTTGCACAGGTGTGCATTGAGCTGAAGATGAGGGAAGCAACCTGTGGACCACAGGAAAGCTTGCAGATGGAAACAGCACACACACGCACACACACACACACACACACACACACACACACACACACACACACACACACACACACACACACACACACACACACACACACACACACACACACACACACTTCCGCCTGTGTAGGGCCCCCCATGTTAAGGAAAAAAATCTAAAGTGACTGTATTCTTTCCAACATCCATCTTTACTGTGCTAAAATATTTTAAATAATTTTAAAGTATTGCATTTGACGTCACTAAAAGAAATGTTGGTACTCCAAATGTATATATTTATTTAAAGATATAAAAATATTAATTTAAACCCTAAAATACTTATGTAATTAAGAAACAATATAATGAAAAACATACACCTTTACAGATTAAACTGCAGCTTGTTCATATTTCTCAGTTCTTCAAAAGGTTAATTCCTTTATGCAACTGCTATAAGACTCAAATACCTGTACTTTTGAACATTTTTCTACACATTTAAAAAAAAAGAGCATGAAAAATACTTTCACCTTTGGAGTTTTTAATGATGTTGTCTTTGTGGTTTAGTTTTTATGTTTAGGCATGAACTGAGTTTGTGTCTGCTTTCTCTAACAGGTGACAGTGACATTTAAAGGCATGTAACCACACCTTGGGGGTTTTTCTACAAAGTAAAAACTTTGCCAGAATCTGAGAATAATCAGAGGAAGTAATTTATTTTCTGGGGGTTTTGGGGTGAATGGGTGCACAAAAATATTTTTTTCACATCTTTTATACCTGTTACAAGTACTGCACTTTTAAATATAGAGAAACTACGACAGTGTTCATACTATACAAATTACTCATAATAAAAAATGCTTCTTATTTTTCTTTTTTAAAGAGATTATCTCAAATAAAAATGCAAGACAGAAATACATATACTGATACTCTGCTTATAATACATAATACATAAGATAATATATATTTTTTATTTCTGTAATTTGGAATATGCAGTTAGAGGAAAATAATCAATAACAGAGCACTGTTGATTGGTTTCCTATTATGCCAAATCATATACTGTAACTCCAGACAACAATTTGCCCAGGATTACAGTTCTCGCTATTTGACATTAAGCAGTTGTTTCATGTTGTGAAACATCTGCAAGACAAGTTAGTTCCTGTTACCACTTTCAGTATAAACAGTCATTCCCTCACCAGACACTTGTATTTTCTTTCTTTTGAAATTTAGAAGATAAAAGCGCAAAAAAAAAAAAAAACTTCTCTCCCGGGGAATATATTGACTGTTACAAAGTGATGAAACTGGAGACTCCTTACATAAATTATAAAAATTATTATAAAATGTGCCAGCATATCAAACATTAGATGTCTTTTCTTTGTTAAAACGAACAGTTTTAAAAATTGGTTTATTATATGCCCTTTATTATGTGGTGTCTGACATAAAAGTGCCTGTGAATTAATTGTTTCTATAGAAATGATAGGAATTTATATTATAAAATTTTAAATCCATATAAATTCATCCATATAAATTATGTTGAAGAAAAAAAAATGTTATTTACGCTTATGCTATATTTATTTTTACTTGTATCGCAATATAGTCAAATAGAATGGTGCATACTGCAATTTTCAATCCTTCACCATAATTTATCTACTTGTCATCCTAATCTGCATTAACCTTATCTAATCATCAAGCATTATACTCTTTTATCAAGCATTGACCTTTAATTTTTTGCACTGCTGTCACTTTTTAATTGCCATATCTCAAGATGCACATCTCTATTTGTACTATTCTATCAATTGATTATTATAGTTCTTAGTTATTGCTGTAGAAGCGGGCACTGGTCATCTCCATCTCACATGTATACTGTGTGTGTTTTATTGGTTGTGAGCGCTAGATGATGCAATTGCATCTACAGTACAAGCTTGTTACTACCCTTTGTTATATAGTTAGACATATCCATCCATCCATCCATCCATCCATCCACTTCCAGTGAAAAATGTATGATACTAACACCAACATGAGAACAGTTTGTGCTTAAAAGCTAGTCATATGCATTTTCCCATTTGCTTTTGATGCTTTTATTCAAAGTCACTTAAAAGTGAGACAAGATACAACTGAGCAGTTGAGGGTTTACGGACCTGCTCATGAAACCACTTGCTCAAGAATTTGAAATCTTCTGATCAGTTGTCAAAGCTTTGATAAGGTTTCAATCGGAACAATTGCACATTTATGCTGTTATCTAATCAAGCAATAATGTGGCAAGCAGCACAATCCACATGCAGATACCGATCAAGAGCTTCGCTTCATGTTCTCATCAGACATCAGAATGGGGAAAACTGTGATTACTGTGACTTTAACAATGACATGGTTGTTGGTGCCATGTGGACTGTTTTGTGTATTTCAGTGTAATTTTCATAAATTTTCAAACACAACAGTTTTTAGAGTTTATTCAGATTACTGCGGAAAACAAAAAAAAACATTGTGTGTGTGAACTAAAATTAAGTATTTTTCTACTGCAAGTAATCAGTCTTTACAAATCAGAAACCCCACTTAGAACACATCAAAACCTTGAGCTGGATGAGCTACAATAGTGGAAAACCATGTCAGGTTCAGGTTCCACTCCTGACAGTCATTAACAGGAATCTGACGCCATCATCAGCAAAGACTCACCATAAGACTAGAAAAAGTCTTGATTTTTTTTTTTTTTTTACTGTCCAGTTTGGGTGAGTCTGTGCCTATGATTAATCTCTGTTCTTGGCTGACATGAGTGAGTTCAGAAGGAGTATTCTGCTGTTGCATGCTCAGATGATTTTCTGCCCACTACTGTCACATCACTGTCCTGCCTGGTAGGTTGACTCAGTCTGGACACTTCCCTCTGAGCTTACTTATGAACAAGGCATTTCCACCCAACACACAGTCACTCACTTATTGTTTTTTTGTTTTTCGCACCATTTTATGCTCGAGACTGTTGTGTGTTTAGACAAATGTTTTACTGTGCCAAGCTGCACAGTGCCTAAAGATACTATTTATTAATTGGTTGTTTATGTATCAACCTAAGGAGCAACCTTATTTCCCCTCTTGTCTGTTCCAAATATTCAACATTTATCATCACCATACTAATCACTGGCCTGGTTATCTGTCATTATCTACACCAGTTTTTCAATGGTACATGCCTTAAGTTAGATATATCTATGCTTAAATCATTCATAGGTTAATGTGTACAGTACTTAATAAACAAATCACATTCCTCTAAAACTGATCAAGTACAGAGACAGCCAAAAAGTCATTCAGGATGCCTTTAGAAGTATTCCTCAAGACTAAATTATTATTATTATTATTTTTAAAAAGCATCTGGCTCTTTGGAAAAAAATATGAAGAAATAAGGTGTGACTCAAGATTTGTGCACAGCACTGTATAGAAAATCATTCCAAGTGACTGCCTCATAATGCTGGTTGAGAGTGTGCAAAATTGTCATCGAAGCAATTGGATATTTTGAAGAATCTAATATAAGAAAAAAAAAATCTGCTTTGTTTACCCTGCTCTTTCTCACTGCATAATTCCATGTTTCGTTTTATCGGTTTGATGTCTTCATTGTTGTGGTACAATTTAAAAGAATGTAAAAAAAGGAACAAATCTCGAATGGAAAGTTATGTTAATCTTTTTTTACTGGTACTGTCGTCCACATTTTATATTCTCTCTATATTCCAACATTGATATAATTGATGTGTGATATAATAATTTATGATTATTACTTAATTACTAAATTAAATAGTTAGCACCAAATTATTTACATGGACTAATGCCAGGCATGCCACACTACATAAAGCTAAAGTCAAGTTAATTTACAATCCTTTTTCCATTATTGGAATTGTAATATGCATTTCTCAGTCTAAATCAATTTTTCCCTCAGCCCATTCATTATGTTGCGCATTCTGAAACATAAGACACAGTGATTCAAATATTTGTGATATTTAAAATACATTTAAAAAAAAAGTTCACTAAGCAAAACTATCCAACAAATGGAAATGTGCACACAATCAAATTGAATAGTTTATAGAAAATTTATAAATATGACAGGCTAAGCAAAAACAATTGTAGGTATTTACACCAGTAAAGTACTGTACATTACTCTGTATTACACCAGTAAAGCTTTGTGCATTTTAATATTTATTAAAATAAATACATTTATTTATTACATGTAAGAATGACGTTGTATTGTGCACAGCCATGAGGCATAAGCTGCCAAACCCACAAAAGTTTCCATCAAATGACCACTATCTGTACTATTTGTAGGAAGAACAAAGAGTGCTACAGCTAAACATGAAAACTGGGGCATAAAAGTGCACATACTGTATGACTGCAACTTATGTTCTAAATGATAAAAAATCTAGACTAATAACTCAAGCAAGAATAGATTAAAGCATTTTTAAGTTAATGTAAATCCTGACATTAGGTGTCACTTCTGGTGATTTGGTTGATAATTCGATTATCTCGAATGACAACTCTTTTCAATGTTCGTGTCAGTGATTAGTGTATAAATGTTTCTAAATGAATAATCCAGTGTACAAATAGTGTCTTAAGACATTCTGTGATTATAAAGCAATCAAATGGGAAATTAAGCTTCATCAGCGAATCAGGTAAATTGCAACGATAATCATCGTATCGTACAATAGTCAACTAATATTTCAGATATTGTTCTACTGGTCTACTAATGACCTCTACTACATGCAGTGTGCAGTGTTTTACGTCCCACTTCAGATTCATTCTGACTCAACAGTCTTAGTTGTTTGCAGTATTTACTTTTCTGTTATAATCTATTTTATCCTTCTTCACCTAAATACTAGAAGATGTAGCAAAAAAAGTATGTTTCCAACTGAATTTAATATCGGTGAGTCATTTAGAATATAACTCTGCAGACTTGTGTTTGGAGATAATAGAGGTGATTTCCGTTCTTAATAAACGTGTGGTTAGCAAAGCTGACAAATTTCGTTCATACGAAGCAGCATGGCATTTCAAAATGTTTTTAAGTGCATGATCTGTACACTGTATAAATCTCCATTTATGAAGTGCACCTTCTGAGATGCTCATTATATGTTTTAGTAATTTCGACATGCACATGTTTGCAACTTAAGCAGTTTCATTTTTGATCTCATATAACCCATGGACACAACGCCGAAGTGTGTTTATGTGCAAAGGCATGACTGATGGTCTTTTATACCACAACACCTCCCGTGAAAAAGGTACACACCTTGATATTGTATTGTTTTAGATACTAATGCACACAGTGGGCTCAATGTAAGCCGCTTTACCAGTTCTACGCAACTGTAAGAAAATAGCTAATGTTTTTCATCTAAAATGGTATCCCTATCAGAAAATGTGGACAAACTATATTAACATTTACTACCTCCATTTATATTACTCTGTGTTTCTTGTCTTCACTATTCATTACAAAACTGATTTAACATACATATATGTATATACAATGTAATGCATATACTATGTAAAGTTTCAGGTAATATTTTGTCTATTTTCTGAATTTGTAACTTACCTTGTAACGTCGAGTGATCTTCCAGCACTAAACAACACTAATTTTAAATCTACTATTCATGATGATGGAAAGATATACACTCTACTACTACAGTTTGGTTAAGACTGCAAGAAGTGTGTCAGCGTTACCTCTCATTGCCTTTATCTGTCTGTCTTTCCCACTCAGTTTGTCTCGTTATGGTTTCCTTGCTGTGCAGGAAAAGATGGTTCCTTTCAACAGGAAGAAAAAAAAACAAAACAAAGACTGAGTTCTCTAGTGTGTAAAAAAAGATGCACGGTTATTCACTGTGCCCTCTTTTGTGATTGTAATTGAGAAAGTGAACGATTTCTTAAACTCTCAGTTTTAGCAGAGGTCCCTTATAAGATTTAATCTCAGGTCCACAACAATTTTATAATAAAAAAATAAATAAATACATGAATGGTTTCATGAAATGTTTAATTTAGTTCTCTTAACTTTGCCTTCAAGAACATCTTTATTGAGTAGCTTTAATATTACACTGTTGATTGGCAAGTTTACAAGTTATGTTCCTGTGAAATACCAATTACAAAAACCTTTTAATCTGGTTGGATAAGATTAAGGTTTCAGGAACGCCTATCAATCCCTTTACCTGATGCATACAGATGTACTCTCAGGAAATATGAATTGTAAATTGAAACCAAACAAATGTAAAGCCGATTAACAAATAGTATGGATGCTATTGTGAATAATTGATTAATGACTTACCGCTGCCTGCAGATAAACCGGTTGCTGAAAAAGTATTAGTCAAATGATCATTGGTTGGGTCACCTCCTTATTTATAGGTTTCACATCATGCCAAAAAATTTCCCTTAACATCGCTCTGTATGCATCTGTCTGTGTGTGTGTGTGTGTGTGTGTGTGTGTGTGTGGTAGTGGGGGGGGGGGGGGGGTTGTATACATCAAACAGATCTATAATATATAATCTAATCTTATATGAATCTAAAAAAAATTATTTAACATAAAAAAAAAACAACTTATATGTGTGAAATGAGTTCTAGTACTTTAAGTGGAGACATTTTAATGAATTCAGAAGTATGACTAAACAACACACTTTCTCTGTGTTTATTTTATACACACCTTATTAATCCACTGGTTTTATACATATTATAATGCAAATGATGTTGGAGGCTGCTGAATTTCAACCTGAGATGAAAAAGTACTGCAGCTTTGATAATCTTTAATAGATCTTTGTTACCCTGCTATTTTTAGGTATATTATGTGCTTTCGATTAATGACAACCAAAAATACGTCTTTAATGGAAAAGAACATGGGGAAGACCATTCCGGAAGGCAAAAATGTGCAATAAAAATAACCTGTTGCGTGTATGGAAAGTCCATTTACTGGGTATGGCGTACTGTACATGACGTGACACTAATGGGGTGGGGGGAGCTATTACCGTATGTTCATATAATATGCACCATGTCCGGTTACTCTTGAATACAGAAAAACGTTCATGATGAAGCTGATTTTTTTTTTTAATCACTAATGATGTTCTCTTATTCAGATATCAAGATATGCCAAACATCTGTCTTCATTAATAATAATAATAATAATAATAATAATAATAATAATAATAATAATAATAATGTTATTAGTATTAACTTAAGTAATTTTGAACATTACATACTGTAAATCGTTTTCAGATATAATAGTAACGGTGAAATGGTACATATGATGCATTTCTTCTTTTAATACAATCATGCTTATGCAGATCACATTTTTCACCCAAAGCAACAATTACATTAAAAAGATTTGTAATGATGCTGTGAACATATATCAAAATAAGTTTAATATACTGGACTTTATGTAATAAGCTCAAACAAAACCAAACAATAAAAAGCATATTGAATTATATTTTAACTGATTGTTTTGTAGAATTTAGACAGTTTATTTTAATAATTAAATAATTGCGATTACTGTATAGTAAATCAATAGTTTTACAATTTTACTCAAGTAGTTTCTAAAGGATTTTACTTCTTCTTCTATAATGTTAAACCTAATTTTCCCACTATGATTACTGTTTGTAACTTTGTGTTTGTTACACAATGACCTGTTAATTTCACCAATCACATTTTCTCTACCATGCAAAGTAAACCCTGATTTTATCTTATGGTAATTGCAGATAGACAAAGAAAATATTAATGGCTTCCCTAAAATTAAGAATATAAATTTAATTTAAATAAATGTTACTGAATATACAGTACTAATTGTAAATTTTGTTCTATATCAAATTATGTAAAATGAATGTTTAAATGAATGTGCAACCTCTGTAATTAGTTAAACAAATAAACATACAATAAGCTTATCATTCATTCACTGTAACTGTCTCTATGAAATGGAATTCATCAGCACAAATTTAAAATGAAGTGCTTTTTTAAGTATTCATTTATTTTTGGAAGAAAGCTTCCAAAGAAGAAGTCTTCCAGTGAAGAATGTTGGAGTGAAGAATGTCGGCCTAATATTAATCACGATAACATGTGATAGATGATTAGATGAGTACTGTTGAAGTATCTATGATCTAGGATAGTATTAAAAAAATCCGTCGGTAGGTGAGTAAGTGAGTCAGTAAGTATGTAAGTAACTACAGAAAAGTAAATAAACAAACAAACAAACGAATAAATGTTTTTGTATATCTTCCAGTAATTTAAAAATATGTGGGAAATGTTTACTTCTGAAATATTGCATTCCATTGTTTTACACAGACCATAAACAGCATCTAATGTTACACTCAAAATAGTTTCCTAATACAATCACATGACTTCTGACATTATATCCACTGATTATTGAGTGGACGGTAAATTAGGCTTACTCGTTTTCCTAGAGTAAGCTATAAAATTCACAACTCCAGCTTAATACCCAGTGTATCTTTAGTTCCCTGCATTCCTACAAACGTGCAGCATTTATGTATCATTCAAAATTACTTGTCTCGAAGGTGCATTGTACGTATCCATTGCTCCATTGAAATGCATTTTCTGGAAATAGGAATTTAAGTGCGCTTGCTTTTGGTCAACTTCCATCGTTTCAACTAACCTTCATCTAAATACAGGCCTAAACCAAGTATTTTCAAGATGATTCTTTAAGCTTACCTTATCTGGAGCTGCATTTCAGCAGTTTAATTAGTAGTGATTGTTGTCTGTAAGGGACAAGGTTCCCAAATGTATTCTGCATTAGGGAAAATGTCTGAAAGGTATGAATCACTAACATTACAATATCCATTTGGCAATAATGTGAAAATTGTTCTGTTTATATCTCTTTGTAAAAACAAAAATATCCTTCTTTAAATCATACTATGCAGCCTAAGAAAACTCTTCTCACTTTGAGAAAAAAACTAAATCTTCTCACTAAATCTTAGCACTTTGTTTATTGTTAAATCAGCTATGTTGTGGATAAAATTGAGCACTTTGGCTAGCTACTCACTTAAACTTTACCATAAGAGTAAATGTTTAATAAACTTAAAGAGTCAGTCAAAAAATATATACATATATGTATGCATAGTATGATATATATTACATTAATATAATATTCATAGTACTATCATTTTCTCACTTATCATACCTAATATTATCATATAGCCAAATGACCAATAAGCTTAATTGTAACTGAGCTTTTGGACTTTCACAGTAACAAGGTTATACAGCTTGCATAGGAAATTGTATATGAAATATCACATTAAACATGTATGAAATTATGAGGATATTTACGATTTTTTAAAAATCAGATAACATTAAAGAAAGGCCGCAAGGATTAATAGACACATAAGCTTAGATGTGTTTGATTATTTATGTATTTGTGTTTGGAATACTCCTGTATGTCCTGTCCTATGGAACAAACAAAACTAATGCACACAATATGCATATATGTGGTTGGTTCAACAGAGTTTTAAAAATGATCAGGAATACAAACAGGAAAGATCAGTGCTATTAATAATAATAATAATAATAATAATAATAATAATAATAATAATAAAGCCGTATACATCTTTCAAAATAATCCAACTGCATGAGAATAATGATGTAAAAAGTTGAAATAATAATAAATGATTTCATTATTTTATATATATCATCACCCGGATGAACACTTGGCGTTGCAGTTAATTGGGTCAAGGGGCGTGTTGGTGCGAGCAAGGGGCAAGACTACGCCACTAGGAATACTTCAACTGTGTTTTGACCCCTGGAAAACGATGGACTCGCCACTTCCTTCTAAATTTAGCCACATTCTCGTCGGCGCTCGCTGAGCAACCAGAGCTCATACAGTAGTTGATGTGACCAGAATAAGCCGCTGGTCCCGCGAGATTGGCTGAAGCTCCGCTGCTCTCCATTGCTGCGATGCGGTTCGGCACGTTCTAAGGGCGCGCGACAGAAAACGCCATCGTCATTCGTGCAAAAGGACAACAACCATGGCGCAGGGGAACCATTTCCTAACAATCCCCAAGCAGGAAGGTCTTTTCACGGCCATTAAGAGCGGCCGAGGTGAGGACAACGGCGATAACTCGCCCGTTGAAGACGAGGATGAAGAAGAAACCGAGGAAGAAGTGCGGTTTATCCCGCGGTGCTCTCCGGTACCGAGAAAGCGTGGCCCTTCCATTACAGACGAGACCGCGGAATACATGCGGATTCGCCTGGCACTTCAGCGGAGAGTGTCTTTCGCGGACGCCACCGGAGGAGAGCTGGTCGACGTGCGCGAGTTCGCCGCGTTCGACTCGGGCGACGATGAGAACAACGCCGACTGGGAGGAAGAGGAGGCGAAGTGCCGCAGGGCTTACCTCGAGCCCGTCTATCGCGTGTGGCCCGAGTTCCAGGCGCGCGACACGAGCGACCTGATGCCCGCCGTGCGCGCGGGGAAAGTGGAAGTGGAGAAGGTGACACCCGTGCAGAACCAGCCGCTCTCTTTCGACGCGCTCATCTGTGTCCTTAATGTTTCTTATCACAAACGCGTCTATGTCCGGTCCACCATGGACGGCTGGATCACTTGCACGGATTCGGTCGCAGAGTACGTGCAAGGTTCCCACGACGGCGACACCGACAGGTTTTCGGCCCGGCTCTCCTTCTCCGAACCGTATCTCTTCAACGGAGCGCGGATCGACTTCGTGGTGCGTTATGAAACGTCTGAAGGAGAGTTTTGGGCAAACAATTCAGGCAGGAATTACTCAGTTACCCTTGTCGTGTCCTATGAGGAGGACACACGCCAAGATAATAAGGTAGATGATCGAGAAATTAAAGGCATACTGAAGCCTTCAAGATTCAGGTAACTGCCCTGCAATGCCTGCGTCATAAATAGGCATATAAGAGATCACGCTTAGCTGCGCTTGTGTTTCTGGGGGGGGGCTGTAACCTAGTCATTTGTTTACCCAAGGTCATTTTGTATTGCTGCTTCACTGCTTGTTTATTGTTGATGTCCAGGTGTTTACGATCACATACACCCGCTGCTCATCCTAACAGGAACACTTTCACCTCATTCAGGCCTGCACTCCTGTTCTAATCTGGAAGTGTCCAGTTTCAGAGAGCCTGTGACCACTGCACACATTGACAGGTGTGCAGTGGTCCTCTGCTGTTATAATCCATCTGCCTCAAGGATTATGTGATACCTTTTTGCTCACCATGGTTGTAAAGAGTGCTTTACCATAGCCTTCCTGTCACGCTGGCCGCTCTCCTGTGACCTCTTTATGGCATAACTATGTGCGTGAATTTATGCATGGCACAGCTGCCACACGATCGATTGCCTGGATAAACGAGCGGTTCCTATTAAAGTGGCTGGTGAGTGTATGTCTTAGATATACTCCAGAAAGGCCCTGAAATAATGTTTTAGCAATGAAGTGCTCCCAATGATTTGCCTTAAAGAGCATCTTTTTTTTTTCTTTAGCTTGGGTTAATTATTCATCTTTAACACCTAATTTCTATTTTGAAAAGTAGGCAATTTAAATATTGGCTATAATAATTACCTAGGTAATTCACCAGTGTTTTTAAGTAGCCAATTCACACTGGTGACCTTTAGTCGTGTAAATTAACTTCTTGGCATAGTGAATTTAACTTGTCTCTTGGTATAACAAAGGACATGGGAAGTCAGGGTGATGCAGCACAACAGACATTCAGGCCTCTGCAATTGTTAAAAAAAAAAAAAAAAAAAAGGACATAATTTCATAATATATAGATGGCGCATGTCACATGTACAGTATGCTGCTTAAAATGCCAGCACCCCATGCCTTCCTGCATCCCTGGGCATAATTACATAGTGCTGAACCTGTTTTAATAAAGACTTGAAAGTCAAGTACTTCATGCAAGACTACTTGTGTTGGAGCAGCAACCGAGCTGTTGTTGATGAATGAACTATTTGCTTTCATCTGTTTGGTATTCAGAGGTTTAATTTACAGGCTGCACACATTAGAAAGTATTGCGCATGCGGTTTGTGACCTGTGCTTTAGCGCTGAATATAGTCAGTCTTTAGTTACTAATATTAGCGCCATCATACTAGAGCTATGGATTATAACTGCCTTACTTGTTTGTGCTGTATAAGAATTATGGAATACTTTTTGACAGTGACAATTTGTACAAACACCCCACACACTATCCTGTACAGCAGTGTGTGTGTATATGTGTGTGTGTGTGTGTGTGTGTATGTGTGTATATATATATATATATATATATATATATATATATATATATATATATATATAACTGTATAGCAACTATCCTAAATGGCAGGAGGGATATGAAAATAGGACAAGGGATGTTTCACTTTCAGCGCTGGTTCTTGTAAAGCTTCTGGTTCTTGTTCTGGTTCTTGCAAAAACTTTTTTCCTAGAGGCTGCTGGGTGGCCTGAAGACTACAATTGAACAGAGGGTACACACAAAATGTTTTACACGTGTATCATCCCAAACCTCTTTTGATGTTGGAAACAATGCTTTCTTATAAAATGACAACGTTGAGCAGTATTAAGAAGCTCAGAGATCCATACTCCAGATATGTTTGACCTTTCCTCAAGTGTCAAATGATACTGCTGCCCAAAAAAACTAAAGGTCGTCTTCTGTTTTCTCAGAGGAGCAACTATCATTCCAGAACAGTGCAAAAGAAGTGTACTGTTTCAGCTAGGTTATTATTGCATCCAACTGAACATTAAACAGTATCCATTAAACTGGATTTGCAGGACAGTCCTGGGTGTAGATTTATTAAAATATATATTTTATATTTTTAAACCTCTTTAGAGCAATGTGATAGGTTTGACAGCTGAAGAATAGATACAGGTTAAGGATGTGCATTATGTTAAGTTTTAATTTTTTGAATATCCTTAAGTGTTAATCACAGAATATTCACTTGGTTACAAGTACAAGGTCAGTGATGTGGATTTGTCATTTTAGTGGCAAAAAAAAGAAACCTGCACATTCACTGATTAGCCATAACGTTTAAACCATCTAGGTTTTGGGTTCTTCTTGTGCAACTGAGGTGGCTCTAGCCCTTCAGGACATGGCTCAGCAGGGCCTCTGGTGGTGTGCTGTGGTGTCTGGCACCATGATATAGGCAGCGGATCCTTTTGGGTTGCGCGGTGGGGCCTCCATGGATCGGACTTGGTTATCTTGTGCATCCCATGGGTGCCTGATCAGACCTAGGATTGTTCTTGGGCTGTTCGCCTACTGAGCCCCGAGTGTACTGGATGTTCCGGAACCTTTCTACCAATCCATGTTTTTCTTCAGCGTTTTGTGCTGCTTTGGCTTTTTTGTGGGATCAGACTGAACATGCTGGCCTTTGGTCCCCTGTGGGCATGTTTGTCACTTCACCTTTGGTTATAATTTTAAGGCTGATTGGTATATGTTTGTGTAACAAGTTCTGACATTGAACTGAATGATTACGGTTGCAGAGTGTGTAGGTTGACAGTCAACAAAGACACTTTGCACATGATATTTACTAAACCATGTAAAAATACCAACCTGACATGCAGGTGGCATTACATCTAGTGTAAAATGGGCTTATTCCATAAATGTATTAATGTACAATACTTATGTACTTATTAATGTATCGCCCCAGCTAGCATGCAAGTTACTTGCCACCAAGAACATAATTTTTTTTGTTTTTTGGCCTCCAATAGATGCTCCTAACTTGCGCACACAGATGTTTCTGTTTCCTGCCAAATTTTCCCAGATGTTTTTTTTATGCTTCAATTTCATGGTCACAGAACAAAAAAAATAGTAATAGTACTCAAATACCGGTGACCCAATAAAGTATACAGGGTATTCAATTACATGTGTAAACCACTAATATAAATGTCATCCTAAAGTTTAGTTAATTTATTGCTTCTTCTGTAAAGCACCAGTTTGAAGTGAGGTGTGCCATACTGCATGCTAAGAATGACAGTACTATGCTTTTTTGCTGTCAACAGTTCGCAAAATAAATTAGCAAAATGAATTCTATATTTAAGCACAAAAGCTCTCTTCTCTTGTGTGTGTTAATATATAATATAAACATAATATTTCATTATATATATTATGTGGTCAAGTAGCCAAATTTACACATGGACTTTCCAGCATATTTCTCTCTTGATTTTATTTCAGTGGAGAGGATGACTCTGACTTCTATCAAGACACAGATGACGGTATGGAATTGTAAAAAAAAAAAGGCTATATAAAGAACATCACTTAAAAAAAAAAAAAAAAGCAAACTATTTACTAGAAAACCATTGATTATTAAAACATGTAGAATGTTTTGTACCATGTTGCAATGTTTTTTTAAACCATCATGTTTGGCCATGCATTATTTCATTTTAGGGAATGATGATGATGATGATGCAGAGAGAGAGACAGTTGCTGAAATTCCCTCAACCATGAGTCCGCTCATTATTAAGCCAGAGATCGACATTGAGGTCAGTAATGTCTTTCTTACCACAATGACCACTGTCAGCACAGAATGGTGATCTTGTTGTAACTGTAACTTATGGGAAAATCTGTAACTTGTGTAAAATCAGTTTGACAGCAAAATGAGATAAATGTCAGTTTTGGATGTTTGATCAATTTGGTTCCCAGGCAAACATGATGCTTTATAACAATTTCTATTGTTGTTGTTGAAAATCGATGCTATACATTCTTTTTTAAAGAGGTTTAAACTATCACTGTTCCTGGTTTTTATGCATTTGGGAGTCATGATGCATTTTAATGTTTACAAAAGAAAACTAATCAGCAAGATAATGCTACAACACTTAGAAGACATGTGAGACTGCTTAAATCAAGTTCTCATAATGCATTAAACCTGTTCATATGTAGTTCTTCCAAATAATACCAAGTCCATATGTTGCAAATTGAACCTTTAAATAGATTGTAAATATATTTCAAAATATATTCAGTTATGTAAAATCCTGCTAGAACGTTTGTGAACCCTTTACAATTTTCTGTAGGTAATGGGGCGCCTTCAGGGTGCCTCTACTATTGGTGTTATCATTATTATTTTAAAAGCTCAAAAAACTTAAAGCTAAAATTCCTCAAAACTCCCAAAATTCCTGTTTTTTCTGATCTGGGACTGGCCAACAGTATCATTCAAGAAACTTATCTCAAATGTTCTAACGGGTTTCCTAAGTATAATGGAATGAAAATTAATCTGATTAAGGGCTCAAAATCATGTTGCTTAAAAAAAAATATGTACCCCTTCAGAAATGGCTCTGGAATCAGTGCAGAAATCTCTTTAATGGTGACTTTAATGGTGTTTGTAGAGTGGACACAAACTGCTTTTGGACCAACTGCCATTCTGTGCTCAAGTTTTGAAACCCACAATGAAACTTAGCATCTTACAGTTTTTAAAGCAAACAATCTAAGAACCAAAACTCAAGCAACGACAGTTCCTTTGATATAAGGAAAAGAGTCACATGAGTGTTTTCCTTTGAGATTTATGCTGGATACATCCTCCGTGCCTGTGAGTTCCATGTGCAGGGGGGTGGCGGCAATGATGGGGCCCAAGCCACACCCCCTCGACATCATAGGCAGTATACAGACTAGTATCTTTATAACCATATGGGCAAGAAACATGTCAGCTTCAGCCTTTTGCTCAGGAAAAGCAATGCGCCCCTACTCATTTCTCCAGTAATTTTCTTTGTATAATTTTAGGTAACTCAATTAAAAAAATTATTTTAAAATGATATAGTTTTTACAATTAATTTACTGAGCAAAATTATTCAACACTAAATATGTAAATTAAGATCACCAGGCTGGAAGAGGTTGCAAAGTCATTTTATTTAAGAGTTTGCCCTTACCTGAGAGGGACATGGTATGCAAATAAAAGAAACTCAGCACCACTTTTACAGAAATCAGTTCAAGGGCACATTGAATAATTATACCAAAAGTACAAAAAAAAAAAACATGATAACATCTAAGGATCAACAGGCCTCTCTTGTATGACGTACTATTATTGTTCATGAGCCACTATCAGGGAAAAATTGAAGAACAGTCCTAAGAAGCACACTGCTGCCCCTCTGAAGATTGCTCAATACCATATATAGCGTTATGTTGTGTTACTACATTCCAACATTAGAACCTCATCCCAACTGTGAATGATGGGTGTGGCAGCATCATGGTTCGGGGCTGCTCTGGTGCCTAAGGTCATGTACGCCTTGCCATTATTGATGGATCCCTGAATTCTGGATTGTACTAGCAAATTCTACAAAGGAATGTAGAATGCCAGGGTACTTAATTTTGTAGACTATTGTTCTGAAAATAAATGTAACTATGTTTTTACAAGATTTTCTTTAGCTACTTTAAGAATTAGGGTAGTACTAAGGTGTAAATGAAGATCGCATTTCAGGTCAGTTGAATGCAGAAATACAGTAACTTGTTATGGGTTCACAAATGTTACATGTTAATGTTAAAATGTTAATGTTACAGTTTACATTATCTATTTTTTTAGTTGTCCAAAATTCAGTATATCCAAATGATCAAATGACTTGTCATTACCAAATGCCTTCTGTATCAGAAATTATTTTGTGGGTAATATTCTTAAAAAAAAAAAAAAAAAAAAAAGCCAACAGGAGTGTTCTGTAATGAATAGGGTTTACGCATTGGATTATCTGATGGAGCATCATCACTTCTGCGTTTTCTAGTCTTAATGGATGCGCTAGGAATTTTAATGCTCTTTTCTGCAGTGTGGTGTAATTCATTGGTCTTTTAATGTCTCTGTCGCACTCACTGCCATGCGTTAAATAAGACAATGCAGTGTACCATGCTGTGGTCTCATTGTGCTTAGGTTTATGAAGTTCATATCTGTGAAAATAACAAATGAAAATGGGGTGAGTATTTTTTTTAAACTAGTAGGTGTAGATCAATAAGGGCAACATTCTGATTTAACTCCACTGAACTGATTATATGCATGCACTCTTAGAAAAAGCCTCATATGGAATCCTTGAGATTTTTTTCGTGTTGTCTTTCTATGGGGAAAACTTAAAGGTTCTATGTAGAGTTGTACCTACAAGGTACAACTCCTTGTGAAAGCTAGGAGTTTTAACCAATTTTTTTCTGAGAGTGTAGTACTAAATACATAACTAATTTTCCACTTTCTTTATTTTAAATATAGTTTACTTACTGATACAACTAACATTTTTTTCCCATGTTGAATATGAATTTTTTTTTTTTTTTTTTTTTGGATTTTTCCCCGATTTTCTCCCTAATTTAGTCGTGTCCAATTCCTCCCCGTCACTAGGGGGCTCCCACATTAAGGCTACTACTACCACTCAGCCGGGAGGGCCGAAGACTATCACGTGTTTCCTCCGAACCACGTGACGCCAGCCGACCGCATCTTTACGAACTGCTCGCTCATGCACCGTTGGGGGCGGAGTAACACACTCGGAGGACAGCGCTATCCGCTCCCTCCGTTGCGCGAGCTCACAGACGCCCCTGACTGGCTGTAGAGCCGTGATTAATGTGGGAGCACTAAGTACCTCTCATCCCTCCCCTCTGAGAGAGCTCGGCCAATCAGCTCTCTCTAGACCTCCGGCTGCGAGAGGTTACAGCACCACCCGGGATTCGAACTGGCGATCTCCGGATGATAGGGCGAGCGCTTTAACCACTGCGCCACTCGGAGGCCGAATATGATTTTTTTAAATAACTCGTTTATCTTATTTACTGGCATACGGTTTGGGAATCAGCATTGCAAAAGGCCTTAAGTCCCACATGACAACAAAAGTGGGATTCTAAGTTTAGTTGTAAAAATTAATTATATCATGCTTCCAAGGAGTATATAGCTGTAGTAGATTGTAGTCGATAGTAGAGCTGTGTATGTGATCATTTTAGACAGGCAGAACCATGGAAGGTTGAGTATTGATTTGATTTTGTTGGTGCAGTCTGGTAAATAGACAGCCTGGATAGGATTGTGGTCGATATCAGGATAAATATAATGTACAAATTGAATTATTTATCCAGGGTTTTCTTTTCTTTTTTTCTTCCCTAATGGTGTCAGATAACAGACATGATCAACGATCAGAACATCTGTAACATGCATTTACAGAGACATGTGCTCATCTTTGAAAAGCAATTATGTAGTGCTGATTAGCACCAGGTAGCTTACAAGGCAGGAGTTAGCTGATTAGCACCAGGTAACTCCTGCCTTGTAAGCTAAGCAACCATTGCTCACTGTCCTCTTCTGGTGGTTGTAGAAGAGAATAAAGGAAACAGCGGACAGCTGCTTAGCCATATATGGAAAAAAAAAAGTGGTAAGTGCTGTGGCAGAAACGGAAATGGCCAGAACTCGTGGCTGCTTAGCCTCTTGGAATAGGAAATATGAGAAACTCTCAAAGAGAAACACTCCTCATTATTGTGTGTTGCCTCCAGGCTGAAATTTTTACAATGATATGATTGTTTCTAAAATGTATTACTCTTGTGAGTCGTAGATGATGGCACCATTCCTCTTGACTTTCCTCTTGGTCCACATGGGAGATACAGTGGGCATAGAGATCTCCAAGCAACATTCTAAGCTATGGGAGCCATAAGGTGCAATTACTGGAGTTAAAGCAAATGAGGAAGCAATTTTGACTGCCAGTGTCAAAGCCTGATAAAAGCAGCCTATGCCACCTGGCAGTAGTACATAACCAAGTGGCGCACAGGCACTCGAGGTTCTAGATGATTGCTTTATTCTGTCGGAATCGGCAAGTAAAAACATGAGAGCAAGCTGCACTTAACTTTTTCCTGTGAAGCTGGATTTCAAAACCCACAATAATAATTGGGGAGGGTGGAGTTTGGAGGATACAGACCAAATTATATCATAACTGTGATAGAAAAATAGGTTGCCATATCAGGGTGTGAGCAAACTCAGATTTTCACAGGAAGCAGAAGGGTATAATTTCTGAAGATACACTGATAAGGTTCGCAGGATTTCCCCTCTCTGACTGAAGTATTGGTGTCTGATACCATCAGGTCAGTGGCTGTTGAGCTTGCTACCAAACGGTTTACAGGTTCACCACTGACCACTGGCAAACACAGGGATCCACCACACTTGGTCATCCTATAGACTGCAGAACTCGATATTCAATACAACAGCACAATCCAGAGAGTGATATTGCTTTTTAAAACAGTTCCACAAGCACCAGTTGTTATCAACAGATTATGATTTGTTTGATTCTTTAACCAATTATTTTGATCTGCCAACACACATCCTTCCTGAGACTAGCAGAACTATATACTGTAACAGACTTGATGAGGTGGCAAACCTCTGTTAGGAACTGACATCATACAGGCAGTAATATATTAACTATCTGCTGAACTTTGTATCACGTTATCTATCAATGTATTGTGTATTATCCTTTGGAGGGTACCATAATGGATAGCATGGAGGTTGCTACATAAAAATTACCATTAGGGCAGATGAACATAACATATTTCTGTCAGTATCCTAGTACAAGAGTTCCATGTTCCATGGTGCCCTGTTATCTTGCATGTACTCTTGTACCAGAACCAAGTACTAATAGTGTGGTACATGTACTGTATCAGCAAATAGGTACCTACATGTAGCGCAATGGTACCTATAACATGGTAAAATTTCCTTGGGAGTCTAAAAGGCCTCTCTCTGTTCTGTAGTCTTCATGGTCTTTGTTGACTTTAATGCTGCCAGAGTTTAATCCTGTTTTCATTTCTCATTCCTTTAAGAAAAGAGTCCTGAAGATATCACAGACGTGCTGATATTCAATACAACAGCATGACCCCGAGTGTGATAGTTTTTTTTTTCTCCTTACAACAGTTCCACAAAAAGACCATTTATTATCAACAGATTTTGATTTGTTTGTTTATTTAACCTGTTAGTTTGCTCATGGCAGAACTGAATAATCATGACTGGCAGAGCTGGCAACAACAGTTAGCAACTGTCAGTTAGTGTAATTAACATGGGTGAGTTAAGTAGGTTTAAATTCTTACTGGTACTATGTGGCCAAAAGGTGAGGAGAATAAATCGTAGAGGTGGTGGACAGCCGTAAGAAACGATATACAATATAAAGATGTACTTTATATTTCCACTTGTTCTGCTTTAGAATATCAGCTAACTTTCCAGGTTTGCTTGGATGAATTCCAAAATGCCGTAAATGGAAAGGTAATGTGCTAGCGTGTACAATTCCTTGTTCCATAAACCAAGTTAGCTTTGTAGCTCACGTTAGCCTTGAACATGACAACACAGAGAATTCAAAGGCAATTCAGAAGCAATTACTAAGGAGACTCAGTGTTGCTTAAGATGACATAAGATTTAAGATGACTTTTTCTTGCTGAACGTGCTTCCGTGACTGGTTTTGAATGTGGGGTTTTGGCAGGCAACTGCTCTCCTCTCTTTCTAGTACTTCAGGTCGTACCAATCTACTTTCACCCATACCGATGATGTTACGATGAGTTAATGTAATTAACAATTGTTAGAATATATCCATATTATTAGACAAAAAGGCATACATCAAGTCTTGTCAGTGTCTTGACAGTCTCATCATCTGTCTTTCACTACAAAAACTGTCCATGTGCAGGTTTTTTTTTTTTTTTTTGTCAAGTGTCATATTTAAAGGTGTAAAAATTCAGTGCTATAAGGCAAAGTTTTTTTGTTGTTGCTTCTACAAAATGAGATGCTTCTTGCCATATCTTACAAAAACAATGAGAAGTTTTGTCTTGCAGCAAATGGGGGAAAATTTGGGGTTTAATTATAGATGTCGGACATAGTAGCCAGAGCATGATCTCTTGCACTCTTCATAGGAAAATAGTGTTTTAGGCCATGAAACCCTATTTTAGTGCTTATCATCAGCATGCAGCCAACTAACTGTGTGGTAAAGTAAGGCAACAGTAAACATGGCTAGATAATATGCTGTCTGTTAACTGCTCATCCATGCACACTCTGCATGTGGGTAAAGGCTTATATTTTTGTACCATACATGTTTTTTTTTTTTTTTAATTGCATGTAAATACTGATTAATATTTAAATGTGCTGAAAAGTGAGACTGAAATTAAATGCCCATCTCTAATAAGGATCACAATGAGTTCTGCCAGAACTCAAAAATCAAAAATCATCTGCCAGTTTTTAATACTGCACAGAAATTCTCCATTACTATCCCTGAATTTCAGTGGCAGTTTTAGGATCGGTGTTGGAGATGGGATTGAGGGTTTTCTTTCATTTCTTTTTTATGCCAATTGCCAAACTGTAAACAGTAAATGGACTTGTATTTTCATGTCCACCATTTTATCATGGAGCTAAGTGTCTTCCCATATTGTAGTTCTCTTGGCTTAATTCGACCTAGTCATGTTTTATTTTATTCAGCAATGTTATCGATAGTAATTATGTTTTGCTTTTCCACCTGGACAGCTCATTGAAGCTTCAGCAAGAACTTAGGTAATGGGCACGCTGCACGCTAACTCCTCATCTTGCTACTGTTATCATTTCCTCCATGGCACGTGGAAAACAAGAACATTTTGTTCAGAGCACTGATAGTTATCTTGTCTTTGGTACAGTCTTTGTGAAAGTGTTAACTCTCAAGAGAATTATGTTTGTTTATAACATTTGTTTTATTACCTCATTGCATTCCTATTTCCTGTCGACACATTGCATGCTTTATTGTGTTATATAAGTTCAATGGACATTATATATCTCTTTTAATTAACCATGCTTATAGATTCCAAAGAAGATTAGAATCTGTATTACCACAAAAAAAAGAAAAAAAGAAAAAATAAATCACAGCCAAAACTAATTTACTTCTATTATTTCATATTAAATATAGTGGATCACAGTTGAGTGCTATATGACTTTTTTTTTGTAGTAATCAAAAAGATCACCACATTGGTTATTAATAATAATAATAATAATAATAATATAAGCTCAGTGTCATTTGTATTTGTCACTAATATTTCTAACTATAGCTGTTAACAGGCTAATGTGCTTATATGTACTCATATGTTATGAATACCAAAGTAATATTTAAATGTATATCTAGACTTCGAAAACAGCATGGAAAATATAATGATGGTGATACTAATATCTTTGGTTCATTCATGCTTGTGAATGACCCAAGGCTAAGGTATTACTGGTATGTACATAGTTTATGGAAGATTTTCATTTCTCAAAGTCCCATCCCATCCTTTCATTCAGTGTGTTTGTACATTAGTGTTTTGTACTTTACAGTGTTTTCAGAGTCATTTAATATTTGCGTTTTTGGTTGCAGATTCCTGAAGTTTTGATTTCTCCCTCTAAAGCTAGAGAAGACCCTACACAAGCAGAATGTCCTCCTCAAAGTACTGACAGTCAAGAGGAACATACTTTACAGGATTCATCTAAAAATCCTCCACAATCAGACCATCTAGAGAAAGACCAAGGCACAGAATTACTAATACCAGTCGAGAACAAAACAGATTCCATTCAGAATGAAGCACCAGATAATGACGCAACATCTAACTCTGACAGATATTCGATGCATTCTGTCGAGGGCAGCCATGCCGTTTGCCCAAGCCAAGATAGCCACCAGTCAGACACTGCAGTCCAAACACCTGTTGTCTTGGGCATCACTATACCAGCCACACTTTCAAGTATTCAAGATATGAAGGAAGTTAACCCAGAAGAATTAAAAGACCACATAGAGAATGATGCAATACAATCTGGACAGGGAAGAGTGACAGAACTGCAAGACCAGAGCAGTGTTAAAATGGAAGCTGACAGTACTGAATCCTCATTGAAAGAGCTGCCGGAATCAACACAACATCTTTCCTTAAATGAAGTGATGGCTGCCAGTACAAATAAAGGGAAAGAGGATTTTAGTCTAAGCACAGGTCGTGACATCTTGTTCGAAGAATCACATGAACCTTTATTAGAGAATCCTGAATTTCAGATGATAAACCTTGACACTACGGTCAGAAGGGAAACAAATGAAAAGGAACAAGTAAATCTAAAGGCAGGGGAAGTACCAGACATGATTGCATCTTGTATGCACCAACCATTTGAACCCACCAACCTGGGGAAAACCAGAGAGGACTGTGTGATCCAAAATGTTCCCAGCACTCTAAGAACACCTGACCCAGAGTTAACCAAACATCAACAGCAAGGCCAGGGTCCAGAGCCTGAACTGAATAAGGTACCTGATGTTCTTTCTGTCAGTGTAGACACTCCATTTGTCTCTGAAAGCATATCTCCTCAAGAGTTGAGCCCAATTCTGATACCTCTTTCCAGCGTAACCTCTTCACCCCAAAATTTAACAATCACTGTGCAGACAGTGGCACTTGGGGATGGGGATGGCCAACCTGGCTCTAAGAGCACAATTCCTAATGAGGCAACCCAAATGCTCACACCTCTTTCCAGTGGAATATCCCTATCCCAAAGTTCAACCACCACTATGCAAACAATGGCCTATGAGGATGGGGATGGTGAACCTTCCATGAGGCAGGATGAACCTTTATCTAATGAAGAGTTTGAATTGTACTACCATGACCCTGCTTCATTTCAGAAAAAAGGAGGATTAGAGACCCAGCCTGCACTGCCTTGTAGAAACTTCGAGGCTTCTAATGTAGAGGTTGGTGTGATTTTAGGCAAGACTCTGATTCCACCCTTTGCCTTTCTAAGTGCAACTGTCTGCTTGATAGTTGGGTTCCATGAACCCAGCATCTTCCTCATCATGGCACTCTTCCTAGTTTCCCTCTGTTTTTAATTGCATTCTCTTTTTTACAACTCACAGTCCAAAGTGCCTTTTCTGAACTCTCAGAAAAAGGACTTCAAGTACTCCTTGTCACGTATTAGTGCTTGTGGTGTTTATGTGGCATAGATATCTATATAAATATTAGGCTTCCGTTATTTATTCACAGAGTTATTTTTATATACACTACCTATCGTAATATCACTGTGATTACTACTAATATAAAATTTCTGGGTTATTTGAGTCGTTTCCTGAATATTACTTAACACTGTAAAAAAAAAAACCCTGCTACCATTGCTGTTACACGAGTATAAGTTCAGCTTAGCGCACATTGTTTCCAGAGAAACAGGATGTTTTGGACAAAAGTTCATCAGCTGTTCAAGAAATGTGCCTATATTGCACTGAATATAAAAAGTTTTTTGGATAAATAGAAAAAAAAAATGCAAACATCTGGATGCTACCCTTATGGCTTAAGTCAGTCCGTTCAAATTGGAAAACCCCTGGAGGTATAGCTATTATTCTCATAGTGTAATAGCTGGGTATAGTGACTATATTGTTTGTAACTAGTTCTTGGATGGTAATCTGTCCTGAAAGTAAGAAACCTTGTCTGTGATCCTTCCAATCCATCAGCACTTACTTTTCTTCCTTGTGACATGTGAGATGTGATGGAATATACAAAGAACACACCAAGCTTGGTAAATGTTTTTTTTTGACCTGATCATCATTTCTCTTTGCCCTTTTTCCTGGCCATGTTAGAAAGGCTTCAGAAGTACTCAACATGGTGATAAAGAAAGTAACATAACGGTAAAGAAAGTTATACTGTACGAAGGTAAAAGTTAATGAAAACTGACTGGCAGTGGCTTAAATGTGGTAAGTACTATTAGGTTAAATGATCCTGAAAGTGCTGGTATGGGTTCATGCGTTATTTATAGTGGTGTGGCTGGATGGTACTTGTGTTTCAAATGATGGCATACATAATAAATGAATAGCATAAGTGATTTGTAGCAGTAGAAAGATACCTTAATGCACAATGCTGTAAAAATAAAATGAACATTAAAGTGTTGCCGACTTCTTAAACAGAAAGAATAATCTGTCCGATCATTAATAAAAGGATGTTAATTTTAATGTACCAACATTTTATATTTAGAGTGCAGTAGATTAATTCACACACCCATTATGTGCTTTCATGTATAAAAATACGGCAGGGTGAGCATTAAGTATTTTCCTAATTATATACAAATATTACATAAAATCTATGCTATGTACAAATACGGTTTATTACTGTAAAAATCTCTTAACTGGTCTAACTAATGTGACATGTAATGTTCCTATTCAGCATAGTGTTTAATATATGATATGTGCTAACCCTGTGTAATAATGAAAATGGTAGTTTTTGTAAAATATCATGCAATAAATGAATCATTTATCATGAAGACCACTACATCAGCCACTCACTGTTAGAGAATTTGCTAATAGCAATATGAAGAGGGCATTGATTAATTGATTGTAAACCAGAAGTTGGATGGTATTTACACTTCTATAGTGCAATTGCAATTTTCATGTGGCCAAGTAGCAAAAATGTGTGTATTTTGATCACCAAGAGTACTGTATAACTTATTAGTTGATGTGATTTTTTTTAAAAGCTTGTTGACATTAAATATATCACATGCATGAACTTGACTGTATCATTAAATTGCAGATTCTTTGCGACCTGATGTAAGCTACAACCAATCAAACAGTGCTTACAAATAAACACTTGCAGATAATTATCAAGTGTTGTTTTTTGTCTATATTGTCATTCTGTACATATCTGTTTGGGAGGATAAAGTAACACTAGAAACCAAAGGGCAAAATAATTCCATGTCAGCTAGCAGATAAATCCTGAATGCTTTGTCTCACTTTTTGCTTAAATGTCTGTATCTTTCATCTGTGACATAAAAAAAAAAGTGTAAATAAAGGTTGGATAGTGACTTTCTGGTCTAAGTACTGTAGGACTTGTGCTTGGAACAGTAAAGGTATACTCTGGAGGTTGGCCTTCATAGGAAATGCTGCAAAAATCAAAAATCTGTGTGATGTGTTCTTGGGCTCTTATCCCAAGAGTCATCCAGCTACCAATGCATGCAAGGCAAGGTTACTGTCAGATGGGGCTCTGGCACTCTTTTGGTTAAAATGAGAGACATGAAAAAGAGTAGATGAGGACTTAACATTTTCTAGATCTTTATTCAGCTGAGGGGGTGCATTTTGAATGACCTCATGAGTGAGCTAAGGATTTACAAATTTAGTTTTTTTTTTTTTTTTCTGGACTGCTCAGTCACAGTCCTCAGTTAGCAATTCATGTCAAGTCACCACAGGTTCAGGCAACCTGTCTGAAGATATAGCTGAAGAAAATATCTGTTGTGGAGAGCCATAGCGGGAGCCAGTCTCTTTTATCTTGTGGCCACACTTGCCCACTGTGTACTGAATTCTGATCAATCAGCAGCCCTTGCAGATGGGTTGCTCGTAGGGAGGTTAACTGTGGATAGTCCACAATCTGCAGATTTTGTGTCCAGTAAGAGCTGACCAGCCTGATGCTGCCCTTATGGTTGATGTTACAATGTTGTCTGAGCAAACTAACACTACAATTTTTTCAGAACTATTAAAAAGAATTTGGGACAGATGGACTTTCCTCAGTTGCTTCCAGAGACATGAATCCCACGTTGCATTTGTGGAACCACAGTGCACAAGTGCTACAGGTTGTAAGGTCGTTGTGTTTTACGAAAAAATTATTACACTAATATATGCCCAAGGAAGAAGAGATGTAATCATGGAAGTCTAGCTTTGGAAAACAGTACACTAGCAGTTTCAGCCATTATAAAATGTCAGGAAGATGGTTTTATTGTAGTGTGTGGTATTTTTTTTTTTTAAAAAGAGGAAGCACAACAATGTGTCAGCGGTACATCTGCTTGGTTACAACACAAGTCAGCAAGCCAAATTTCCTCTATCAAGAGATTTGAGAGGACATTTTTGTTCAAAGACTTCTAAATTAAATCTTGGGCATTGATATTGCCCCTTGTTTACCTTTATAATATACAGTGCCCTCCATAATTATTGGCTAAAATGTGTTCCTTAGCTTTTAAAAAATTCAGGGTTGTTCTAAATAACATAGGGCCACAATGGGGAAAAAAGAGGAAATTCCAACCTTTAATTCAAGTGCATTTATTCAGTGGAAAAAAAATCCCACATTAAGAAATAATTCTTTTACATCAAATCATGGGTGCCACAATTATTAGCACCCCTGATGTTTAATACTTCGTACAACCCCATTTTGCCAACAAAACAGCACCTAATCTTCTCCTATAATGTTTCACAAGATTAGAGAACACAGAAAGAGGGATCCTCGACCATTCCTCTTTGCACAATGTCTGTAAATCATCCAGTGACATGACTCCTCTCCTCTTCTGCTCACTCCACAGGTTTTCAATGGGGTTGAGGTCTGGGGACTGAGATGGCCATGGGAGGAGCTTGATTCTGTGTGTGGTGAACCATTTCTGTGTAGATTTGGTCACATGTTTTGGGTCATTATCTTGCTGAAAGACCCAGTGACGACCCATCTGCAGCTTTCGGGCAGAGGCCACCAGATTTTGCTTTAAAATGTCCTGGTATTTCAAAGCATTCATGACGCCATGCACCCTAACAAGGTTCCCAGGGCCTCTGGAAGAGAAACAGCCCCACAGCATCACCAATCCTCCCCCATACTTCACAGTGGGCATGAGGTGCTTTTCTGCATACTCCTCTTTTGTGTTTCACTTAGTGTTTGTTGCCAAAAAGCTCTATCTTGCTCTCATCTGACAAAAGAACACGGTCCGAGTTGAAGCCCCAGTAACGCTTAGCAAACTCCAAACGTTTGCGTTTATGATTGTGACTGAGAAAAGTTTTTTTCCTTGCATGTCTCCCAAAGAGCTTGTTGGCATGTAAATAGCGCCTGATGGTTGTTTTGGAGACTTTGTGACCCCAAGATGCTATCATTTGTTGCAGTTCTTTAACAGTGAGCTTTGGAGAATTTTTTATTTCTCTTACCATCCTCCTCACTGTGCGTGGAGGCAAAATAAACTTGCGTCCTCGTCCAGGCTTGCTTACTACTGTTCCAGTTTTTTTTTTAACTTCTTAATGATTCCTCTCACAGTAGATATAGGCAGGTGCAGGCGGGTGGCTATTTTCTTGTACCCATTGCGTGACTTGTGAAGGTCGACACACATCTGCCTTACTTGAATGGTGTGTTCCTTGTTGAAGAGTGGATAAGAGAAATGGCCTCTGTGTCACGTCATATTTATACCCGAGAGAAGCAGGAAGTGACAAATTGCTAATTAAATGTTCCTAGATACTCTGATCAACTTTGTAAACTACTGTAGAAATGGCAGAAATACTTTTACATTTATTTTCTAGGAATTGTTAGGGGTGCCAATAATTGTGGAACAGGCTATTTTATGAAAAATAATTATTTGTTAGTCAGGGATTTTTATTTCCCCTTAAAATTCACTTTATATTCACGTTATATTTTTCTACAATTTTCAGTGTGACAATATGCTTCTGCAATAAAAACAGAATTTAATTTAACACATCTTAACCAGGGGTGCCAATAATTATGGAGGGCACTGTATTTACAATATCTCACCAAACAGCTCTTACCTGTCTAAGTATGGACTCTGAAAGACCTCAGAAAGTGTGTTGCAGTAGCTAGCACCTAGATGTTGGTAACAGATTCTCCAGTTTGTGGCCTCCATAGATAGGACAAGTCTGTCCAATACATCCCACAGATATTCCATAGGATTTAAGATTTGGGAAACCTTTAGGTCTCGTCAACATTATTATTCCTCAAAATATTCCTGACCAATTGTGCCACATCTCTGGGTGATTAGATGCCACTAGGAGTATTGTTGCAATTTACTTGGCATGCAACCATTTGTAGGCAATTATGTGTCAAAGTAACTGCCAGGAGCAGAGCATCACATTATCTCCACCAGCTTGCCTTCTTTCTGGTGCTATGTCTTTGGCAGGTAAGCGACATGCACTCATCCGGCCATCCACAAGATTTACAAGAAAATGGATGATGGAGCAATTGAAAAAGTTGCCTGGATTGCCAGGGATCTGCATGAGCACTCTTAGAGCACTGACGACTCTGTTGCCAGCTCACTGCTGTTTACTTGCTGCCTAATATAGCCCATCTTTCAACAGGTACTGATGAGAAACACAGTGGTAGTCACCTCACCTGTCAGTGGTTTTATTGTTATGGAACAGGCTAATAACTGACCAGCTACTGCACTCTGCAAATCCGACTAGACGAAATGACTGGTCTCCAGTGGGTTTTCTCCTACTGCCAAAGACATGCAGAGTCTGATATTTGTGGCTTGAAATTGCCTATTGTGATTGCCTATCTCCTCTGTAATTGTGTGGTTGTGTGTCCTGCAATGGTTCGGCAACCAGTCCAGGGTGTACCCTGCCTTCTGCCCCGAGTTCCCTGGGAACCCTGTACAGGATAAGTGGTATAGAAAATTAGAGAGAGAGAGTTTCATTAAAAATAATAAAAGGTGCACCTGTGCCTGCATAGTTTAGGCTTCCTGTTTTTGTGGTTTAGGAGTGTTTTGTTTAAACATTTCCCCGCAAATATTGGGACAGTCCATTCTATGTGTTCACTTTCTGTCAGAAAGAGATCCTTTGGCATCTGCCCATGTGGTAATTAATAATATGTATCAGATTTATGAGAAATTTGGGACTGTGGTTGCACAGGAGTAGGGATGTCATGTGAAAAGCACCTAGATTGATCAGCCATTTACATTAAAACCACCTAGGATTTAGGGTCTCCCCTGGACCTCTCAGGCTTCCTCTGGGGGTTTGCTGTGGTATCTGACACTAGGACGTAAGATGCAGATAAAATGACCTATCTCCACCAAAGGGCAAAGAGAAAGTACTTCTAGGCACAGGTAGATTCCATGCAGAATAATTCCCAACCTGTGTTCTTGTGTTGACAATAGCCTCATACTAAAGCAAGTAAGAGCAGCTGGAATTTGGAATGAATGGGAACGTTGAATATAAAATCGATGTACATAAAACAGCACATCAGTGATAACAGATTAATAAGAGAAGCAAGCGCTTCATGTAGGGAGCATGGGCTGAGCTGCTGCTACCACTGCAAAAGGTCACACATTGCTCTGAAGTCATCATATCGAGTTACAGAGCGACTTGCCGCTGTTGTAAACCGACATTTGAGTGTGTCAGGCTATATTTCATGTAAGGCGAATTACACCGTTCAGACCACCTCTGTTTGACCTCTGTAAAAGACACCTCATTTGTCATTGTCAAAGGTAATTTTTTTTTTCCATCAGGTTTTACTACTCTATAAACAAGCCAAAATTCTGGAAGCTGGACAAAAAAAAATCTACGAACGTTATAGTATTGTTCTGATAAGTGAAAGTGCATTTTAAGAATTTTCTTTTTTATTTCACATTATTTTTCCTGTTGTACAACCTTCTAAATAACAGAAGACATTCATTGTGATAATACATAATAAAAAAATTAAATTTTACTGAATGTATGGTGAGGGATATTTTTTTGAATTGTAGAAAATAATTTGATATTGAACACATACTCGGCCTCTGGTTAGGATTACAGTCAGTCAGTGAAAAACATGCCAAAAGCAAGGTTAAGAGCATCCATAATCTGTATGAATAGTACAGTTTTCATAAATTTGTAAAATGATCATTTGATCAGCGTTTCTCACACAAATACAGTATGTGCACCAGCTAATGTCAACTTCGTCACAACAGTACAAGGAGAGTAAAGTCTGCCAGACACAGACAAGTGACAAAGAAGGGGGGGGAACGGTAGCTCTCATGCTGTAAAGATCATTGAGCTTTGGGTTTGATGAGTATCAAAAATGATGTCAATCACATGCCCTGACCTTCACACTTGATATGATCGACAGCACCAACATCAAAACAACAAGGGAGGGAATATTTCTGGTAAAATTAAAAAAAAGCCCCTGATGGCTTAACAACTTTATATCTTTAAAGGTTTTTCTTTAATATGTCACTTGTCTGTACAGGTTATTACAAGTCTTTTGCTACAACATAGGAAATAATTAACACTGAGTTATTTAGAAAATCGAGGTTAATTTAAACAGTACAGTCAGAATTTCGATAAGCAACTGCCTGCACTCTGCTACAAAACTCAAGTGAAGATGTAAAACTCGAGTGTGATTTTTTTTTTCCCTCACGAAAGGTATATCTTTCTTTATCATCTTGGGTATCAGCAGTACAGTTTTGCCCCCTGTTGACAGGTTAATGAAATCAAAGCTGCCCACAAGTACAGTTTTCCTGATGCATCAAACTAGAATAGATTTTATATCATCATTATTGGGTTTAACTAGCCATCATGTAAAACTGTAGTTCAATTTTTAATACTAATGCACTTGCCTGTAACCTCACTGTTTTTTAAAATGCCTTCTCATAAAAATAACTAAACTATTAAAAATTTCAATTTAAAAAAGACACAATCTCCTGCCAACCTTACAATGATAGACATCTTTGACTCTTGATGGGGGAAAAAAGCCTTTACAAAGAACTGTACATTTTCACATATGTATGTAGTGAAATGTGACCTCATGGAACCATGACAAATGTCAGGGACAATGCTAAAATGTGATTAAAAAACAAACATACAAAAAAAAAAAGAATTCTGAGTATTAAAAGTATAAACCAAGGGTGTCACACTCCGGTCCTACTGTTAAAGCCCATGCATGTGCTGGGAATTAGCTGAAGAGAAGAATTAGAAGACTAAAGAAAAAAAGAAAGAAAAAAAAAAAAACATTCTCTGGTCTAACCTGACCTTTTAAATATGAAATTCGTAAAAATAAAAATACTGCTATGACACAGCAGGACACAGATTGAGTGTAATCATGGATAATGATGTTTACAGTTTGGTTGGAATGTAATGAGATTCTGATATTTTTTTCTTTAGAGCCGCTATTGTTTTTAGTGATGACATGGCATGGCACACCCCTCCAGTCCCCGGGTTATATCTAAAACAGATACTTTCGACATGTTGGCACGCCACATTTACACTCTATACGCATGCGTTTTTTAGGAGAACCTGGGAGTCCCGTCAAACTGAAATTAGAGTCCATCTTTGTGCTTTCTGCATCTACTGGATCAACTGGAAAGAATAAAAATAGAATAAAAGTAGAGGTTTAAAAAGACTGATAATACATTCTCTCCCACATGCAAAAAATATAAAACATTTATTTTAGTGGTGTAATGGTCCGCATATTCATGCAGTATTGTACTGGAGGTTCTAGTCGGTGCGCATCTGATGTGATCTGAGTAAATATAGTCTACTTTGAACTGGTGCGTAATTTACTCCATTCATTTTAATTATTGTTTAAAGGCTATTTTCAAAATGTTCCAATTGAGACTGTACATGTTCTTATTAGGGTTGCCCCAAAATAAAGAGCATTGCAACAGAATGCCTTCTATGTGTATTTCTTTCTTTCTATGACCACTACTGGATCTCTGCAGTCTACCTCAGGAAAAAACTTAACTATATAAGAGTAAGCAGGCCTGCTGTTATTTTTGTTCTAGTTACATTTTTATTGCTGTTATACTCAAGGCAGCAGCTAAATCTTGTAATTCAAGGCTGCACACATTCTGGATGATAAGAGGAATAGACTGCTTTATCTTTGTATTGGTTTAAAAACTTGAATAGCCTTTATGATTTTTTTAAATAAATATTTAAAATTGCATGCATTTATATATGAACTGTTTATAAGTTTTTATGCTAAAAAGTTCAATTTATAGTAAAAAAAAGGAAAAATTTTTCTTGTTTTCAGTGTACTAAAAATATACTGAACTGTGTCTAAGCAAGGTATGTAACAAACCTTGCGCGTATTGTTGTCTACCAACTTCTGGGTACTGTTACACAAATAATTCATACTTAATAAATGTATTTATAATTACAAATTATGTAATGAGCACAGATATCTGATTAAACAGTGAGAGGCATTGTAAAAAGCCGGGGTCTTCAGGATGATCTGCTTATCAGGTTTATTACAGCTAGAACGGAGACATGCTTCATAGCTGACTGAAGATTACAATTAAGTGATTACAAAAGTGCTTGGTTGGCATGAAAGCCTGCAGTAAAGCCAACCATTTGCAGATAAGATTAAGAGTAAGAGTGAAAGAATATAAACAAATCTAAACACAGGTATTCTTTTTCCACTTTCTGATAAAAGGTAAGGTTTTAGTGTGGACTTTAATTTAGTCCTAATTAATGTTAGCAAATATTCTTCCAAAAGAATCTCAATAGCATTTTTTGCACCAAAGAGTTTTCCAAAATCTTTCATTCTATAGCTTTAACCATGGAGAAGGTTTAGGTCGGAAAACCCAAAATTAAGAACTAAACACACAAAAAAATCTTTAAATAAAACACTTACTCTGCATTTTGTAGTCAAAGGTGAGCTCCTCTCCTGGTTTAATGGCACGAGTGGCAAAGAAAGCTATCCGTGGCAGTCTTTCATCCAAGTTTTCTATAAAGACGTTATATACCTGAAGATTCGGGTCACACTGCAGGGAAAAAAAGGGTTAGTCTTTATATTGCTGTTGTCTGTCACTGTGACTTAATAAAAAAACTAAGCGATAAAACAACCAAATTAAAAGTGTAGAAGCATCAACTGTTGCCTACTATGATATACCATATACAGAATATACTTAAACACTGACATTAAACCTTAAAATTAACTAGATAAGTATAAGATCCCAAACTAATGTACACTGAGTAAACTGTACATTCATAAGCAGTGTAAAACCCATGAAGAAAGGCTAATTACAGTTAGTATAAATTAGCAAGTACATTGACTAATCATGGAACAGCTGAATTAAATATCTGCAACATCTTGCCATTTGATCTATAACACGCTTGTTGCAGATCCAAAATCTCTGTAGTTAACCTGGAACAATAACCAATATACAGTACGTTTTGCTGTTGTTCTAAATGAGGAACAAATACCTCAGTTGTTTTAAAATGTGGGGAAAAAAATTACACACTTACACTGTGATTGACGAAGTGAGAAATGTTGCCATAATGAGCTGCATCGACCGTATATTCATCATCCACATAATCCAGGTCAAACAGGTAGGTGGTTCCTTCTCTGTCATAGATGTGACCTCGTCTCTCTGCTTCTTCTGTAGTGATGATCTGAATTGCGAAATTAAAAAGACATGCTTATAGAGACTCAGTTACTGTAACAATCTGGCAGGAACTGGTGAATTGTAAGGTGTTCACACAAGTAGGCATCTATTTGATTGGGATGGAAATCAGGGACCATCCGATACGATACTATCATGATACGTAGGTGCCGATTCGATTTGCTGTTTGCGATTCTTTCCAAAATGTGTAGTATCATGATTTTATAAATATCCTGATTACATTTCTTTTAGATTATGTTACAGTTCTAAACAAATTTAGCAAATAATTTGCTCCTACCACATAGGATGTTGTGGTGCCTGCCAATGTGTGAATAGTTTGGAGTGCACCACCTGTAGGATTGTAAAGGAACGGCAACATTTTAAGAACCTCTTATGCAAACATTTATGAATTAAAAATTTATTAAAAAATAAAAATAAACAATTCTGGAGTCAGAACACCCCTCTAGTGCACCCCTCTAATTTCAGCAAACATTTTAGTATATCTTCTCAAAGGACAGTACTATAGAAATGAAACTTGTATATGTTTTTATGGTAGTCGATGTGCAGCTTGTATAACAGTATAGATTTACTGTCTTTTTAAAATAACTCGACATACAGTCATTATTGTCAAAATAGCTGGCAAGTACACCCTTTGTGATAACAGCTGTACATCATTAACCATGCAAAGTTACATGTCCTACTCTAGTTATTGCTATACAAGCTGCACATTGACTACTACATATAATAAAGTGGTTGCTGAAATGTGATGGGTGTACTCACTATACACACATGGACAAAATTGTTGGTACCCTTCGGTCAATGAAAGAAAAACTCACAATGGTCACATAAATAACTTTAATCTGACAAAAGTAATAATTTAAAAAAAATCTATGAATGTTAACCAATGAATGTCAGACATTGCTTTTCAACCATGCTTCAACAGAATTATTTAAAAAAATAAACTCATGGAACAGGCCTGGACAAAAATGATGGTACCCCTAGAAAATACTGAAAATAATGTGACCAAAGGGACATGTTAATTCAAGGTGTGTCCACTAATTAGCATCACAGGTGTCTACAATCTTGTAATCAGTCAGTGGGCCTATATATAGAGGCTCCAGGTAGTCACTGTGTTGTTTGGTGACATGGTATGTACCACACTCAACATGGACCAGAGGAAGCGAAGGAAAGAGTTGTCTCAGGAGATTCGAAAGAAAATTATAGACAAGCATGTTAAAGGTAAAGGCTATAAGACCATTTCCAAGCAGCTAGATGTTCCTGTGACTACAGTTGCACATATTATTCAGAAATTTAAGATCCATGGGACTGTAGCCAACCTCCCTGGACGTGGCCGCAGGAGGAAAATTGATGACAAATCAAAGAGACGGATAATCCGAATGGTAACAAAAGAGCCCAGAAAGACTTCTAAAGAGATCCAACGTGAACTTCATGCTCAAGGAACATCAGTCGTTGTCATCTATCCGTCGTTGTTTGAGCCAAAGTGGACTACATGGGAGACGACCAAGAAGGACACCATTGTTGAAAACAAATCATAAAAAAGCCAGACTGGAATATGCCAAACTACATGTTGACAAGCCACAAAGCTTCTGGGAGAATGTCCTATGAACAGATGGGACTTTTTGCCAAGGCACATCAGCTCTATGTTCACAGATGGAAAAATGAAGCATATGAAGAAAAGAACACTGTCCCTACTGTGAAACATGGAGGAGGCTCTGTTATGTTCTGGGGCTGCTTTGCTGCATCTGGCACAGGGTGTCTTGAATCTGTGCAGGGTACAATGAAATCTCAAGACTATCAAGGGATTCTAGAGAGAAATGTGCTGGCCAGTGTCAGAAAGCTGGGTCTCAGTCGCAGGTCATGGGTCTTGCAACAGGACAATGACCCAAAGCACACAGCTAAAAACACCCAAGAATGGCTAAGAGGAAAACATTGAACTATTCTAAAGTGGCCTTCTATGAACCCTGACCTCAAGCCTATTGAGCATCTTTGGATGTTTCGTGCCGTCTGGAAAAGGCACGCTTCAAACCGGAAACAACTGGAGCAGCTTGCTCATGAGGAGTGGGCCAAAATACCTGCAGAGAGGTGCAGAAGTCTCATTGACAGTTACAGGAATCGTTTGATTGCAGTGATTGCCTCAAAACTATTAAGTTAGGGGTATCATCATTTTTGTCCAGGCCTGTTCCATGAGTTCATTTTTTAAAAATAATTCTGTTGAAGCATGGTTGAAAAGCAATGTCTGACTTTCATTGGTTAACATTCATAGAATTCTTATTTATTATTACTTTTGTCAGATTAAAGTTATTTCTGTGACCATTGTGAGTTTTTCTTTCATTGACCGAAGGGTACCAACAATTTTGTCCACATGTGTATATAGATTGTCTATAGATTGTCTTTGAGGCATGTGCTGTTTGTTTCTTCTTATACGAGATGGTGGTTGCCCAAAAAAAAAAAAAAAGAATACAATCTACTTGCGGCTGAACTCGTGAAATCATGAGACTGTGGGTTTTCTTCCACTTTTACATGCCACTAAAAGTGAACGAGAACTTGCTGAAACACTGGACCACACATGCCATAGCAGAAGTCATTAAAGCATAATAAGAATAATTCAGTAGTTTTGCTTGCATTTTGTCACTTGCTACTAGGTATGGGAATCATGAGGGACAACCTGATACGATATCATGATAAATAAGAGCAGACTATTTAATATAATGTCTGATAATATTTACTATTTAATATAATCTGTATTGATGTATCTTTATGATTTTATAAAGATTTTGATTCAATATATATACTGTATATATTTTTAAACAAAATTCTAAACAAATTTAGCAAATCATTTGATCTTTCCACACAGGATGTGATGTGGCCTGCCAATGTTTGAATAGTTTAGAGCAGACCGCACCATCTGCAGTATTATAGAGGAACTGAATCATAAAGAGATTTTTAACCCCTCTGTCTCCTCGCTACTGCTTCTTGTACCTACAGAAATTGAAAGGTCTCCTGATGTTTCCTGACAGTGTGAACAGGCATTGTTTAACTACAAACTTACAAATATTTCTATCTCAATCAAAGTACACAGTTCATATTTAAGCATAGCCAAAGTGAATTATTAGGGAACCAAACATAGACCGTTACCTCTCCTACATACTCCATGACGAAGGTGTTCTTGCGGATCCGCTCCATGGTCCGTACCCCCCAGCCCCGTCCGTTGTCTGTCCTAAAGATGCACAGTGAATACTGAATGCCCTTCTGTACCACCCTGTTGGCGCACTCGGGTCCGCAGCGACAACGCTTGTTGCATTCGTAGATGGGTAGTCCAGGCCGAATGCGCACTTGTCCTGAGTCGTTGTAGGCAAACTTGTGCTGTGAGGTTCCAGCACAGCAGCCCTCCACAGGACTGTTCAGGCAGTCTGTACACTCACAGCCAACAGCCACTTCGTTAAGAGAGATACCATCACCCACCTTATAATCACTAATGTAAGTAAAGTTCTTTGGTGGACCCTCCATGTCCACCACATTTTCCACAAAGATTCGACCCTTGTCTGATCCCAGGCTGTTCAGGTGATTCTGCCAGAGTTTAAGAGTCTGCCTCAGCTTTGCTCGCTGCACAAGATGGGAGACAATGGAAGCATCCAGTTTCTTGGGAATACTGCGCTTTTTTAACCGGACCATCTCGCGCATCAAATCTTCCCAAAACTGGTGCAGTAGATCAGTGCATTTTAGGTTCTTCCGTGGCTCCCATGAGTTCATCGACTCTGGATAGCCCTTCCATTTGACCAAGTATAGCTCCTGAGTGAGAAAGTCCCGTGTTAGTCATATACTTTTTAACAGGAATTTAAGAGTTATTAATAAATTATTTAGGAAGCAGATGAATCATACTCAAGGTGCATTACAGTCGACTTGATGTTACAGTGACAAATTTCAGGAAAAACTCTGTCTCAGTTATGCTTTGTTCACTTATCTACTCTGAGTCACTGCAAATCAGTACCAAGTTTTTCTGACTCATCATCCTTATCCTAACATGAAACATTTCTATCCTGGTGGGAGTGACGGCCTCCATGTCCCGATCCGCAGGCCACAAGGGCTTACCGAATGGTTGCAAGAGTATGACATTACATGCTCTAGCCTGTTCTGGAGACAGAAGCATTCACCACCAACATAACAGAATCTGCAGAAAGGTCTGGTTAAGCTGCTCTGGTCACTTGTGGTGGAACATCACCTTGAACACCATTTGTGTTTTTTCTGTTTCATTCAACTTGACACTCATGTACAACATTTCATCTCATGTTGAAGGTTTGGATGCTGCAAAGCCAGAACATCACCGGTAATGCTGGTAATGTCCTATGCTTTGAAGATAAAATACTAAGGCAGGTAAAAGAATACTGTTAAAATAGGAAACTTTGCATTAGTCAAAAGGACTAGTTTCTTTTCTTGAGTTGGGTAACTTAAAAATGTTTATAATTTATTATTAATTGCTGTTTAAAAAAGCAAGCAGTCTTGGTCTACTGATTCTAGACCGTGAGCAGTCGTTTCTACAAAATAACAACTCATTGTCTGTTACTCTTACCTGTGTTTCTTGTGTTTTCCCATTAGTGATCAGTTTTCTTTGGTAGCTGCAAAGGTATTCCACTTCATAGTCACAGAGGTTGTTCTTGTTCACGCCCAGTTCTCTGCATTTGACTCCTTCTTCTCGACAAACAACCTCCAGTTGATTGAAAGTAGCCAGACATGCTACTGCGCACTCTTTAAAATAAGAGAGAATTTAATGTACAATCACCGGCAACTTTAATACAAGCACCTGTACACCTACTTATTCAAACAATTATCCAATCATCTAATCAAACAGATACAGGTCTAGAGCTTCAGCTGTTGTTGTTTTTTACTTCTCATTCCTTGGGATACTCACAAAATTGGCTCTATAGTCCAGTATAAAAGGAAAGGGAAAAAAATGCACTAATGGCAGTAGTAGGTCAAAGGAAAACAGCCAAACTGGTTATAGTTCATAGGATGGCTATTGTAATGCAATAACAACCAACTAGTTTTGGTGTAGGTTGCAAAGATTTAACTATCATCCCGATATCAACAGCAACGGCACTGCATCTGATGGCTCATCATACAGCTAAGTAGTATTCCGACTTTGGTCCAGAATTTTCCCTACACTTCTTCACCGCTGGATTTCTCTGACATTAAACATTGCAGAAATATTGTAATCTTACTCAGTTATATAAAATATAGTAGTGGTGAGGAAAAGTTCACAAATGTATATATATTTTTTCAAATACAAATAAACAAATAAAATACAGACACGAAATAAAATACCTACAATATACGGCTAAAACCACACAAATATCTGACCATTACATCCACAAATGTGGCCAAAAGTTTTGAGAATGACACAAACATTTATTTGAATCTACATGTACCTGCTCAAAGTCGTCTCAATGTGTGTACGTGCATAAGAAAACACTGTGTACCCAGAGAAAGACGAGAGTGCAGAAACTTGGTAAAAGGAATGTGTGTGTGAGCAACATCTTATCTGTGTGTGTTTGTGTTGCTGGTATCTTTGCTCTGCAGAGAAGAACTGGGTATAAAATGGAGTGTAAGAGAAGGGGAGCACCTCTCACTTACAGATGCTGTGCGAGTGGGTGTAACTGAAATGTCCTGCACAGAAATAAACCTTTGCTTTTGCTTAGCGAGATCCTCTCGTCAGGTTTTGAGACTGTTTGCTGAATTTCCACCACATGTGGCCCAGACTGACAGCATGACAGGGCGAATTACAGAGGTTTTGAAAAGAAGGGTCAACACTGCACATATTGACTCCTTGCATAAACTTAATGTAATTGTCAATGAAAACCCTTTGAAATGCTTGTAATTATACATTTTTTAAAAATAAAGAAAAAAACATCTAAAAGCATTGATGCAGCTGACTTTTTTTTGGACATCCCAGTCCTGAATAAGCTTCCTTCCGTTTTGTAGCTTTAACCGCCAGATTGTAGAGTGTGTCTGAAGGAACTTTTGCCCATTCAGTCAAAAGAGCATTTGTGATGTTGGACAAGTCTACGTCCCATTCCGTCCCAAAGACGGTGAGTGGAATGAGGACAGGTTCTGTGCAGACCATTAGAGCTTCTACACACTAAACTCATTCCATGTCTTTATTGAGTTCACTTTTTTCCTCAAAGGTACAATCATGCTAAAACAGGAAAGGGCGTTTCCCAAACTAGTGCAACAATGTTAAAAACATACAATTTTGTTCTCTTAACAGGCACCAGACTTAAATTCATCTATCAAACTGTCACTTAAATTCAGGAAAGGGCATTTTAATACACTGGTCAAATACGTCAACTGTGTTGAGATCTGGGAAATCAGTGAAATTTGCAGAACAGAGGGTTTTCCGGAAGCAGGGTTGGGATCCTGTGCTTTACACAATAGTGTACACTCCAGCCACACTTTGCATATAGTGATCTTAGTAGTCTTCTCTCAATGTGGCTGCTCGACCATGGAAACCCATTTTATGAATCACCCAGTTCCTAATGCATGGTTCTTGTGATGATGTTGCTTCCAGAGAAAGACTGCAGCTCTGTAGTGAGTTATGCTAAAGGGCTACAACTAAGCACTATTTAAAAATAATTGACTCTTTGATATATTCTAATTACTGGAAAAAAAATAAACATTATGAATTGCGCAATTACCACAAAAAAAAAGTAAAAAGTCTTTTTACCCCATTAAGGGTGTTTTTGGCAAAGAGTAAAGAGTGAAAGTGAAACCCTCCCGTACTGTAAAATGTTTTTTTTTAATAAATTTTTTTTTTTACTTTTAGCCATTACACTATTGTTCACTTGCAATGCCATCAACAAATCGCCAGTTAAATTCACTGGCAATAACTTTCCTGACATTTGGTTTTATTTGACTGCGTCAGTTTGTGTTACACCCCATTATGCAGCAGAGAGAACAGATTATTCTTTTCTACGCTACGTGGTTAAACATTCAGCCGTGCGCTGTGCGTTTGGCCAGCTGTGCTGTTGTGGTTCCTGGATGCTTCTGTTACACAATAATATCACTTACAGTTGACTGAAGCAGATCAAGGAGGGAAGACATTTCACAAACTGACTTGTGGTAAAAGTGGTATCATATGACGGTGCCAAGTTACTGAGCATTATGACACATTCTACTGTCTGCTTTTATCAACTGATTTTTTTCATCCTTAACTTTAATACCTAAATTTTGTCAGCCTGAATTTGTGAGGCTCAATATAGTACTCAATTTTTAACAATTGAAAATATTTTTGAACAACAATTTAGTAAGTTCAATATTTTTGCATTTACTTAAATGCTTTTTTAATACTTGAATTGCATTTTTATTTGAAATATACAGCCACAATAAATTGCAGTTAGGAAATTTTGCAATGCAATGCAGAAAAATGCAGTCATTTTTATTTCCGTTCAGTTCATGCAATTCAACATGCCATTTCACTTGGAGGAATTTTGGCACTGTTTTACCTCCATACACTACAGTACATGCTATAGTACATGAAACAATGTGCAATGTTCAATTAATGTTGTAGTGTTATTCTGTAGTATAAAGCATTAACATCCAACACTGATACATCCTCTGTGTAGTGTAATAAGGCGAATTCAGGTGTACTGGGACATTGGGTAAACTGGGACTAATTCATTTCTCGCCTTATAAATGAGTCAAACCGCGTTTTACTACGGCCTCAAAGTGCAGCTGCATAATATACAGCAAACAGTGTGATTTAATGCATGTAACTTGGTATAAAGGGGTGCGGTACACATTAAACAGGAAACTGACCTAAAAAAACACAAGGTACAAAAAAAATTATAACGGCCTAAGTTTTGCGTTTATTGATTTTTTTAAACGATTGCATGTATGTCGCATCAATTGCTTTAATCTCATTTTCCTCTTTTATAACTCAACAATAACAATTTTATTACAAAGTAAAATGGCACCAAAGGACAGTGATAAAGCTGCGTGGAGGAAGTGAGAGAGATAACGAGAAAGTGCATTCAGATATTTCCTCAGTCTACAGTATTCAGATAATTGCCTATAATTAATGTTTAATTAAATTCGTTTCAGTTTTATTGATAAAGCGCTTTTAACAACGGTCATGCTCTTCTCGCAAAGCAGCTTTCCAGATAAAAAACAAATATATGGAAAGGAATTTGAAAAGTGTGAGGATATATGTACAAATCATAAATGTTTACTGATTCTTCTCTAGTTTTGTTGCAACTGCAAGAAATGAGTGATGTTCCAGTGTGATTTATTATTCATCAGTTCTAAAAATAAATAAATAAATAAATAAAGATTGGGAATGAGTGGGGAAAATACTATTGTATTTCCTGCAGCCTAAATGTCCTGCTGTAAAACATGACTTACACCAGAATGTGACTCAGGCCAGCTTGTACACATGTAGGCATTTTTCCTCATCTGTTTTCAGACCATATCTTTAAAATATATATATTTTACAGTCCGTCTCTTTTGAACAAAGATTAATTCAAGTATTTTCCTGCTTTTTAGTACAATATACACATTCTGTTTTCATATCTACACGTTGAGGATTATGGGTATGTATCATAATATGATTTTATCATATTAAAAATCATAATGTAAAAACTCACACACACGTCACATGAAGTTAGTCAGACCGTCGGATAGTTTAAGCACAGAAGGGAAAGTTAATCTACACGGAATCCACACAACTGCCGAAAGCTCAAGCATGATCCAGCTAACAGGCTAACAAACAAGAACAAGGACTTTGGGAAAATGTTACCGAGAGCTCTCTGTCTCACATTATATTACATATACAGTCTATCTAAACATAACCTGCTTCAAAAAATTAGACTGGATCGATTGAAACTTTACTCTTGAACAGGAAGTGTATGATTCTGATACTCTAACACTGTTACCGATACACACTGAACCACTAAAACCGTATAACGTTATACCACAGTGTGACTGAAACACTAACAAGCAACTCACTCCGCTTTACCTCAGACTCCTATCAGAATGTCGCCATTACTTTATTCTACACCTCAACCTGAACCGTGCTTATCACAAGTATTCTTCATTGGTTTAAATGTATATTTATACCAAGCTACAGTTTTGGATTCATTTAAGAAAACAAATTCATACCTTTCAAATTTTCCGCCATCTTCCAACTACCGCCAAAACTGTAAAGTTAAAAACTCACGCGGTGATTGGTTCAGAGTGCCTGTGACCGACAGACATATCAACCAATAGGATTTGAGTATAGACAAACGACACGTTACACGTAACGTCGAGAAGATTTGTCCTTGAGTTAATAATTTAATAACCTAGTTTATTAATGCTATTAATTAACTATAACACACACAAATGTAGGATTGGGTGAAGCATGGTGATTTTAATGAATACTATATATATATTTTTTTAAATTAAAGTATAGTAGACACAGCAGAACCCTTGATTTTGTTCAACGCTACATAAATCTGATAATTTCGATTCATACACATTTTCTTACATGTCATACATTTCCATAAAATTCTGGAAATATTGTGTAAAGCTGCTTTGCGACCATTTTTAAAATCGCTAGAGATAAAATAAAATAAAATTGTAATAATAATAATAATAATAATAATAATAATGATTGCCTGCTTTTAGATTTCAGTATTTTCTTTTATTATGAAACACAAATAAAGTACTATTTTATTTGTAGATAACATATGTCTAATGTTGTCCATTACATACATGCACACAATATGTAAATATGCCTGAAACTGGAATTTATATAAACAGTATACCCAAATTGAATTACCTATAAGCTACGGTTTTTACCACAACGCACTCTAACATCTGGTGGTCAGATTCTGAAGGACATATTGTGATCTACTGCGTACCAGTGGTTTTTTTCTTTCTTTTTTTTTTATAAACACCAGCCATTAATTACCGATGGTGTGCGATGGGGACATTTATTTAAGGGAGACAACTGAGAAAGACATCTATGGCATTATTTTTTCATTATTGTGTGTGTTGTTGTACAACGGGGGACACAGTGGCTTAGTGGTTAGCACTACCACCTTGCACCACCAGGGTTCGAATTCCGCATCGAGGTCTGTGTGCATTCTGTTTGCATCATCTCCCCGTGCTTAGTGGGTTTCCTTCGTGTTCCTCCCACAACCCCAAAACATGCAGATTAGGTTAAACGGCGTGTCCTAATTCTCCTGGAACAGGATCCATGCCCCCTGCGATCCTCTACAGGGGATAAAACGTTACAGACGACGAGAGTGAGCGAGTTAAAACCTCATGCCGACTGACTGTGACAGACAGTTTCAGCAAACAATAGAATTCGACTTTAGACATACGCCACACGTGACGTAATGACGTAGATAGACGTCCTTCAGCGTGTGTGTACTGCTTGACAAAATAAATCCTAACATAAAATGAAGCCTTTTATAAAACAAAGTGTTTTTAATGACTGCTGTATAAAGTTTTATTAAAGGATCACAGAGAAATCCATTGTGGCTCTTGACAAATAATAACGTTGAATTAATTCAGATAATCACACCATTGGTGTCTTTTATTTTGAAGAATGAACGGTAAAACGGTTAACGTTCCTGTGACTTCACACAGTGCGAGCTGTTCAGTAAACTCACTGACCGGCACAGGTGACTTTATTTACCCTTTCCTATCTTATATGACATGTTTACTATATATAGATACTTTCCTTTATATATTAAAATAAAGAAATGTTTTTTTTTTTTGTATTTCGTAAGTTAGTTAGCTGTCTTTGGTTTGTTAGTTGAGTGTAAGAAATGTGGGTCTCGAACTGTCTATTAACATTTTATAACAGTCCTGCGTCCACTTTGCTATTTTGCGACAACATTAAAACATTTTCTCACATTTCGACTAAATTACAATATACATGGATTAAACTTTACTTTAAGAAACTGTGTTTATTATTACAGTAATAAAGAGCACCAGTAGTGTTGGTCAGGATGCCGCAGCTCGGGGTGTCAGTCCTGCTGCTGTTGCTGATCTGTGAGGAGAAGTGCTTTACACACGCAGATAAGGTAACTCACCTCAAGCTAACACTCACTCGCCTCTCTCCTTTATATTTAGCTCTTACTATTTCAGACTATAGTCTGAGGCTCTAAAATTCACAGAGTGTATTTTTTATCCTCAGAGGTGACAGGTGTAAAATTTCAGAGTGTTTTGGAAGAATGCACAACAGCAACACCAGGGGTAGGGGTCAGGGGTAGTTTTTCAACATCATCTTCTATACTGTTTATCATTTACAGGGTTGCAGTGGCCTGAAGCCTTTGGAATAAGAGACTTTTGGCACAAGGCAGGGTACACCCTGGACAGGGTGGCAATTCATCACAGGGCACACTATGGGCAATTTGGGAACTACACTTATCCGCATTTCTTTGGACTGTGGGAGGAAATCCACCAAGCACAGGGAGAACATACAACATCAGGCCATTCGATCCACACACAAGCTTGTCACAGGTTTTATGCCGGATGCCCTTCCTAACACAACCCTCCCATTTTATCCGGATTTGGGATGGATGCAGTGTCGGCCCCTTTTCGTGGATCAGACACTGCATTCAGTGGCTGGCGTTTGGGCATTGGTTAGGAATTGAACCAGAGGCTTCCACATGGCAGGCGAGAAACCTACCACTAAGCCACCAATGCTCTTACACCACCATCGGTAGTTTTTACAAATCTAAATGATACATACATTACATTATATGGCCATCAAACCCATATGTCGGTGCTTCCCACGCATAAGTCGCACAGAAACTAGAATATCTTGTATGTTGTGGCATTAAAATCTGTTCCAGCATGACAATGCAACTAAGTGCAAAGTGCGTATCACGACACACTTCATGAGAATTCACTTTGCCCGCACAGAGTCCTTTTTCCCACGAAACTACGAACTACGAATAAGTGCTGACTGAGCTCCAGGCCCCCTCACATGAATGACCTCGGTGCCTGCCCTCATTAATGCTGTTATGGCTGAAATAAGCACAAATCCCCACAGCCATGCTCCAAAATCTAGTGCAAAGCCAGAAGTATACAGTACAGGTTATTATTACAATAAAGCGAGGGCTATCTCTGGAAGGAGATGTTTTCAAAAAGCACATACCTGTTTGGCTGTTTAGGCTACATTCACATTATAGGACACGAGCCAGATTGTTCGATTTCAACATTCGAATTACAAGTGACTAATTTGGATGCATCTGTTCTCTGAAATGGCACACATGCACACATTTATTCATCTTTTTTCGGATTTTGTTCTGGAGTACAGCATGCAGTTAGTCAGCTGTATTTGTTGAGGTCCAGAAGGAAGACTGATGACACCAACGCTATACACATACGCAGGGGCAAAAAGTCACATGAATTCAACCTGAAGTCGGACGTATCTGATATGTATTCATACGAAAGTGACTCGGATCCGATCTGAAAAAACATCAGAATTGTGCATTCACTCTTATTCACACATTCACTCACTCATCGTCTATACTGCTTTATCCTGTATTCAGAGTCACAGGGGAGCCTGGAGCCTATCCCGAGAGACTTAGGGCATGAGGCGGGGACACCCTGCACATGAAGAATCTTATCTGTGTATATAAATGTAGTTCCCACTACAACTTTTGCTTACCATATACCTCCTTTGGTATTTATGGGAATTGTTATATGTGCTGCAGTAAAGATTGGTCTACGTATTTCTTTCACAGATTTATTTGTAGGTCACAGTTTAAAATTTTCTGCAATTAAATATTAAGCTCTAGTCTACAGCATTTCTCTGTTTATTCTGTTGTTTATACAGAGTATTGAAGATGTGCGCTGCAAATGCATTTGCCCTCCATACCGAAACATCAGTGGCCACATCTATAACAGGAATGCCACCCAAAAGGACTGGTTTGTATTTATCAAAGACACATGAAGTCAAACATGCGAATAAAGAACACTTTTGTTTGCATGATTGTGAGCTTACTTTCTTCTCACATTGCATTTATATTAACTGAGGACATCTTTCTTTACAGTAACTTTATTAATAATATAGTTAATATAAAGCAATATAATGAGTGAAGAGCTTTACACACCACAACAGCATGTAAATTAAATGGATATAAGGTTAAATTGGTGCATGTTGTATGCATACAGTATCCATCTATGCTAATTCATCTTTCGCACTAATAGTACATGTCCTATGAATGCTTTATGGATTAGTTTCAATGACACTTGATATTCTGGATGCTCAAATCTGCACTTATTTGATAAATAAGGGCAATTATATGTTAATATCTTGATTGGACACTTGTTTGAGCTAGTTAGATTAGTAAGTGATGTCTTACTGGAATTGAAAGTCATGTTGCGTTATAGTGGATAAGAGGTGGGATGTAGTTCTGAGCATGCTTTGTGTGTTTGCAGTAACTGTCTGCATATAGTTGACCCCATGCCAGTGCCTGGTCATGATGTGGAGGCTTATTGTCTGCTCTGTGAATGCAAGTATGAGGAGCGAAGCAGCAATACCATCAAGGTATACTCCACCGCCACATATGAGCCTCTGCTTATGCCATGTTGCTTGATATATTCTCAATATGAAGAAGAATTTATCAGATTATGATCAGTTATGATCATGATTTGTAATACTATCTCCAGAAACACTAGGAAAACCAGGGCTACTGGAAAAATTATATATTTTTTGCGTAACATACCATTGTTGAAATTCTGCAGTTTCTCAACCTTGCCTGCTTTCCTCGGTTTCATAATTGGGTTTATCCAGATATCTTTTGTCTCCTTAAAGGTTTTTTTTGTAGTGGCTGAGTATGCTAAGGCATGATCCACAAAAATCAACAGTGTTTTCCTTAATCTGGAAACAATTAGTTAACGTTTGCAAGAATAGAATCCTTCTTGTAATTTTACCTTCCTCTAAAATTTAGTTTCTTATGCACTAAGAATATTTGAAGCAAGGAAATGAAAATGACATTCAAGACAACAATGTTTAAATAAAATAATAAATTAATATATTCAGGACTCAGAAATTAAATTAAATATTAACCATGATTTTTGCTTTTGATGTAGATACATACAATTTTTTTCATTCACTAGTCTTGAAAATATGATGGTTTCCAAGTTTACCTTGTCAGGCTGTGCAGTGTTGCCAGATTTGGTGGGTTTCCTTGTAACTTAGCTGCATTTTCAGCATCCTTGGAAAATATGTTAGGAATGGGTGATAAATATTAGGCTAGAGGTGTGTATAAATAGTTGTGTTTTTATTATTATTATTATTATTATTATTATTATTATTATCATCATCAATAAATCAGTCAGTTCAATCCAGTATAATAAAAAAAATTGACAGATAGAGAGTTTGAGTGAGCAAAATTTTTCCTTCAGGAACACTCAAGTCTCAAGGATCATACCAAACATAACTCCATAAAACAGCAGTAAAACTTTTTTGCATGCCAAACTGTAGGGAGGGGTCCATACGTATCACAGAACGTCATCACACCGCTACAACTGTATACCAGAACGTACTGGAATGCAATGCTGCTGAAGGTCATAATGAGATCCTTTAAACGATACACAAGGTTTATTTAAGAATGCCAAAACGCATGCAATGAAAGTACATGTTCATTTACTTTGGAGCAAGATTGTCATTATTTTCTTCGATGTTAATCACTAGAGTGTGCCTCTTATTCATGTAAATATTCATGTCTGTTTGGAAAATACTTTATTCATTCTCAGTGTTGCAGTCTTTCTCAGGACTATATCTATTTTCCAGGTAACCATAATCATCTACCTGTCTGTGGTCGGTGCTCTTCTACTGTACATGCTGTTCTTGCTTTTGGTGGAGCCTCTGATCCGCAGACGTAATGTGTACAGACAACCACTGCAGAACGAGGACGACTCTGAGGTACAGACTTTAGCAGTCTGTCTTTATCTCACCCTGCTGGTCTCAACAATGTCTTTAATATACACTTAAAGCAGTATTTTTTGAAGTAGTTTAGGTAAATGTACAAATAAAACCACAGATATGTCCATAAAGATTGAAACAAACAAGAACGCTTTCAGAAAGAGAGCAAGCTGAATTCTGTATTGCACCTCAGTGCCTCACACACACACAGCACTGCTGCTGCTATTGACGTGCTGCTGCAGTATCTCATGAGCTTCTCTTAGTGGAGTTGTGAAGAACTACACCAGTTCAACTCCGTTACATGTAATGTTTGCTAAACAGGATTCAGTAATGGGGGTTTGTGTTGTGTTAGCCCAAAGAAAATTTGCTCGATATACGGAGCTCATCTCAAAATTAACAAATAAACAAGCTATTGAAAACTCCATCTTTACTGCTAGACTGGGAGTATATCAACCATGATGGGATTTAATATCTAAGGATTGCTTGAAAAGGAAGGTGGATGCATTCAGTTTTAAAATGCTCTCCTAGTTGTACATTGAAGATACATTTTATGTTTTACTAGATACATTATATGATGTGTTAGTCCCAAATGCTGATATTGAAGATACAGGAAGTAAAGGATTCACTTGAGATTTGCTCTTCATTGTTGTACAGGATGTGAGGGCCCCAGGCCGAGGGAACACTGTGCTGGGGCGAGTGGAAGGAGCTCAGCAGCGCTGGAAGAAGCAGGTTCAAGAGCAGCGCAAGACTGTGTTTGATCGCCACAAATTGCTTAGCTAAACTCTGAGTTACAGTGACATTCAGAGCAAAGGCAAGCTGAATCTCCTGAGTTTTATGATGTATTTATTTATTTATTTATTTATTCTGTTATTTAAGAAACCAAATACTGTTTTTGTTATCAACAAAGCTTTTTTGCATAGCATTCTGTTGGCTGTTTAAAGGTCAGTTCTAGTGAAGATTTGATTATATATATTTTATATTATATAAAATTATATAAATAATATTAAACTAAAGTTATTGCGCTTGCAATCTAACATGGAGAATTACTAAATTATTGGGCTGCTAAGCTTGGAAGTATAGCTAAATAATAAAAATTGTGAAAAAAGTTTGTTCTTATTGTCTTGTAAAGTAATGACACAAGTAATGACAATGTTTAGGGAACACTGGCGTTCTCAGCTTTTTTAGTTCCAAATAAAATAGTTTGAGCAAGCAAATGTAGTAATTAAGCAACATAGGATTTAAGTGCATGTGTCATTTGTGTTTTATGCTGTCAGGTAGACATTTGTTTTCTTTTTTTTTTTTAGTTTATGAGCTTTGTAAGTAAGACTGTGTTCTAGGATTTGCAACGATTATCGTTCCTAATGCCATGTACTGTAAGTGGTGATGGGTTTTGCACCAAATATTTGCTGATTGCACTAAATATTATCAATATTCCAGGCTGGTTTGCACTTCTATAATTCTTTGTTTGGTGAGTAATCTACAGAATGTGCTAACATTGTATTTTAAATAAATACCTGCCAATTTCTTTTAGATAATTTATCTGATCAATTTTGCTGGCTATGCTTTACATACTGTATATTATTTTCCTAAGACAACTTACCAAGGTCTCTTGGAATAATTGTCAATATTTGTTAGTTTAGACATGTAAGCTCTATATTAAGTTACAAGTTTATTTGGTACACCTACATTGACATTGATATAGAACGTTGAACATGTCTGAGGAATTTGTGTGTATATTGTTTTATTTCTGTTGGTGATGTACAATTTCTCAGCCTGCTCTACTTACTTACATTACTTTTCACTTGAAATATCGGCCATACATTTCAGTTTGTCCCTCTAGGGGAGTCCTTAAATTATTTGTAAAACATTATTTACCTTTTAGAAACAATTGCACGATCTGTGAAAATTCCTTTTTTTCTAAAAGGAAAAAAAACGTGTAGTGTCTTTATTATACAGTATTAGTGCCAGTGCCTTGGTTTGATGATGGTGGATGACTGTAAGTACAGTATGTGTTCCTTGGTATGCACCCAGTAATGTGCCCAGATGTACCCAATAAACATGCAACTGAGTGGTTGTCATTGTCCTGTTTCAGGAAATATCCTTCCACTTGTTACTTTCCCTTTAAATTCAATAAACCCAAACTAACTTTCATCCTCTTGTAGTATTTTTGGCTTTGTTGCATAATCCATTATAAATCCAGTACTAAAATAAATCAGGTATATAATCTCATACTACCATAAGGTATTACAAACTTTATATACATAAATAATAATAAAAACAAAACAGTCTACAGCATACACAGACAAGCCATGACAGTGCAACACAAAATATTAAACGCAGAATTGTGTAGGTTTCCCTAGCGCTGCCCAGAACTTGCCCAAGTGACTCCACAAGACCTCTAGGGGCGTGATTAGATGCTGTCGGCGCGGAAAATTGATGTCCGATTGAATTGAGAGTTTATAATAATACAATCCTACCTGTAATTGTCAGACTTACTATTTGAATTTCTTACATTATGGAAGAATTTGGAGGCTGGGGGTAAGCAGTGTCAGGCTCTTTATCTGCGCAGTGGGCTGTGGTTCGCTGGGTGTTCTGGTGCCTTTCTATTGTGGTCACCATTTCAGTGGTGCCAGCCATTTCACCATGCCAGTCAGTTTGTGCTGCATTGACTTTAGTGGGATCAGACTGGGCAGACAGGCCTTTGCTCCCCATAAGCATAGATTTGTCACCAGTTTACTGTTATTGAATTCATAACCAGTTTTAATGTGTTATGTTGTTTTGTTTCTTCTTTTTTTCCCCATGATTATTACATAACCTGTCTAATATTTGGCATTTCTGTTGTCTCATAAAATTCTAGTGGTTCGATACTTAGTTAACGGTGCAGTAATAGTTCCCACTTCCACAGTTTTGACATGTAAACATTTAAAGTCTTTTAAAGTCTATATCTGCTAGTTGTCACAGTATTCTCTCTCTCTCTCTCTCTCTCTCTCTCTCTCTCTCTCTCTCTCTCTCATCTTTCATCTCCAGTAGTGCTGCGTGAGCAGCTGAAGCTCCCTGTTTTCTCCCCACCCATAAAGCATGCTCCCACCACCCTTTTTCAACCCCAAGCATGGACACTCAATGCTTTTCTATATATAAACCTGACACAGGCCAACTGCACCCAAATGCTCTGTGCTTCTCTAATTTCTCCTTGCCGGCTTTAGTTTTCCAAGCAGGGGCCAGGGCCAAGAAGTGAGGAGAGGACTTTCCAGAGCAAGAGGGAGAGCTTGAACAGGAGAGAGGCTAGAGGAGGTGGAGGAATAGAGAAGGTCTCACATGGACATCTAAGAGACCGAAGGATTGTAAATTTGGGGGTTTTTGTAACTGGCTGTTTGACTACTAGGAATTGTATTTTTTGGATTCCAAAATGGATACGGGCAAAGGGCCAGCCCTGGCCTCGTTCATCATGAACGAAGAGGAGCTGAAGAGGAAGCAGCGGGAGAAGCTGAAGAAACTGCAGGCCACTGGAGGAAACCCTCGGCCTGCCCGCTCCCTCTTCTTCTTCACTCTCAAAAACCCCTTTCGCAAGAACTGCATTAACATTGTGGAGTGGAAGTATCCTTTAAACACACCTGCACATTCATACCCTGCTTTTTCATGAAACATTGAGATGGATCTTGATGTAGGTGGCAGTTTATGATAGGAGAAACACATACAGATGAACATCCTGTAGTAGGATCCAGATTGTAAGCTTAACACTGCTACCAGGAGTTAAAAAAAACATAGCCAGGAAAGGTTGTTATCTTTTGTGGATCTGTGACAGACTCTGATGTGCTCAGGTGGGTTTTTTCTTCTCGTACATATTGAACTCTGTTAATAGCCTGAGTGAATGTGTTAAGCTTTTGTTATTCAGTTAGTCTCCCTCAGGGTTAAATAGAAATATTAGCTCAGATTTGCACTGTCTGAGCTCTACATTAATAAGAGACTGTTACTGATTTGGTCAGTTGCGCCCCTTATTTGTGTGCTAAATTACGGGCTGAACAATATGTGGCTTTAGACAAGAAGACAGCTGATACGGATCGTAAATATATATCATATTGTTCATCAGCTTAAATGCAATGTAATCAAATAATTAATGTCTTCTGTTTGTTTAAAATGATCATAGTAAAAAAATGTGAAGTGACTTGCATTTGCTTTGTTGCACACAGTAGGTGCTGTTAGGACAAGTTTAATAGGTGCATTTAAACAGTTTGACAGTATTCTGGGTGCATGCAGCTGTTGCGTGAGATCATTTGTGCTGGACATGATGCTGAGCTGGCAGGGACATTCTGAGGTGCTGCAGTCTGCTGGCAGGAATGCTGTCTCTCTCTGTCTCAAAAGCAGAATCACACTGACCATGCCGTACCGATTTGTCAAGGGTTCAAGTTAATCCATTTAAAACAGTGCAGCTACAGTAACAATCCTATAGTGGCTGCCATGACGTATATTTTAAAGAAATATGAAACTTTTTTTTTTTAGAAGTCTTTGATCTGGAGCCTTCTTTAATATTAACCTCGGCTTTTGGTTTAAAAAGACCTGGAGTTTCTTCTTTCCATTATTTAATGCAGGCAAAGTTTAAGATCCTGTGACCACAGAATTTTAAATAAGTGGTTAAGAGAATTGACTAAAGAGGAAAATACCATTACACACATTTTTATGATCTAAAAATGCACCTAAATGTGATCGGCATGTTTGCTGTTCAGATGTTGCTGTTTTTTTTTTTAATGCAAATGTAAACTTACTGTAAATAGGTATCAAATATCTAAGACCTATCCAAGGCATCATATTACACCGTGTTTGCACACAAAGCAAATTGTAATGCAGAAGCATTGATCATTCAGTATAAAGGATTGAAAATGAAAATTTTCCATGTCATCGAAAATGTATTGACGTTTTTTTAAACACGTTTGTAAAAAACATATGACTTGTTTATTGTGATTTAAACAAAATGTATAATTTTTTTTCTTAAAACAAAAATTTGAAACATTGTTTTTAATCTTTAAAATCCAGTAAAAAAAAAAAAACTAGAGAAGCAGATGTTTGATCCTTGATACTTTGTCTACAGTTGAGGAAGGTAGACTAAAGAGAGACTAAAAGAGACTAAAAGAGAATGAACTGTAGAAATCCTAGTGTAACCTAAATTAAAAATCATTACAAGTCCTCTATATACAGTATATATTTTTTATTAAGTGTTCTCTGTGCACTCTCTCCAGGTTTCTTCTCATTATCATATTTATTTGTCCTGTCACATTGTGGTTGTATTATCATGCTTGCACAGTATTTTCCTAAACAATCTCCTCCAGACCCTTTGAGATCATCATTCTCCTCACTATCTTTGCTAACTGTGTGGCTCTGGCCGTGTTTCTCCCAATGCCAGAGGATGACACCAACTCCACCAACTCTACCTTGGTGAGTAACAGCTCTAGATTTTGGTTGGACTAGTAGAAGTTTGGCAGTCTTTACCTACTGTAAGATAATGTAGGCTGAATTATGACTTTATTGTCATTATCACTCATGTAAATCCAAATGGTACATGTTGACAAATGTTGTGCAGGGTAGGGACGTACAATAAAAATGTGTAAAGTTCCAACTACATTAAATCCAGCTAAGTTAAGTTACTAACATGGCAGAACAGTGACAGCGGCTACATTTTAATGCATAGCCATTAGTGAACAGCTCATTGCTATAAATAAAACGCTTGAGTTTTAATAGGGTCACTACACGTCACTACTTTTGGCCTGTGATGTGAATTGTGAACAAATGAGAACCTGAACAGAAAATGGGATAGATCTTTTTTTTTTCTTTTCTTTTTATACATGCTCTATTTTTGGTGCGGTATTATTTTGAGGGTTTGGTTCGGTTGGCTGAAATATATTGCTGAGGCTACCGACAGACTACCCCTGCACTAGTGGTAAACTTCTTAAGGTCCCGGTTAAGGCTCTTCATGGTAGAGGCTCAAAACTATTAATCATTCAAAGAATCCTGCAAGTAGTAGGGCAGCTGTGACAGTACTTACTTTTGATCATTACATTAATTAATCATCTACGGCGATCAATAATGATTCCGGCATTGGTTTGACACAATCACTCCTTGGTCCCCTTACATTGTAAGTGAATCTAAAAGACGTTTCGACTCTGAAACTAAAGCTCAGTGACTGGCGATGGTACTGTTTTCATCCTCGATTTTAGATTTAGACCCTGAGTCAGTGCTAGCAATGATCATGAAGCTGAGGCTTTGCAATCCACAGGAATGAGTGTGAGCTTCAAAGATACATGCCGACATCTAAGGGATGTGGTGTGGGGTTTATTGCCCATACTGGCAATTTAAAAGGACTAGTTGATACTAATAAAATGCTTTTCCTCTTTGCGTGGTCTTAAATTTGAACCATATGCTGTTATGTACTGTATATAGATTTTTTTAATGTTTTACTTGTGTCAGATGAAGTTTACCCTTTCAGGCCTATCCTCTATTATACAGGCAGATATAAGATGTAAATCTCCTCTAAATAAATAATAATAAAAAAAATACATACATTTCGTTTCTCATTCTCAATGCAGCAAACATATATAAAAAAAAAAAGAAAAAAATGTATACATATTTTAATTGGAGATACATGTTATCCCTGAGATCATGTGACTTTATCACATAAATTCTATGTAAAATATGTACATCAAGCATATTACAAAAAAAGAGTTCTGTCTTTAAAAAGTACAGAGAATGCAGGTACCGCCTTTTTTAAATGAACAATATTGTAAAAACAATAAACAGGAACAGGAGATAGATAACAAACTTAAACAATGTGAAACAGGAAACCTAAACTTAAATAGTGTGCTTAACAAGATATACAGTAAACAACATGGCGGTGAAACTAACAGAAACAAAATCCAAAACGTACACATGATAACAGATTTGACGGTAAACTTGACTCTGAGGCTTCAATGACAATCATTTTGATCTTTGAAACATTTTACACCTGAATGTTAACAGGTTTTCTTTCTAACCACATTTTATTTTATTTATTTAAAATTTTTTGAGTATTTAATTAATTTAATTTTTTATCTCACAGATGTCAATTTTTTTTTTTTAATGTTTGGAAAAAGTCAATGTCAAGGTAATTTATAATAACTAAACAAATAAATACATAATGCAGACATATGTTAATGCTAAAAGGAATACATCCGAATCAGAATTCTAAGAAGGAATTGACAACTTATAATCAACAATTTTTAAGATTTAACTCAGGCACATTTTAAATATCTAGGTCAGATTTCTTGCTGCACTAAGTATGCTCAGTCATATTCTCAGATCTCTAATAGTATGTTACTTAATAAAGTGTTGTATTTCAGATTACTCTAATATGTGTTGTGATTTCTACGGTTACTGTCTATTAACCCCGGCTGTCATATTAACTTATGGCCTGGGAATTTCTCAGATACATCATGAAACTCAAGATGAGAGCCGTGTAGCTGAGCAGCCTGCGCCCAAATCAGCTCTCCATACGGCCATAGCTTGGTCAAATTTCTGCAATAGGGATTACTTAAATTTTATTGGAGAAGGATGGTTAGTTCTCAACAATTTATTTGATCTGAGAATATTTCAAATGAAATGATTTATGCTCAGTACATGTTCAGTACTTTTTATTTAAGAATTACAGAATGTACTGTATATGACTCTGTTATGACATAGCTGTATTCAAATGGATCCTTCTTTTTTGAGGCAAGCAGGACTACCATGTTGTTTGAATGTGTTAAGTTCTGTATAATTTCAATGTAAAAACAAATAATAGTAATAGTATATATGCAATAATTTATTGCTTAAACCATTGGTTGCACATAACAATGACAAGCTATGACTAAGAACTAACTAGTACAAATGAAGCACATTGCACACATTCAGTGATTCGTTTTCTTTCAGTACTGCAAGTACATTAGATGTTGTATTTCAAATGAAATAGTCTTCTGACAAGGCTATGTGTTGTCCTGCAGGAAAGCCTGGAATATATATTTCTGATCATTTTCTCTCTGGAGTGCTTCATGAAGATAATAGCATATGGGCTTTTATTTCATGAAGGCGCATATTTACGGAACTGTTGGAACATACTGGACTTTGTCATCGTGTTCATGGGGTAAGATGCTTCAGTTCATTGATCTGTAAATCTTAGTGTCTGAGCTTGCTTCATTTTAATATACTGTACATACAAACACTTATAGATGCTGATGACTTGTAATTTGAGCTGTCAAATAAAACAGCTAAAAACACTAAATAGTGTTTACTGTGCAAAAGTCTTACGTAAAATGTGTTTTTTAGTACAAACTTTCTTTGCAGTTTGTTTTTAGTTTTATGACTTTTTTATTGAGTCAGTACAAATATATTTCTGATTTACAAAGTTACAGAAAAGTTTGGACCCTGATTTTAAAAGTTTTTGATTTAAAGTTACAAAAAGATATTTGTATGCCAGAAAAAGCAAGGAGTATATTACGTAAGGGATCATCATTTTAGATTTAAATAAAATAAATAAATACATAAATGGAAGCTGCTGGGGTTTTCATACAAAAAAGAAGCAGGTGCAACTGTCAAAGCCCTCAGAGGAACTGGGAGTGGTTCTGTAGGATGCTCAGTAAATAATAGTTTTAATTTCCTTTTAAAACTGCACAAATTGTACCTGATACTGAAGCTTCGTCAAACCATTGCACAACAAAAAATTACTTTGTTTCATTAATTACTATTTATTTATTTATTTATTTTCTGAAGGCCCTGCAGCATTTATTTTCATGTGTCTAAGACTTTTGCACAATACTGTATGTTCTTTTAAGTTGTGTTCTTTTTTTGTAGAAAGTAAACTTTTTCAACTTTTTCTAGATCATTTCATCTCCTGTTACGATATTTCTGATAACCTTGTAATCTTTTCATTGTTTTCAGGCTCTTTACCCTTGCAGTTGACACCATCAATGCAATAGCTGGAGTTCCCACAGAGAAAGGAGGTGGGTTCGATATGAAAGCTCTCCGAGCCTTTCGAGTCCTGCGACCACTTCGTCTTGTCTCTGGAGTTCCCAGTAAGAGCGTCCCACATCACCCTTCTGTTCCAATTGAAACCCATCATGGAGTCTTTTGTTTTTTGTTTCAACTTGTTGTTCCTCTCCAGGCTTGCAAGTGGTTATGAACTCTGTTTTGAAAGCAATGCTGCCCCTGTTCCATATCGCTCTGCTTGTCTTCTTCATGGTCACCCTTTATGCTATAATGGGTTTGGAGCTGTTTAAATGCAAGATGCACAAGACATGCTACTATGAAGGCACAGGTACAGGGAACATTTATCTGCTCTCGTCCTCTTCTGCTTGGAGTAGATTAATACTCTAGGTGGTAGTACTTTATATGAAGGCTTTATATGTACATATAACCTATTAATATTTCAACGCATTGATGAGATATTAAATGCATTGTTCCAGTTGAGCATTACAGTTTATAACAATGTTTATAATGCATTTATAAATGAAGCTTTATAATTGTTATTTACTTATTCGTCACAATAATATGTTATAATAATATTTACAATAATAACCTAAAAATAATTATTATCACAATGATATGATATGATAATGACAAGGAAATTAAGAGGGAGAAAAACAAGATATAATGTATCCCTTAATACAGTACATAAATAAGGGATAATATTTTGGTATTGATGTTATAATGCATTATGACCATTACTTATACGCATAGCTGACTACTGATCCATCTATGAGGATGTATTATATTTAGTTATAGAGATTTCATACATTATAGAGATAATTGAATACTTCTGTAAATCACTCTAGATAAGAGTACCTGCCAAATGCTATACATTTAATGCAAATACAACTACATATAAAGTATAATGTGTTTTGATATGAATTCATTATTAAATGAAATGAATGCATTATAAATGTGACATTCATAGAAAGTGGCACTATACTGATGAATAACTATTAAATTCATGTATAATTAGAGTAATAATAATAATAATAATAATAATAATAATAATAATAATAACCTGGATATTTTCATATGCAATGAGTTGATATTATTTTATAGATTTTTTTTTTGAATGACCGGTCCTCTTGCCTTGTATCACAGACATTATTGCCTTAAGGGATAGTGAAGTGCCATCACCTTGTGCCCAGGCTGGAAATGGACGCCGCTGCACCATTAATGGCACACAATGTAGGCCTGGATGGCCAGGACCCAACTGGGGGATCACCCATTTTGATAATTTTGGCTTTGCCATGCTCACAGTGTTTCAGTGTATCACAATGGAGAGTTGGACTAATGTGCTCTACTGGGTGAGTGAAGGCACTTCCTCTGCATTTCTTATTTACAAAATATATATATATATTTCTGATGATGTAAAGATTTAAAAGTGAAGCACAGCTTGTGTTGTCCTTCAGGTCAATGATGCTATTGGAAACGAATGGCCGTGGGTCTACTTTGTGTCCATGATTCTGCTTGGTTCTTTTTTTGTCCTCAATCTGGTTCTTGGCGTCCTCAGTGGGTAATTAAACCATATTTGATAAAAAATTCTTACACAGCCCTACCACCCCTTCCCCCCATAGTGCTAAGGCTCTAAATGAGGCTCTATATGAAGTATGCGATCAAATCAATAAATCTGACTTTATCAATAAGAACCAGTATTATTGCTTAGTCTCATATACCATGTGGTTTGTTTCATTCATGTGCTCTTATCCTCTCTTGTAGGGAGTTTAGTAAAGAAAGAGAGAAATGTAGATCCAGAGGAGAGTACCAGAAGTTACGAGAACGAGAACAAATGGATGAAGATCTGAAAGGTTACATGGAATGGATTACACATGCTGAAATTCTGGATGCTGATCAGGAAGGATTAGGTAATCTGGATATAGGTTTCTAAATCTAGAGTTGCTTGATTTTGCTGCATGTGCTGCCATTTTTCTGATGCCAGTTTTGCCCGTTTTTTGACCATGTTTCTTTTGTCAACAGGTCTCCTTGCTCTAAAGGACAGTGGTTCAGAGACAGACAGTCTTTATGGAAAAGAGGGTTTAAGCCGTGTAGTGTATTACTTGTAAGTGTGCTTAAATAAGCTTTTATTTGTTATTATTATTATTAATTAATTAATTTTAATTAATTAATAAATACTTTTTTAAAAATTATTGTTACTTTTACAATCTGACTCCTAGTCGCGTTGCTCGTCGCTATAACCGCGTCTTACGGAGGAAGTGTACTGCTTGGGTGAAGTCCAAGGTCTTCTACTGGCTAGTGATCCTGGTTGTGTTACTCAACACTCTTGCCATTGCCTGCGAACATTACCCCCAGTCTGAATGGATGACCCAGTTTGAAGGTCTGTCCTGGGAAGCCAATTGCTTTGTGGGAAATCAAATGACCGAAGGAATCTAGGACTATCAAGTCCATTATGTTTGCTTTCCGTGTTTTTGATCCCACAGATACCGTCAACAAGATACTCCTCTCCTGCTTTGCAATCGAGATGATCATGAAGATGTATGCTTTTGGCCTGCGAATGTATTTCATGTCGATCTTTAACCGTTTCGACTGTTTCGTTGTTACTGTGGGTGTACTGGAGATCATCCTGGTCTCAGCAAATGTGATGACATCACTGGGTATCTCTGTGATGAGGTGTATTCGGCTCCTACGTCTGATGAAGGTTACAAAGTAAGTTATTCCCTCCTAAGGATATTTGTAGATTAAAAAATAAATAAATAAATTGTGGTAAACTTGGTAAATAATGTTGGTAGAAAAACAGTAATTTACCCAAAATTTACAGTTCATAAAGGAAATCATATCTAAGATTACTACTGTCTCTCAGGTACTGGACTTCTCTAAGCAGCCTTGTGGCCTCTCTGATAAACTCAATCCGTTCCATCGCCTGCCTACTCCTCCTGCTCTTTCTCTTCATTGTTATCTTCTCTCTCCTGGGGATGCAAGTGTTTGGAGGGAAATTCAACTTCCCCGACAGGCCCTTGCAGCGCAGCAACTTCGACAACTTTCCCCAAGCTCTCATTAGTGTGTTCCAGGTGCGCACATTACCTCTGAGAATGGTTTTCATAATTAATAATCATAAATAAAAAATAAACTTAATTTATAGATTTTGATTCTGTACTGTTATGTATTGAAAAAGTATCTAATCAGTATGTCTTTGGACTGTGGGAGTAAACCAGATACCTGGACGGAAACCCACTGTTAGGAACCTCCACCAGAGGTCCCTGTTCATGTCTGTCTGTCTGTAGGTTTTGTTGATCGACTCAGTTTCCCAGAAGGCACCTCAGTCAGGTGATGAGTGCTCACCTGAACTGAGGTGGCTCATTAAAGTTTCTATAAATAGCCGTTTGTTCTGGGAAACTGGGTCGAGCATTATTTGTTAGTGGGTTGTTTGTTTGTCTATTTGTTTGGTATGTTTGTTTGTTATATTTGTAATACCGTCATGTGGGCATTCCTTTTGTTTGGTTTTTGTTTCTTTAAGGTTATATTGGGTTTATGTTTTGTAACCTTTGTTTTTCTAGAGGGCTCTAGTTTTGTTTACTGTATGTTCCTTGTTCTAGTGGATTCATGGAGCTTTCCTGTTTCATGTTTAGTTAGGCTGTGTCTCCTCCTGTGTACAGTGTAAGTACTGTTCTGTGTCTTCCCAGTGTTGGTCTTCTTGTGTAGTTCTTTGTCTGTTTAGTTTTGTGTAGCCACATGAGGGCCTAGCCGCTAGCAGGGTTAGCCGCTAGTAGGCCTTGATTGCTAGTAGGGTTAGCCCCTAGTAGGGTTAGCCTCCAGTAGGCTAGCCTCTAGTGGGATTGACTGCTAGTGGTTCTGGTTGCTAGTAGGTTAGCCGCTAGTTTGGTATAGCCTCATGTGTGCCCTGCCTTGTGTGTTCAGTTCCCCCCTATTAGGTCAGTACTAACCCGGTTAGCCACTAACCCCATTAGATACTAACCTGGTTAGGTCAGCATCCAGTGTCCCCAGTATTCCATGTAGCTACTAACCTCACTAACCACTAACCCATCTGATCTCTAGTCTCTGTGCTCCTGGTCCTGTCTTCAGTCCTGTCTCTAGTCTCCAGCCCTGTCTCCTGTCCAGTCCTGTCTCGCCAGTCCTGCCTCTTGTCCAGCCCTGTCTCTTGTCCAGCCCTGTCTCTTGTCCAGCCCTGTCTCTCCAGTCTCCAGTCCTGTCTCTCCAGTCTCCAGTCCTGTCTCTCCAGTCTCTAGTTCCCCTATGTGTCTTTAGTTAGCTTCACCTCCATGTTTCCTCATCCCTAGTTCTCTGTCAGTTCCCTGTGTCAGCTCCTGGTTCCCTGTGTCAGCTCCTGGTTCCCTGTGTCAGCTCCTGGTTCCATGTGTTTTTCCTGAGCCCTAGTTTTAGTTTACGTTTGTTGTTTTGGTTCCTTTGTTTGTTTGTGTCTGTTTTGAGTTTAAAATAAAAGACTATTTCTGTTTGCACACCCCTCTGCCTTCATGCCTGCCTTCATGCCCACGGCAACCACAGGCTAGACCCATGACACCCACCATGCACGGGGAGAACATGCAAACCCCCCCCCCCCCCCCCCCCCCACACACACACAGACCTGAGGCAGGAACTGAATCCCGTCCCCGGTGGTGCAAGCCCACAGTGCTAAAAACTACACTAGAGAAAAAATCATAGACTATAAAATGCTTCAGTAAAAGAAAATGAATTTTTTTAATGAACCAAATTCTAAACCCTTAGTGTTCTAGGTAAATGTAAAGTAAAAATTGTATAAAGCTTGAAAAATTGCACTGATTTCAACATAATTTCAAAAAGAAGACTCCCCACTCTGGCGGGATTTTTTTTCTTCTTCTGGTGATAAATCGGATCTTAATTAAACAATTCCAGGTCCTGACTGGGGAGGAGTGGGATTCCATCATGTACAATGGTATTATGGCTCATGGTGGACCAACCTTCCCAGGAATTCTCGTCTGCATCTATTTCATCATCCTGTATGTTTGTGGAAACTGTATCCTTCTGAATGCTTATGTTAGATCTAGCATGTACTGTACAGTAGATGAAAAATGAAAAGCCTAAGTTTTCCTAAGCTTTGATCAGTCATCCTCTTGAATGTGTTCTTGGCCATTGCTGTGGATAACCTCGGTGAAGCTGAAAGTCTTTCGTCAGCTCAAAAAGAAAGGGAGGAGGAGAAAGCTAGAAAGAAGCTCATGAGGTATTCATATTCACTTAATCACCCATGAAACATAGGAGACTGTGTTTTACTATGTTAGCATTTTATTCAGGTACCGTAGAATCTTCTGATTTCTTCCAACAGAGGAGCCCTTTCACAGAAAAGTGATGAAGAAAAAGCTTTGGTGATCAAGAGCAAACATAAGGCTGAAGGAATGCCAACGACAGCAAAAGTAAGAAATCCTTAGAGCTTATTTTCCTTAAAGCAAAATACCACACCAAGTTTCCTCAACTTATTAATCAAGTCCAGGAATAATTCTTTCTGCACTCCCATCAGAGTAGACATGCTTTGTCAGAGGATAAAGGTTAAATTAGTATTGGGTTCCCTTTTAATGTTCTCTCAGGGAATTTTTCCTTTTGCAACTGTTTCCACTGCCATAATCCTATCATGGTTCTGACCATGCATGTTTCTTGCAGCTTAAAGTGGATGAATTTGAATCGAATGTAAAGGAAGTGAAGGACCCGTTTCCTCCTGCTGATTTTCCAGGTAACCATCACAAACACTAAAATCCCCTCCAGGCTTAAGCTGAGGCTCTAAATTGGGCATCGGCATATTTGCAAGGCTAGCAGCACTATTAAAGGTGATGCTAAATACTAACCACATGCTCCTATGGTCATTTATGGGATGGTGTTAAAAATAATTATCTATTCATAAACTGCATGATACTGTACTTCCTAAAGATCAGCATTTGTAATTTCTAATAAGCATTGTTCCCTTTGCTTTGATACCAGTTAAGGGACATTCTTGTCAATGTTCTAGATGTGAGGTCAGTCTTATTAATCAGGACAATGTTTGGATTTTCTTTTTTTTTAATATATATATTCCTAAAAATCGTTTCTATTTCTTAGGTGACGATGAGGAGGAAGAGCCTGAGATCCCTATCAGTCCAAGGCCCCGACCTATGGCTGATCTTCAGCTTAAAGAGACAGTGGTTCCCATGCCTAACGCCAGCTCCTTCTTTATCTTTGGCCCACAGAACAAGTAAGTTGTTTACATCAAAGTTTTTTTTTTTTTTACAAGCTGAACATCTTAGTGACTCTAATTTAATTTCATAAAAGTCTTAACAGTTATACTTGGAACATACAGGTTTCAATTTAATTTTAATTAGGTCTTCCATTTATAGTCAGTGATTTAAACATTTTAATCACAGGTGCCAAAAAGAGCAAATTGTGTTCCCCCAAAATTTAAAATGAGGTTGTCAGTTGTTGAGTTTGCCTTTTGTGCTTCATTTTTTAAAATGGCACACCTTATATCCACTCTATTCTTACAAATACGTGCAAATACACAAAACAAAATGTTTTCCACTGACAGGTTCCGTAAGCTGTGCCACAGGGCTATCAATGCCACCCCCTTCACCAACTTCATCCTTCTCCTCATCCTCCTCAGCAGCATTTCTCTGGCTGCTGAAGATCCCATAGACCCCAAATCCTTTAGAAACAAGGTACCAACAAACATTATATAAACACTTGTACTGCATTATTATTTTCATTCAACCAAGATGCCAAATTTATGAAATATCCATTAATACCAAATGCGTGTGACTATTTTATAGATCTTGGCTTATGCTGATATTGTCTTCACAACAGTCTTCACCATTGAGATTGTCCTTAAGGTAAGTGAAGTCTTTTGATAAAATGTTCAAATTTAAGAACCATGAATGCCATAATTATATCCTGATGCATTATGCTGAAATGTTAAGTTATGTGGCTTTGTTTGACTTGATTTAGATGACTGTGTATGGTGCCTTCCTGCATAAGGGCTCGTTCTGCCGAAACTCCTTCAACATTCTGGATCTCATTGTTGTTGTGGTTTCCCTCATGTCTATGGGAATGGAGTAAGTTCTTTATATTGTAAAAATAATAATAATAATAATAATAATAATAATAATAATAATAAAACAGACCTACAGTGTGGCCCATGTTGAACAGTTGACGCAGACAAAGGACTTTAATAGAGAACCATCCCCAGCAGCCATTTGTTGTTGAACTCAAGTAATGAAATTTGTTTTCTTTAAATACCCCTTTAAAACAGTATATTTTGAAGGAAAAACAAAAATATGGACACTTTCCTGATATTCATGTCCGCTTAGAGTCATGTAAACTTTAACTAAAATGATAAAACAAGCAATGTAACACATATGATATATGGTAGAGGGGGCAGTGATAGCTCAGCAGGTTAAGGCTCTGCGTTACTGATCAGAAGGTTGATGGTACGGGTTACTGGGTCCTTGAACAAGGCCCTTAACTTTGTATGCTCCAGGGACACCATATGATGGATGACTCTGCACTCTGACTCCAGCTTCAATCAAGCTGGGATATGCAAAGAAAAGAATTTTATTGTGCAGTAATGAGACAAATAAAGATCATATATCTCGCGGTTGGAGGCCTGGAGAGAGCTGATTGGTCGAAATCTCTCAGAGGGGCGGGATTAGAGGCACTTTGCGCTCTCACATCAATCATGGGCGTCTGTGAGCTCACGCAAGGAGCAGATAGCGCTGTCCACCGAGTGTGTTACGCCGCTCCCAATGGTGCGTTAGCAAGCAATTCGAAAAGATGCGGCTGGCAGGCGTCATGTGTTTCAGAGGAAACACTTGAGAGTCTTTGACCTTCCCTGGCTGGTAGTTTTAGCCCTGATAAGGGAACCTCACCAATGACGGATGGGAATTGAATACGACTTAATTAGGGGGCAAAAAATTCTGCGAAACTCCATCTCCAAAAAAAAAAAATTATAAACTAACATGAGCTGTGTAGTACAGATTCCACCATGTTTTAAGCGCTACCTTAATTAACATATTGTTGATGGACAGACAATAATAGTCTCCCAATAGAAGGCTGCTTAGTTGGTCACTCAAAAATAGCTTTTCAAGTGGCTGAATGTGTGACGCTTGCACCATGTCTCAGTCACAGGTTGATTAAAATAACCATTCTGACTGAAGAGAAAGGAATTCTAACTGTGTGTGGCTTTTGGTCGAAGTAGAGAATAGTCTCTGTTATAAACTGCAGCCACAGTTGTCATTAACACCATGCGTTTGAAAGTAATCTATGCAGCTTCAGATTAAACTTGAATGCACTATATCTGACTGATATTATATGCTATACACAACAAAACAAGTAATAACATCATTTGAAACATTTCACAAAAGTGCATCCTTGTCATGCACACTCGTAACACGACCGGCACTAGGACCCGGAAGTAATACGGTCGTGTTTCAGGAAGCATAAAAGGAAACAAGATGGCGGTTCACATTGCTCAGTCATTGAGTTTTGCCCATGCTATCGCCGACGCTTTGCTCGTCTAAACGTGAGTACTCACTTTCTTGGGTTATCGCTTCCGATTGGGTGTTTGTATTTAGAACGCGGGTTTATTTGTGTAAACTCTTGCTCTCGCTTCGGGAGAGTTCTAATAATAACCAGCGTGGTTATCCTGCCTGCTCGCGCTACTTCCGCTTTTGGGTTTACCATCCATGCTACAGGACTAACTGCTAGTCTTCTGGTTCATCTCCGGTTAGTTCGTGACAGACGGCTCGGTGGTGTGTTGCAGATCCACAATAAGCGCAGAGCCCCTCTCTGAATCGGCGTTCCCGTTCTGCAGCGGTTAAGGAGGCGCGCCCTAATTGCATGGGTTCCCCGGCTCCTGTGTTAACCACGGCGGGAGGTGAAGAACCGACGGATCCGGTAGGTGTAGCAGTGAACGGGGATCGGGCTTCAGAGACTGGAGCTTGGGAGAAGAAAGGAGTGGATCGAGGCACAGGGTGATGTGGTGGCATCGTGATGGGCGGCAGGGTACGGGGAGCTGGCTTGGGGGAAGCGAGCAGCCGCTGGTCGATCCGGAGGGCGAGTTGGATTAAGCCTTGTCGCTGGGAGCTCTCGTCCGGTGAGCTCGTCTTTTATGCGCGAAGCCAGTCCCTCGTAGTAAGTCGTCCAGAGGGCGCAGTCTCCCCAGTCGGTCTGCACGGCGAGGGTACGAAACTCTGCGGTGTAGCGGCTCACGGACGACCCCCCCCTGCCGTAGGTGATATAGTTTGGAGTCGGTCTCCACCTCAGCATCAGGATGTTCGAAGGTGAGTTTGAGTTGACGGGTGAATTCCGTGTACGGAGTAGGGGACCGCGAGCTGCTTGCCATAAAGTGGTCCTTGGAGGAATGGCGACACTGGCTCCAGGGCGCCAGAGAGCCGTTCATCGTCTGGACCGACCATAAGAACCTCATCACTATCCGCACATTTAAACAACTCAACCCCAGACAGGCGCGGTGGGCATTATTTTTTGAAAATTATAACTTCCACCTGTCATACCGCCCCGGGTCCAAGAACACCAAGGTTGACGCCCTATCACGCCAACACGAAGAAGACATCCCCCGGGCGGACCCCGCGCCTGTCCTACCACCCACCAAGATTCTTGCACCAATTAACTGGGACTTGGAAACGAAGGTTCGCCAGGCACAGACTGCGGAGACCGAACCAGCAGGTGTGCCGCCTGGTCGTCTCTATGTACCCAACTCCGTCAAGACCGACGTTCTCCAATGGGGACACTCCTCCCCAATTTCTGGACACCCCGGAAGGCGACGCACGCTACTCTTCATTCAACGCGCCTTCTGGTGGTCGAATATGAGGAAGGACGTGGACTAGTTCATCCAGGCGTGCCCAGTGTGTGCCAGGTCCAAGGACAGCAACCAGCCATCGCCAGGGGAACTTCAACCACTCCCGGTTCCCCGCCGGCCCTGGACACACATTGCCGTTGATTTCATCACGGGCCTGCCGGTTTCTGAAGGAAAAGACACCATCCTCACCATCGTCGACCAGTTCTCCAAAGCTGTACACCTGGTGGCCCTCCCCGGTCTCCCGTCAGCCAAAAGGACAGCTGAGCTGATATTAGAGCACGTAGTCTGCCTGCATGGGTTCCCAAAGGACATCGTCTCGGACAGAGGGCCCCAGTTCACGTCCCGGTTCTGGAAGGCCTTCTGCCGTCTGATCGACTCCACCTGCAGTCTGTCCTCTGTTGGTTCGCCGGTGTCGACGGCTCTGGAGACGAGCAAACGCCATCCGACTCGCTAACACCCGCTACACCTCTCAACATCGCTGTCAGGCTCTTCCTCCTCATCGTAACATACAAGGTATGGTTATCAACAAGAAACCTACACCTGCAGACAGAATCACGAAAACTATCACCAAGATTCATCGGACCATACCGCATCAACCTTCGGATTAACCCTGTCACCTACCGGCTCCAGCTGCCTGCGGCGCTCTGGCTCCACCTGGTATTCCACACATCTCAACTTAAACCCTTCACCACTTCACCAATGGTAAGCCCCACCCACCCTGCTCCTCCTCCCCGTATCATTGAGCGTGGTCCCGCCTACACCGCTCGCCGGATCCTTGACTCACGTCCTCGGGGCAGAGGGCTCCAGTACCTGGTGGATTGGGAAGGTTACGGTCCCGAGGAGCGATCTTGGATTCCGGCTTGGTTCGTCCTAGACCCCAAACTCATCCGGGACTACCGTCGTCAGGTATCCTCCACCCCAGGACCGTCGAGAGTCGGTCCTGGACAGGGGGGTACTGTCATGCACACTCGTAACACGACCGGCACTAGGACCCGGAAGCAATACGGTCGTGTTTCAGGAAGCATAAAAGGAAACAAGATGGCGGTTCACATTGCTCAGTCATTGAGTTTTGCTCATGCTATCGCCGACGCTTCGCTCGTCTAAACGTGAGTACTCACTTTCTTGGGTTATCGCTTCCGATTGGGTGTGTGTATTTAGAACGCGGGTTTATTTGTGTAAACTCTTGCTCTCGCTTCGGGAGAGTTCTAATAATAACCAGCGTGGTTATCCTGCCTGCTCGCGCTACTTCCGCGTTTGGGTTTACCATCCACGCTACAGGGCTAAAAGCTAGTCTTCTGGTTCATCTCCGGTTAGTTCGTGACAATCCTCCAGCAACCCAAAAATTGTCTTAAACATTTGATATTGATTTAAATTAAGAGGTGCGTACCAACCACTTTTATGGAAAAGTCACATACATTATAAGATTAAAGTAAGTGTCAAAATATGTGAATGTGCCTCCGATCTTTTTTAAAGATTGCATTGTGTATAGTTTAGCATTTATTTAAATGCATTAAAATTAGAGGTCCTATGAAGTCATATGTCCGGCTTCATGCATGTATTTAATATCTGAGCAAGTCCCTCGTGGTGGTCCAGTGCCTGATGTCCTGTGCTGAGTATGTGGAGTTTTCTATGTACAGGTCCAGTGCTATCTCCGTGGTGAAGATTCTCAGGGTGTTGAGAGTTCTAAGACCACTACGGGCCATCAATAGAGCAAAAGGATTAAAGGTATAAAATACTTCTTAAAATAATCATTACTCTAAGCATTAACCTTTAACAATTTTATTTTTTATTTTTTTTTGCCTCAAGTCAATTTTTGCTTTGTATATATGATTAAAGATCTACTTTTGTGTTGTAGCATGTGGTCCAGTGTGTGTTTGTGGCCATCAAAACCATCGGCAATATTATTCTGGTCACCATGCTTTTAAACTTCATGTTCTCCTGCATCGGAGTCCAACTCTTCAAGGTGAGATGAAAATCCAACCTGCCTTGGAAGATGTTTGGAACATGGCAATGATTTGTTGGTAATTAGGATGTTTATGTCTTCTCAGGGCAAGTTATACTCTTGTACAGATCCATTGAAGTTGACTGAGGAGGAATGTCAGTGAGTACTTTTCTCCACTGTATTGTATTTATTTGATATATTGTGTTATTCAAATTACAAATCATGTTGTATTATGGTTCTTTACCTGTTAACAAGGCTTTTCTTTGTTGTCGTCAGGGGAAATTATTTGCATCATGTGCAGAACAGTCTCCATGAAACCGAGGTCCGTCGGCGAGAGTGGGTCAACAGTGACTTTAACTTTGATAATGTACTCAATGGCATGCTCACACTCTACACCGTCTCCACATTTGAAGGCTGGCCAGAGTGAGTATTGACGAGCCATTGCCTCTATAGGCAATCTCTGAAAACAAACACTGTATAGTATAAATGTTGTAAAGACACCTGATTTTATGTTTACTCCCCCTGTTTCCGTTCCACAGGTTGCTTTATAGAGCTATAGACTCAGACTCAGAAGATAGGGGCCCGATTTATAACAACCGTGTGGACATTTCCGTCTTCTTCATCATTTACATTATCATCATCGCTTTCTTTATGATGAACATCTTCGTCGGCTTTGTTATCGTCACTTTCCGAGAGCAAGGAGAGCAGGAGTACAAGGATTGTGAGCTGGACAAGAACCAGGTAAGCAGTTTATTGTTATGTTTTATGAGATGCTGAAACATGATTTAAATGACCAGGGATTACTTAAAAATTTTATGATGCTTAATATAGTATCCACTGGTTATCAGTAAGATGACGCGTGGATTCTACTGTATATTAAAGTGGACTCAGAGCTACAATACAGCGCTGTTAGAGGTCAATTGGTTTAACACCCTCCTTCACAAATTTGACTTGAACACTCAGGTATATCAACTTGCAAGATAAGAATAGATGCAAAATGGCTACTTTTTACTTTATGTAAAGACAGTCACATACTATATACTCACAATAACCCAACTTCACATTGCATCAGGTTACTCTCTAATTTTCTTCTTTCCTACTTGCTTTAATTCTGATTATTTTAACCTTAGTTCCTATATGATCTTTCCACCACAGCGACAATGTGTACAATATGCGTTGAAAGCTCGGCCTCTCCGCTGCTACATCCCTAAGAACCCTGTCCAGTACCGGTTCTGGTACCTTGTGACCTCGTGCTACTTTGAGTACCTCATGTTTTTCCTTATCATACTCAACACATTGTGTCTAGGAATGCAGGTATGTGATTTTTTTCTACTATGCATATTTATATGATTAATTCTACTAATTATTAACTACTTGTTTTTTTCAACTTCACTACTCAGAATATTGACCTTAATTTTCTAAATGCTTTTTTTGTCTCCTGTATTGCAGCACTGTAATCAGTCCGACCACGTAACCAAACTGTCAGACACTCTAAATGTCATCTTCACAGTCCTTTTTACGATTGAGATGATCGTCAAACTCATTGCTTTCAAAGCAAAGGTAACACAACCGCCTGCGAAAAAAAACCTTAAAATATTCCTGACTGAATGTCTTCTCATATTCTGGGTCACTTTCTGCAGGGTTATTTTGGAGACCCTTGGAACGTATTTGATTTCCTCATCGTGGTTGGGAGCATCGTAGATGTCGTCCTCAGTCAGGTTGATGTAAGTACAAGAGCACAAGCATTTACCACCTTATGTGGGTGGATCAAGAGTGATAAATATGGGCAAAATAGCTTTATCAAGGACACACTCAACTCTCAGTGCTCAGACCTTGTCCTTTCAGTCAGTTTATTAGTACAGTGGAAACTTGGATGCTCGGAAGCGTGATTCGTTCTGGAAGCGGGCTCGTATATAAAATCACTCGTAAATCAAAGCGGATTTTCCCATTACAAATAATGGAAACTCAAATGATTAGTTCCACAGCTCAAAAAAATAAATGCATAAAAATACTGAATACAAATTATAACACAATAATAAAACAAATTAATCTGCACTTTACCTTTAAAAAAAGTAAAAATACAGATTAAGTGATTCCGTTTGTGCGCGCAGGCTCTGTGTGTGTGTGTGTGTGTGTGTGAAGCTAAAGTAAAAAGAGTGGAGGAATGAGCTCCTCCCCTCTCCATCTTCTCGTCTTACACAGTAACCCTTCCTCCTCTCTTATTTGAGTTTCACACACACGCACACTAACGGAAACAATGCCTTATCGGGAAAGTAAACAAGACTGTCTCCGTTAGAGTGTGTGTGTGTGTGTGTGTGTGTGTGTGTGTGTGTGTGTGTGTGTGTGTGTGTGTGTGTGTGTGTGTGTGTGAAGGCGAGAGCAGGGGGGAAGGGTTACGTTGTCCAATGACACGCGCGCACACAGACACAAAGTGCAGGCTGAAACAGAGAGAGAGAGAAAATTAACCTTTAATCTCTCTAATGACACTTTTTTTTGGTTTACACATGCGCACACACGTGTTATAATAAACAGTACAGACGTGCTGTATGCACACAAACACAAAATAAAATATGTTTTACGTGTGTCACAGTGTTATAGTAAATTGTACACCCGTGCACGGATTATACCAGTAAGAGACGGCCACTAAGACCCAGCAGGGTAGGCGATTACCCACAATTCTGCAGCGCAAGAAAGAGAAAAAGCGTTGGCTCAGTTGTGATCATGTGACGCTCGGTGTCAAAACAAGAAGTGAACACGTGATACATGATACTCTGTACTCGTAAACCAAGACTTGCTCGTCAAGATATATTAAAAATCCTTGCTCGTCTTGGGGAACACTCGCAAACCGCATTACTCACAGTCCAAGGTTCCACTGTACCAGCACCTGTGTCTTTTTTTTTTTTGCCCTTCCATCACTGCTCATGCAGTTTAATTCAGCATTATTCACATCATTTATTGTCACCGTATAATGTTCCTTATAATTTTTCTTTTAGTTTAAACCTTCTTTATCTTCATCCCTACCTTCATCAAGCTTTTCTTCCCTTTGCAGGCTGCTTTAGAGGCGAGCGGTGGACTGTACTGCCTCCACGGCTGTGCTGTAAATATCATTCAGCGCTGCATGGGCCTTGCTGTGTGAGCTGCTTTACTGAGCCTGGTACATTCTGACCATTTAACATTTAACAACTAAAAAAATAAAATAAAAAAAAGTACACAAGTTTGCAGTGGTTATTGTAATGTCTTTAAGCAAAGGTATAAGCTCATTCTAAGGATGTTGCTCATAACATTAACTCTATTTTAAAAAGTTGATTAAAAAAAAATTAACCCAAAGAGTTAAACTCATTGCAATAATCTAACATTTAATAAAATGCTACTTATGCTGGTTGGTAACTTTAAATTGATGCAAACTGAGAAATGCTTGTGTAATTTGAACTCTTAATTGCATGCAATGTGTCAGTGATATAAGCGTGCTGTTTAAAATATTTATGAAGGTTAGTTTTCCAAACCATTTAATTTGCTTGTTCAATATTGCACTACTTAGACGCTATAAAAATATCAATATGAACAATACAAATGTCTTTTTTTCTTCTTTTTTTTTCTTCAGGAAACTAACCCAATGCAGGCCATTGCTGTGAGTCCTTTTAGAATTTTTTTTTCATGATTTCATGATGATTTGATCATTATTTAATAAATCCTACATTTCCGCTCCTTCACAGTATGAAGAAAATGCCCGAGTCTCAATCACCTTCTTCCGACTCTTCCGTGTCTTGCGTCTGATAAAGCTGCTTAACCGCTCTGAGGGCATTCGCAACCTGCTGTGGACCTTCATAAAGTCCTTCCAGGTCAGAACCAGAGATGGTTACAGATTTATTGTAGACCAGTGATGATTATTATTAAATAGAATGTTTCGTTTATATTGTAAAGTAGAATCGATTTTTTATTGTAAAGTATATAATCTATTAGCAATGATTTTATCTGATTTTATGCTACTGTACCTAACAAGCATGTACATTAACAGACTCCTCTATTCAATATCATTGTGGTATGTGGTTGCCAGTTTACTCATTATTATTATTTTTTTACATATTTCATAATAATCTGTGAATGTTGCTTTTTTTGTTGCCTAAACTGCTCTTACTGACAGGCTATTAAGTAGGCATATATACAGTGCTTTAAGTCATTCATGTCATAGTGCTTTACTAATTATCAAGCTTGTAAATGCCTACTAGAAAGCTAGATGTCTACTATTTGATAACTTCAAGATGTTATTATACTGTATGTTATTATAAGTGAATACCAGCATCAATAAGGGCTGTAGTTTAAATTAGGATGTGTTTCTTTTTTCTCTCCTTCAGGCATTCCCTCATATAGCTCTCATCATAGTAATGCTTTTCTTTATCTATGCTGTCATAGGGATGCAGGTAAGCTTCTCTGAATTTCCTAGACATGCTTCATTAACGAAGCTCTACATCTTACGTCTACGTCTTAGCGTCTACGTCTTTTCATCTGCTTGATCTGAGCTAAAACTCTTTCCTCTTGAACAGGTATTCGGTAAAATTGCCCTAGTAGACGGCACTGAGATCAACCGAAACAACCATTTCCAGACATTCCCACAAGCCATTCTGCTACTGTTTCGGTGGGTTAAATGTCTACTTGACGTCACTGTCATCAAGAAGTGATAAGCAAAAGAATTCAAATTGCAAGTCAAAATGTTTGCTTCTGTTCCAGGTGTGTTACGGGAGAAGGCTGGCCAAAAGTCATGCTGGCCTGTATGTCTGGGAAAATGTGTGATCCGAATTCAGAGCATGGCTCAGCTCCAGGAGCGCAGTACAGCTGTGGAACTAACTTTGCTGTCTTTTATTTCCTGAGTTTCAACATGTTGTGTGCCTTTTTGGTAAGCATTTTAGCTCAGCTCTGAGTAACACATTATATATTTTTAGCAAACCCCTAGAATCGATTGTTTCAAAGTAAATTGTCCCTCTTTTGCAGATTATTAATTTGTTTGTGGCTATCATTATGGACAACTTTGACTACCTGACACGTGATTGGTCAATCCTTGGTCCACACCATCTGGATGAGTTCAAGAAGATCTGGGCCGAATATGATCCTGAAGCAACGTGAGTTAAGGGCAGATTTAGTTAAGCTTTTATGTGCATTTTTTATTTGGAAATGTTTTTTGATTACAAACTCTCGATTTGAAGGGGGCGAATTAAACATCTGGATGTAGTAACTCTTTTACGAAGGATCCAGCCACCCCTGGGATTTGGGAAATTCTGCCCGCACCGCTCAGCCTGCAGGGTAATCTAAATAAATCTGTAATTGTAAAGGGAAAAAACATCAGCTGTTTCTATATCATATCCATAATGATAATTATACTACTGGTATTAGAAGAAGCAATCAATGTCTATGAGCAGCTAAGTTTTCAACGTTTTAATTTCTGTCCCCAGCGATTAATTTCCATGAACATGCCTTTGAACAGCGATGGAACAGTCACGTTTAATGCCACATTGTTTGCTTTAGTCCGAACAGCTTTGAAGATAAAAACTGAAGGTATGAGATGCTGGTGAAACAGTAATACTGTAATGTATAATGTACCAATACATTATAGATAATAAAAACTGTATAATAAACTCTCCTTTGTCTGGTGGCTATATCAGGCAATTTTGAACAGGCTAATGAAGAGCTGAGATCCATTATTAAGAGCATCTGGAAACGGATTAGCATGAAACTCTTGGACCAGGTCCTTCCACCCATTGGAGGTAAAATAAATAAATAACTAAATAAATAAATAAACATACATTGAGACGCTAATGGCCGTTATTGCGTAATTGTATTTTTCCTATAAGAGCATATCCTATAAGTGCTTTAATTATTATTCTGATTGTGTTATTATTTCATTTGAATCTGAACTTTGTGTGATTGCACAGTTTGTGATGTGATGTGATGTGATATGATTAATAACAGATGATGAGGTCACCGTTGGGAAGTTCTATGCCACCTTCCTGATTCAGGAGTACTTCCGTAAATTCATGCAGCGCCAGGAGGAGTACTACGGTTACCGGCCTACCAAAAAAAAAAGTGCGGCTGAGATACAGGTGCAACATGCTTTAATAAAATAGATTAAGAAAAACATTTTTTTTCTTTCTTTTTTTTTTGCACATTGGTGTTAATTCACAGTAGAGCACCTGACACTACTACTTACTTTTCTCAGCTCATGCTGCTCTTTTATCATCACTTATATTATAATACGCAATACAATGTTTTCTTGTTCAGGCGGGTCTGCGCAGCATTGAGGAGGAGGCCGCCCCTGAGCTCCACAGAGCTATCTCAGGAGACCTTATTGCTGAGGATGAGATGGAGAGAGCCATGGCAGGAGGAGAGGAGGGCATCTACAGGGTAGCACAAGCACGCTCTTAACTCTCTCTGACATTGACTATAATATTTATCCTGTACAGGTTCTCAGGAGGCCTGGAGCCTATCCCAATGGATTTGGGGCATTAGGCAGGGTACCATTAGGCCGAAAGGGTGCCAATCCATCACATGGCACAAGCACACATACTGTACACTCACAGATTCACACACTAAGTGATAACTACACTTAGTCCATACTACATAACAGAATTAATCATACTTTATTCATTCATTTATTCATCTTCAGTAACCGGTTTTTCCTGGTTAGGATTGCAGTGGATCTGAAGCCTCCCTCAAGAACACAGGACACAAATGTACAATCGATTATTGTAAGCCAGATCCTTCTTCAGTATCATATCATTTTATTTTTCCCTTCTTCAGAGAACTGGGGGTTTGTTTGGGACCAACCAAGACCCCTTTTCATCAGAGCCCAGCAGCCCCACAACAGCACAGACCAGCCAACGCCCCCTGCAGTTCTCTGAGAGTCGCCCAGAGGATGTGGAGTCTCCCCCCGACTCTGTGTTCCTCCACAACCCCGAATTCTTCCCTGAAACACCGACCAGAGCAAACATCACCAATAACAATGCCAACTTTACAGATGAGTGCGTACTTTACATATTCCCGCTCTAGGAAACATAATCCCACCAGGTTTAACCCTTTATACCTCCAGATTATCATTATATGTTTCAGTTGTAACGTTCATTTTTCAGTATATGAGGTGGTATCAAAAGTTTTGCAAAATACCAACAGATGGAGGCACAAGGTTGCACGCACAGTCACAGGGCGCACCGACCTTCATTAGTCAGTGTGCCCAAAGACATCGTAAAATTCAGCGTGAAGCTGGACAAATCTGCTACACTGTAGCAGTTACATCTTTTTTTTAAAGTAATGATGTCTCCAATTTTAAGTAAACAGAACTATCAGTTTTTGATTTTGGTGGACTCATTCATATTAATCGTTCTTTACTTGCATTATTGAGTAACCTACTGTAACTCATACTATTTAATAGCAATGATAATTTTTTTGTCGGTGTTGCAAATCAAATAAATTGTTGTTGGTCTCTCGGCTGCTCCTGGCAATGGGTCGCCACAGCAGACAATCCGGTCCGCACACAAGCTTGGCACAGGTTTTACACCAGATGCCCTTCCTGACGCAACCCTCCCATTTTATCTGGGCTTGGGACAGGCACTTCATCCAGTTGTTGGGACCAAACCTGGGCCTTTCGCATGGCAGGCGAAACACCTACTACTGAGCCACCAGTGCCCTATTGGCCAGATGACATCAGGCACAAAATCGCTAGTCTGAAAGATTTTAAATTGGTGGAACTTTAGGGTGACAGTTACTGTTACTTAAGTACGTACAGTTATTTAAAATATAAAATTTGTACAGCTAACTTGAAAAATGTCATTTCTACAAACTCATAAATACCAAAAAGGTCTAAATACTCATCAAGGGCTATTAATTTGAACTAATTGTAATGATGTAAGTTAACAGTACTCAATATGTTTAATTACTTTGAGCATTAGGATTTACCGTGTACAGAGACGTTCGGCAAGTTTACGGCTATTCTGCAATGCGTCATTCGATGTGTTTTGAGTGGCACACACGCTTCAAGAGCGGAAGAACATCACTGGAAGACGACAAGAGATCATGAAGAGATCATCTCCGAAAATTCAACTTTTGCATGATGATCTTCGGAGAACTTCCACACTCGCACTACTGGCCAGATAATACTAAAGTGTTAACAAGTTATTATCTTCAGTGATATAAGTGAATAAGTGAAAATAAGCGATAGCTCTAAATTAATAAGAGTTATTCTCGTAACCTTTTGACACTACCTCGTATTACTGGTTCAGTAGTTACATTGAAACTAAATATTGTTACAAGAATAAGGATTGAGTTTGGTTTGAACCCATTGAATGTTTCAGACAGTTGAGGTTCATAGATGTGTTACAGAAGGGAATGAGAAGAAACATATTTCATCTTTCTACCTAGCTTTGCGTTAATGCTTTTCTTGTCTTATCGGTTCCAGTTTTATATTTGAAAGAGAGTCACCCCTCGGTGTTGGTGCCAGAAGCCAATCCCTTGAAGATATCAGTAAGTAGAAAGAAACCATGGATTATTTATAAAATATAAAAACTGTAGGTTGGACGAATTTGCTGGTAAAAAGCTCTTTTTAAAAAAAAACTCTTTGTTGAAATAAACCGTCCCCTACAGGAGATGCTGAAGACAGACAGCGGACAGATTTTACTGTGAGGACTGACGTCACTCAGGTAACCAGCTCAAAAATCTAAAGAAATCCAGTGTCATTTATGCAGTATATTGTGGTTGTTATTGTGGTAGATGACAGGGGCATTATATTCCATGCCTTTATTTCCATGAGCATGCGTTTGCCTTTTTATTAGTTAAGCTTTTAATTTGGAAATGTTTTTTGATTACAAACTTTTATGCTTGTTTTATGCTTTACTCTTGCAGTTCCCTTATGATCCTACATACAGTGAAAAAGAATCTCCAGCAGCAAGTGACAAGCTCATCCAACAGGTAAATCGTTAGTAAATTACATATTTATCTGTTTTAGTTTGTGAGAAAGAACCAGACTCATGGCTTTTTGTATTGTTAGGCACTGAGAAATGGTGGCCTTGAAACTCTGGCTGACGACCCCAAGTTTGTTGCCGTGACTAAGAAGGAGATGGCAGAGGCCATGAACATCAGTGTGGGCGACATGGAGGGAGCCGCTCAGGACCTTCTGAATGAAAAGGGAAAAGGGAAAATGGTGAGACGTAAAAGACGTCCCATTCCAGTTCCACCCAGCGCCAAACCCGCCGAATCAAACGAAGACACCACTGCAGTGTAGGACGTCATGATCTGTCCTTGTGTTTCATAATTGTCCTGACGAGGACGGTTTAAATCCACTTGTTTCACATCCTCATATGTCTGTTTCACATGTTCTTGAAACAAAAACGAATTAAATAGCTCTAACAGGCAAAGCAAGAAACCATGTGAGTGTAGTTTTGCCTAGGTGAGGTGTGGCATTGTGTCCATTTGCTCCTTTTTCATAGAGTGGATTTTATTTTCTTTGGACACAGAAAAGAGAAAGTGGGACAGAAGACAGACACACATGCTTGTTTATTTCATTGCTGTGAGAAAGACGAGTTCAGACGAGAAACAGGTCTTCATCTGGGCGGTTAATGTTTTAAACTTTTGAATTCAGTCACGTCATTTTAGAGAATTATCTGTAATAAGGAAATTTCCCAGGTTGAGGAATCAGAAGGATTTATGAATGTTAATACTATAATTACTATATATATAGTATATAGTATAGTATATAGTGTGTATATATATATATATATATATATATATATATATATATATATATATAGATAGATAGATAGATAGATAGATAGATAGATAGATAGATAGATATATCTAGTACTGTGAAAAAAGTTGTCTGAGAGATTCTATACATACACACACACACACTGTATATATAACATAGAAACCAATACAATCGATTCAAAATTAAAATGTCCTGTCCTTTGCATCAGTTTTTATATTTAAATTGTTGCACAGTTTTAATTACAAATTGGCTTTCATGTTTAAAAAAAAAATTTTTTACAGGCCATATTTTGTTCGCATCTCTTTATCCAGACCGGTTTCGTTGAGAGTTCTCTTTCTTGTTACTTTATTTAAATATATATACCGTCTAAATGTTTCTGTAACGTATATTTTGTAGAAAATTAAATTTTGGCACTTTATTTCAGTCCGATGTTTAACACAAACACTTGTCAATTTATTATTTTTTTAATAGGAGGCTAAGACTTTTGTACAGTACTGGATGTTAAATAGACTCGTCCAGCATTAACATGGAAAACAAAACGAAATGTTGACTCGACCACATGCAAGTACATGAGAATACTTCTACTACTGATGTTAGATGATGTGTGAATGGTAGCTGCGGTAGTGAGTTTCGAATGCAGTTACCACCGAAACACTGGATTTACTCATGTTTTAATTAAGTTACCGCAGCAACCATGAGCACTGGAGGAAGTGTATTTTATTTCAAAGTGCTGTCTGGCATGGCAGTAGGAAAAGTTCCTTTTCCTTTTTTTTTGTTTAAAGATTTTTGTTGTTGTTTTGGGTTTTTTTGAAAAAACAAACAAAAAAAAAACACAGATGTACAGTATATCTCCAAAGAGGTATGAAAGATTTCAGCTGTTGTATTGCACAGATGGTTAATGATATTTATAGACATAGAACAAAAATCCTGATGCAACAGAAGTGATTTTAATAAGTTTGCTAGTTTAGAACCTTCTAAATGTGAACACTAGAGTTTATTTTCCTGTTATATGTTTGCTGCTCCTGTATTGACAATAGACTGGACTCTGAGGAGACTGTAATGTCTGTATCTACTTCATAAACTCAAGGAGAATCATGACTGCTGAAATAGAGCCTCGGTTCTCCTCACTCTGATTTTGCCCTCAAACCAGTTCTTAACTGTGTCTCTCAGTGTATATTAAATGAAATTCATATACACTATTTATTACACACATACAATATTAATTCTGGTAAACCAAAGTATTATCAAGCTAATCTCACCATGAATTCTGTAAAGAAAAATGACAAAATAAGTAAAGGAACAATTCTTAATATATTTATGCAACAGCATGGTTATTTATTTTAGTTTTTTCCCCCCTCCTATAGTTTATCTCTTTCTTTTTTATACCCTTTATAAATATTGTATTGTTGCTTATTTGATAGCCTATTTATTGATGGTTTTCACTATTGGTAATGCTAGACCAACACCTTCTGTCTTAAAAAAAACAAACTGTGACAGCTTTGGACTTCTCACAACAGGCTGGCGTTATAATGCTTAAGCTTGGATTAGGTTTTAGGTCATTAGACCTTGAACACTCAATCGCTCATCGTCTATACCGCTTTATCCTGTTGTACAGAGTTGTGGGAAGCCCTGGAGCCTATCCTTCAGGGGCCTACAAAAGTGCAGAACAAAATAATAAAACCAAAAAAAAAACTAAATAAAACCAAAAACAAAATAACAAAGCAGAAAGCATGACTACATATCCAGAAACTAAATACCAAATGAGAACACATTGACAATTCAGTAAAACTGGATAGATTGCCTATTAAATTCTTATCACTGATTACAAGATATACAAGAAGTACTTTCTATATATTTTGAGTGACGGATGTCTCGTCCAAACAGCGGTAAGAATGAACAAACCAAAAAAGATAGGTGTGGTTTGTGAATGGAATTCTTAGCGCCTATCTTGAGTGTCAGATGTTTTTTCAGAATTTCATGACTGAATTGTCATTGCGATTGGGGTTTATTATTTTGTTTTGCAGTTCTTGGCCACGGTACTATCTTGAGGCACGAGGCAAGGTACACCCTGGAAAGGTTGCCAATCCATCGCAGGGCACATAAATACACATACTCACGCACTATGGGCAATTTGGAAATCTTTGAGCTATGGGAGGAAACCCACCAAGCACAGGGAGAACATGAAAACATGTGTCACCACACCTTGAACAGAAAAAGTAAAATGACTAAAGCACGCACATGTGGATTTTTGAGCTTCCTGATGAAGTTGCCTGCTGATGTTTCTTGGTGATTACTGTACATAAGTACTCAGTGACATCAGCCAGGAAGCAGAGCTTCCATTTCGAATAATACTTAAGTAGGTCTGAATCTTTTTATGGCCTAGAATCATAAGGCTTCAAAATACAGGTGAAGAAAATGCACACTCAAGCATGGAAACTAGTAAAAGATAAACAGATATAAAATTATTTATTAGTAATGATCTTTTCCAGTAAACAATTTTTTATGGATTATTTCAAATCATGAGAGCATTTGCTTTTTTTTTTTTTCTCAGAAGATCAAGTATAAATGAGACATTTTTTTAAGTGACAAATTTCTGTTTATTTTCAATAATCCAGTATTACAAATATGTAATGAATTACAGTCTATGGTTAATGGTTACGCAAAAAAAAAAAAAAAACAATTAAAATAAGTTGCTAAGTGAATGAAAAGCAAGCTCACAGCCTTATCTTTGTTACACCAAAGGTTTTCACTGGTAAAACTCATCTCTCTACAGTGTGGACATCTGTAAATGGAGCCATGTAACTGTCAGCAGTCCGTCTCAGCATGTTTGGTTTTACGTGAAGTAGTACGGTTTTTTAACATTCATGCCATACTCGGTTAAAGCTGGGGCCAAGTCCTCCATCGTCAGCGTGTACTTCTTATCCTGTTTTTCAGGTTGAACAAGACAAGAAAATTAGGTTTGTAATAATTGTTGAACCATAAAAATCAAGAAATAGAAACATAAGACTAATCAGTATGTGCTGGTTAATGGTAGTCCATAAAATGTTACGAAATGTATAATATAATTACATCCAGAAAACATTTCCTGATTTGTGTGATGCAGACTCCGCTAACCTTTGTCTTGCTACGGGAGCTTCCAGACGCGGTACCCTTCATTTTACAGTGCTGCAGTGCATCATTAGCGATGTCGGAGACAAACTTCTGAGCTGCCAATGAGATGAGACGGATTCTGCATGTACAAAAAAGAAGGTTATGATTCAGTAATTCAAGCTCAGTGATTTACTCATGTTTAATATAATGACAAAAACAGTTTCAGTTTCATTTGTTTATTTCAGAAATGTAAAGTCAAGCACCAACATTGGAGAATAACTGAAATAGTTCTTGTTCTTTGTCTCTTAATAGAAATTTTAACTTTGAGACAAATTGATAAAATCAAGTGTAGTCAGTCTTTATTTAGTGATTAAAAGCCTTGCAGCACTACCAAAGATTTCACAATGAGAGTACATATGAGAGACACTGCAACCAAAGCCTGCTAGCAAATACCATCCGAATAACTTATAATGTTTACTCAACAAACTAACTAACAAAATCCTTCAATAACTTCAAAATATAACTCTAGTAACTTTTGTTCAATTCTGAAAATATTGAATAATCTGAAAAAACGATTTTCAAATATTTAAAAATGTGTTTACCATTCTAAATAAGCTATACACAAAAGTATGGAGAGCCAAGCAAAGTTCAAGTGTAAAAACAGAGACATTAGTATGGATGAAGTGTAAATTCGGTCTAAACTTGTGCAAGAAACATGTGATTAGTAATTAGTAGTAATTAGTTAGGCTGAAGAGTTTTGATAATTACCTGAAGAATACAAATCACCATAAGAATACAAATACATTTCTTTCTGTGCTTTATCCACAGTATAAACTGTACAGCTAACAATTACAAAACCATAAACAAGCTAAACTTACATCCTTGGATCTGATGCTTCAAATCCTGCTCGATTGAGATAATATCCTGTAACTGCGTCTGGGATCTAAGGGAAGGACAAACAAACAAATAAGTAAAGAGGTCCAAATAAGTAAACCCATGTCCAAAATAAAAGAATCATTGGTCATCATGAACTCACTGTAGGTGTGTAGTCTTCCAGCTGCATTAAGAAATCAGCCAATGGTGTGCTTGAGATGACAGGCTTCACATCTCCGTTGGCTAATCCCGTGGGCACGTAGAGGCCGTTGGATACAGAGGCGTCTGAAGATGGTGTTGCCATGGCAGCAGAGGTTGGAACTATTGGAAGACAAAATAGCATGCTTCACTTTGTCAGACAGTGATTTCTTTAAGTGATTTCTTAATTCAGCATCTGTTATTTAATAGCATACATCAAAGCTTTCTCAGGCAGTGCTGATGAATATTTAACAGCACGGCTCTGACAGTCTGCAAGGCCAATCACAAGAGTTTTTATAGAAACACCTTATTCACTGGGACTTGTATGACATGTGTGACATACAATCTACAAGAAGTGAATATTATCTTGTTACAGTGTCACTTGCCAAGGTGTGGAGTTTACACCAATCAGCCATACCACTACACTAAAAGCATTTTGCCCAATAGGTTCCCTGGCTGTGGGGTCTGGCTTGAAGTCACAAACTGATGGCTGGACATTCTCCTTCAGGATTTTCTGACAGAGCGCAGAATTCATGGTTGATAAAATCAATGAATTCCATCAATTATGGCATTTCTTCCAGGTCCTGAAGTTGCAAAGCAGCCACAGACCAACACATTACCACCACCATGTTTGACTGTTACAACGTTCTGTTTATGAAAGGCTTTGTTATATACGTCAGATTCATGTATACTGAAGAGACAATTCATCTAAATGTCTTGGGCATAATAAAGATATTTTTTGGCAAATCAGATACGTGCCTTTTGGTCAGCAGTGACTAAAGGCTTGTGGTGAGATGGGGTGTTCTGCGTGGACCGTGAGCTTCCAAGCAAAAAAATTAATGTTTGTTTAAAATTAAAGAAAAGATGGAAAGATGGAAATGTAATAACAGCACCAAAACTCGCAGTGAATTGTGATGAACCGTACTTACGGCCACCGTGCAAAACCACATAGGTGAGAAAGGGGTATTAGAAATGGCTTGGTAACTCTTTCCAGACTGATACATGTCAATTATCTTGTTTCTCATCTCTTCTAGATTGTTTTGATTTTTTTTTTATCGTTTAGCATGTTTCACTTTGACAGGCAGTGATTCCTTTAGGTAATTTCTTGATTCAACAGGTCTGGCAGTGATCAGGCCTGGTTGTGGCAAGTGAAATTTAGCTAAGCTTTAATTACATAATTACAGTTAATATATAATGTACTTTTGTACTGCCTTTTTCCCCTTAATAGATGAAATAAACATTTTGTATGTACTCTGGTCATTTTTGTTTGACAAGCTGAATCATTTAAGTGTTACAAAGAGGAGAAAAAAAACTAATACTTTTTCACAGCACTGTATATTAATTTCAAAAAGTGTAGCTGAAGTTATGTTACAGTGACACAGGAAGATAACATCCACTAAGTGCAGATCGACTCCAGAGTGATCTCAGTGATTTTTGTTGTAACTTTCCAGCTAATTATTTACAATGACTTACTTTTACTGAAACTAGGAATTATAAACTTTTGAAGTGTTGGAAAATCTTTAAGAAACTGAAGAACATCACGTAACTTACTAAATGAGCAGCTAAATGTTGTGTGTTAAACCTTCTCTCACTCTCTCTCTCTCTCACTCACTCTCACACACACCGTTAGTGCTGCCGGTGGAGGGTAAACTGCTGACATTAGCGGTAGAGTTGCTGTTTGGGACACAGTTGCTGCTGCTGCTCGGGGTGGAGGAGGAGCTGGTGCTCGCTGCTCCGCTCGACGCTGCCTGTGCCGCCTCCACGTTCATGTTAGCACCCCAATCCGCACCGCTCTCTGAAACGGCGAGCTTATAAACGCCAAAAAAAAAAAAAACCCCGAATGTCGCTTCAATAACTCGATATTTAAACTGCACGCGGGATTTTTATACAATAATAAAAAAATGTCGTTTCGCGTAAAACAAGTCACTATATTCGGCGCTGAATCCTGCCTTCCTCGCGGTGTTTGTGTTTGCGTCTTTATGAAGCAGCAGCGTTAACGTTTCCGCGACGAAAGCGGGACGGAAGTTCAAAAGGCTTTCAAAATAAAAGCTCGAAAATAAAAATAAAATCATTTTTACAAGGAAAAAAAAAGGAAAAGAAATGTACACTCAACTGTACGTTTCGCTGTGGTGGTGGTATTATAACTTAAATACAAACCTTAACAAACGAACCCCTACACTCTTACAAAAATTATTTAGCAAAGTGTATCTCCCTTTTCGCTGGGAATGTACTTAGTGTTAAACGTTGCCTATAGTGGTTAGTGTGCAATGAAATAAATTCAGGTCCATTTATTTACTTTACACGTTTTTATAGGTACATTATATCAATGTCTCCAGGTGAAATATACATATTAAAAGGGACAAAAAGTACCATTCCAGTTATAAGAAAATGTAAAGTTCCGTAGGCTACTAAAACCCACTTTCAAAAACCAGTCACTGAAGCATTTCAGCAAGAAAAAACATCTGAAGCAACACTCTGTCGCTTTAGTAATTGCTTCTAAGTTACCCAATTAAACTAGTTATTTTTATAGAGCGAGCAACCAACAGTTACCGACTAAAAGTAAAAAAAAAAAGAAAAAAAGTTTGTAATTCTTTCCAGTATTTGTATCCAAAAGATGAGGAGAATAAACCATGGAGATGGTGGACAGTCCTGTAAATCTCATTTGAGATTTTTCTTTATAATTACGCTATAAAGAAATCTCAAGTAGCAGTACAAGCACATGTTCCACACACTAATTAGGGAAATTAATCAGGGGTTACAGAGGGATATGGGCCTCAGGCTTGTGTTAAGAAGCTAATTAGCGTTGTGGCTTCCCTTACAAAAAATAACTGCAGTTTTCTACATATGCAGTACTTATGCAGGAAACGCAGTGATTTGGACACGAGAACAATACTGCATTATAATGCAGAAATACTGCAATAATATAATGCAGGATAAAGCCAACGCCCAATGCCATCAAAGTCACATTACATTCTAAAATCTTTATTAATGAACAGGGTCACTATCAAAAGCAGCAAACTCAAGCCATTATTTAGCAATAGTTTAGGACATAATGACAGATCGTTTCTCAGTAAAGCATATAAGGTTGAGTACATATGTAATGATTCCGTTTTAATTATTCAAATGTGTTTTCTACACAACTCTTAATGAATATTTGTCTTGCTGTTTGCTTTTCAAGAATGCCTGCGAAGTGAAGGAAGGGGAGGTGAAAGTGTTTAAACCTCTCCATGCTTACAGCTGCAGACCTCAAGCCTTGTAATATATTCCCATACACGACCAGTCATATTGATTGACAGCAGTGTGTCCTAGCAGCAGCACTGTTGAACATTTTGCAAAGTGTAAAAGTGCTTTCATGGTCTGTTTTTTTTAGTTGTTTTTAGTGTTTTAAGTCTGTCTTACACTATATTTCAAGATTACTGCAGTATCTCTGCATTATATCACAGCATTATTTAATATACAATTTTGTTTTGCATTAATGCTTGGTTTTATTTAACATATCATGAAACAATATACAGTACATCATAAATAAAATATTTAACTTATCTCACAAGTAAAATGTTTAAAATTGTGTTGATAATAAAACGCGATGATCTACACTTCCCAAAGATCATAGCAAGAACAATATTGATATTGACTCATGGAGCCACACTGAAATACAACTCTGTTACCCAAATTATACATCAAAATAAAATTATAAATTATAATTTCTTAATAAACAGTCCTTAATGTCCTTCGGTAATTGGCATGGGTACTAGTTTAACAAATGTTGTATATCTGCTAATTCCATTCTAAACACGGTGGAGAAACCATTAGTTGCGTAAGGTGGATAATAGTAAAATGAGAATGTGTTGATACAATTATCAATAAAATACTAGCAGCACTAAGTTATGATTGAGATTTTAACCTTCACCATGTTAGATAACTCCTGGTAGGTACCTGTGTTACTCAATATGTACCATGGTATTCGCCACAGTACAGTGGTACATACCATAGTACTACAATGGTACTACCATGATACACTACCATGTATCAACTGAAATGCCACAGCACCTACACTATGGTTTTTTATAGTGCCTACCATGTTGGAAGCACTATGGTAATACTTAAAACAATACAGTACCGTACTAGTAAACTATAAAAACATACCATACCACAATTTCGTACAAGGAGGAGACCCAAGACCAAGAACAAACCAAAAACAAATCCTTCTGCACCCAGCATGGGGTTTCAACAGTTATCCTGATCCTTGGTTACTGTGATGTCAGGAGGAGTGCACAACAGTGCTGAAGCTGAACCGAGTGCTACAGCATGAAGCAGCTTCACCAACAGATGGAGACACTCCGTAAGAAACACCAGACATGGTAGAACCGTACTGTACGATGGTGCTCTTCAACCTGCAACTCGTGAGACATGTTGCCAAAAATGTAATGACTTGGAGCCAACAGGTTCTTTTTGTCATCTAGAAATAAAGAACGGCTGTTAGAAGACACCGTCTCAATCCAGATACTAAGCCATCGAAAAGTCATCAGATGGAGACTGAGAAAATGCTTTGTGCCAAATGACTTTATAAATCTGGCTTAATACAGTGGAGAATATGGAAGAAAAATGGAGCACACACACACTTTGACACCTCGCAGCGTGTTGCTGGTAGACTCACTAACATTAACACAACGTATCTACAGTTATTCTATAAATTTGAAAATAAGGTCAATAAGGTCAATAAGGTCTCTGAGTCATCCCCAATACTCAACCCTGATAAAATAAAACTCTTTTACTTCAATAAATCATTTTAATTATGCTTGGTTGGTCATTTCCTGACTGATCCCTTGGGTTGGAGAACCCATGAGGAACATTCTTTAATGAAGTATGTTAGGTTCTTTAAGCAAGCTACTCTGTTAAAATGTATCTTTTGTAAGTCTAGTATTAACAGCCCTAACCTGTTTCTATTAAAATTATTCGGATGTATGGAATATTTGCTCATTAATATCTCTCCAAAGGACTAATAATCTGCCTTCACATAGATAACCTTAACCATTATTAACCATCATCACATCAGATGTTTGTTTCTCTTCATATTCATTTGTTTCAGATAAATGACTGATGCACACCTGAAAGATTAAAAGTTAAACATATTATTTGGCAAAATAATTACATAACTAAATATAATAAAATTGAATATAATAAAATATAACTATATCCATTAGCCACATATTAATTTTAAAAAAGCATCCACAATGATAGGATCAAACCACCATTTGACAAAGTTACAGCTATGATGCTCCACGGCCGCAGGAACCCATTTCAAATATTTGGAACGTAAATGTGATTGTCTTGAAGAACTATTCCAAAAGAAAAAGCTTGAGTCCAAAGATTGCATTAGTAACACATGCACTGTACTGGGTCTATTTTCCCTAGTACGCGCAGAGAGCATGAACAGTCCTGTATTTAAAAATCACTGCACCACATTTACTACCCATGACACATCTCTCAGGTTGCGGTCAACAACACAACATTAAATTTACTGAAAAGCTAATGGAATGTGGAAAAATAAGTAAAGCAAATATAACTTACTAAAGCAACATGTAGCTTTACAATGGAGTGACAAAATAGTCAAAATCAAAAGATCAACGAACAGTCCAGTATTTCAGCGGCCGGCAGAGAAGGTGGAGTTAGAAAGCACTGGCCCATTAAACACCAGTTACTAAGTTACAATGGAAGTGCAATGGAAACACTCAAGTAAACAGGGGTAAAATAAAAGCAGGTGTGCTTTGAGAGTTGGCTAATTAAAACAAGGTGTCGCTGGGTAATGGTGAGATTAAAGCTTGAGCGGTCAGCATGATGCAATTCTGTCTGGATCATAAGGTCATGTCTGACGATGTGGAAGATTTATTCAAAGACCTACACAATACCTCCTTAAGCAGAAGTAGTTTATAGAAGAAGGCATTATGAAATCAATTTCTACACTCTTAAATAAAATTGTAAAATTACAATGTGGCCACAGACAATGTATAAAATGGATAGGGCTGCATGGTGGTGTAGTGGTTAGGACTGTGGTCAAGAGTTCGATTCCCACTTCCAGGCTGTGTGATGCATTTCCTCAGACAGTCCAAAGACAAAGATTACGTTAAATGGCATTCCCTAATTGCCTGTTGTGCCCTGCAATAGATTGGCACCCTGTCCTTTACCACGTCTCATCTCCTGGGTTAGGCTCCAGGCCCCCACGACCTTGTATACAGCATAAATGCTATACAAGATGAATGAATGAAGAAAGAAAAAAATATGTTTTGCAGTTTTCATAATAATATAAACAGTGATGGAGGAGCCTTTGAGAAAAAGAAAAAAAAAACTTTCTTCAAACAGTTTTTATGTCCCACAGGTACTCCAGTGTTTCTTTCAAGCATCACCCCATATAGACACATACACAAGATTATTCACTCAAACTCCACATTTAATCTGCAGAACACTGGACATTTCAAGACATAAAGCTATGAAACATATTCATCCATTTATTTGTTGGGTTGTCCATAAAACCAAATCACCACATCCTGCCAGTGTCTCCAAATATACTGTACTTAACATGAATATAACAGAATATATAGCAGATCACTGTTTGTAAAAAAAATTAAATTAAAATACAGAAAAATCTCACATTTAATCACAGAACAACACTTCAACAGCTGACATTAAAGGAGTCAAGTTTCTGAACAATAACAAAGTATTTTGCAAAATGCTTTTAAAAGGCCCCTCACCATACAAAACTAAATGTACTTTAACTTTATTTCTGGCAAAAAAATATTACATTTATTTTACACCACTCTCAGATCACCTGTTCAGAAGTGTGCTGTAACTCGCAAAAGTTTAAATGTCATAGAACTGAAATTTAACTATGACTTAAAATCATTCAAATGGAAACAGACAATGCACCCAGACAATGTCTACATCAAATGTGCCCTTTCCCTCCATGGTAAAACATTTGTAGAATGAAAGTTATAAAAAATTAATTTTCCGGTCTGATGTTACACACGTAGAAAAATACTGACTTGCCACAATGTTAATGCAAATACAAACATTACAAACACCGGCTACTGAGCTTTGCTGAGAGGGGTAAGCAAATAATTTTTTTTCCATGCCAGCAGCAGATTATATTTCAAAGAAAGGATCGAAACATTTGCAGATTCTTCAAGCTGTGTACTGGCTATAGCACAGTGTGCACACACACTGGAACCTGACACTAAAGTGTTAGTGCATGCAGTTAAAAAGGAGGAGATTAGTATTTACCCCTGCACTACCTATAATCTCTTATATCCCTCCTCCCTTTTGAGCATCTTAGTTAAAACACGTAAACACGTTATGAATACAAATGTCTGGGACAAATCAGGTTAGTACTGACGATTGTGTGTGGGAAAATATCACATTTTTCAAAAAGACTGGCAACAATTATACAAAAATAAATGAGACATAATGACTAGGAAAGGGCATTTAGTGCTCCACAAGAATGGAAATGCTTGTGTGCAAAAGTATGTAAGCAAGAGAGACTCTGAAAAAGCAACAGAAGCTGATGTTAGAGATCCATTTAAGGGGAAGATTGTCAGGGCATCACAGTTATCACATCACAGTTACCATTCTAAAGGAAAAATAAAATTAAAACCCATCCTACCAAAACACACCATCACATGCATCCCCATCACCCTTGCAAGCCACAGTGTAAAAAATCCAGAAGTCTTTTAGGTAAGGCGTACGTAAATAACAATGATTGCCATACTAACCCAGTTAGCAAGGATACCATGAAACCTAGTCTTTATTTCACAACGCATGATGCAGTACACAACAGGAACATAATGGACTGGATGCACAGATCTAATCCAACAGTTTTAAAACAATAAAAATTCCTGTTTAAAAGAGATAAATCACCCCTATGCCGTTTATTTGACTGAAGAACAATGTGACAGTGAAGTGAAATAGAAAGCCCTTGCATGCATGCACATACTGCACATGTGTTAAATTATATCAGTAAAGAACAAATTTGGCTAATGACACATCCAGTCCAGTGTAACGAGACGAGTCCTTGGAGGACTGCAAGTTCAAAATCAAGAGAAACAAATAATGATGATTCAAATAGTCACTTCAATATCCAACTTACAGTTTTATGCTTGAAACTGACACACACAGCCCTCATTAAGGAAGTGAACCTGGAATGAAAACCTCTTAAAGTGTTGCATAGTATCTCTGCTATGGCGTGCTTATTAACAGGAGACAGACACAAACGAAGAAGAAGACAAGGACAGTTAAAGCAGGTCTCTAACAGGACAGGAAGGTGGTCATTTGAAGGCCGACTGTAGATTTTTGAACGCTGCTTGTCTCTGTTTCTTCTCCTCCGCCTGTCGTTTCTTCTCCTCCTGCTCGTTACGGATTTCTGCCTCAAACCGGTTTGACTCGTTAATGGCATGTACCTGGTACAAGAGAAATCTTCCTATTAGTGATACATTATCATATTTATGCCAACTTACCAGTGTGTTAAAACTAACCACCGTTGTCCTGTGAAAGAGTCTTGATTCATTGTAAAAATGTTATCTTTTTAAACCACTGAATCATGGCTGTAAAAACACAAGTCAAATTGATAGTGACAAAAATTATCTGATTAAGAGATAATGAAATGAGACACAAAAGGCATACAAGACTTTTTGATGTATTTTAGTGCCATTTAATACTGTGTGTACTGTAAGCCTTAATTTGCACTACTGCTACACAACTAAAACATGAAAAAGACCTGGTATATTAGAAGACTGTCCATTTTAATTGATTTTACAGCAAGGATGAAACAAAAAGGTCACACAAATTAAGTTTTTTTTTTTTTTTTTTAAAGATGTGGGCACTGAATCTTTCAAAATGCTATAACAACAATTTCTCACCATGCCACCTTTGATGTGTGAAGTGAGTAGGGGACGCACCTCAACACCTCCCACCTCACCAAAAGCATGTCTTTTGTCTGATCTGTCAGAGCATGTGTCACAAAAAGAGACATTTTCCATACTCTGTTAGATCAGCTAACAAAGCCCATGAAATGCTTACGCGTCATCATGTCCGAGGCTTTTCCTTACACTTTAGGTACAGAAGTCAAAGCAATGTACACTGAGCAGTTTAGTTGAACATAATGTCAGCCAACTCTCACAGGAAACAACCCTGTACATCTGTTTTACCTATAGCTAGAAGGGCATCAGATGCATGTACCATATCCTGCATTAACAGTGTTATTCATATATTCCATACCACTTATTATCTTATCAAATGATAAAAAACTGTTTAAGTTCTGAATCTCTTTTGTTTAACATAATATTGATTGGTGCAACTTTGAAGTAAATATTTGTCACAAATTGAGAACTTGTGGTCAATCCTCTAGAGGTGGGTGGACAAACAAAAACCCACAACTTCTGACAAACTCCAAACACTGATTATGCAAGAATGGACTGCAATCAGTCAGGATATGGCCCAGAAGTTGATTGACAGCATGTCAGGGCGAATTGCGGTGGTCTTGAAAGAGAAGGGACGACATTACAAATACTTAATGTAGTTGTAAATAAAAGCCTTTGACACTTTGAAATGCTTGTAATTATACTTCAGTATACCATAGTATCATCTGACAAATAGATCTAAAAACACTGAGGCAGCAGTCATTAATACAGTCAATAATACAGAAAATTAAAACTTGTCATTCTCAAAACTTTTGGCAGCGGCTATATGTGTATATGAGTGTAGGTTTTCAAAAGAGATCCATTTAAAGAAGAAGAAGAAGAAGAAGAAAAAAGAAGACATAACTGCCTCTAAATCCCCAAATGTAGGACTATGTAAACTCCACTGTACTACAATAAAAAAATTCATACTGAAAAAAGGAAAGCTAAACAAATTTAAATCTTGAAAACCCACCATCACAATGAGTAGGGCTGGGCGATATGCCCTATAAATGAAATCTCGATTTTTTTTTAAAGACCAAATTCGATTTTAAAACGATTTTTTTGCTTAAAATAAATAATAATAATAATAAAACAGACAGTATAGGTTTTTTTTATTTACTTAAGCAAAACAATATAACCAAACATTACCTGCTTATTTGGATTAAAAGTATATATATTAAATCACTTAAACAATTTTGCAAACCACATGCAACTTATATGCTGAATAAAATCAAACAGGTGCCTGACAGCATTTTTTTAAAACTGTGTATCTGGGCATAATGTCTTTAGCGATATAACACGACACAACATCAGTAATATCTTTCCATCGAGGCCCCTCTTATCATATGGGATACAGTGGGGAAATGTGCTCACTGTTTTCACCTCGCTTTTAGCCGGTGTTTTCGCGCTGCCGCTTGTCTTGTTTAGCTCGCAGCGGCAAACACGACGCCGATTCAACAGTGTGGCTCTGTTTGAGGTGCGCGAGGAAATTAGTCGTGCTCAAGTAAATTAGCTTCTTTTAGTTGCCACAAACTTCAGACAAATTTTACACCTGGCTTTGGCTTGTTCAATGTGTAAAGTTGCGAACACGAATAATTTCCATACGACTGAAGAAACCGCGCCTCTGTTGGAAACGAGCTCTTTGGTTTCATCAGAGCGCGCTGCCATGTTGTATCTCGTATTTCCCACGTGTGAGTCACAGAGGGGGCGTGGCAGAACTACAGAAGCTCGCGGTGCCGCACCAAAGTGAAACTGTAAAATCGATTTAAAACTCTCACAGGTGAGCGGTTAATTAGGCGCGCCGTCATGTGGTCGGACAATCTTGCCTCTTAATTATTCTGCCATTGGTGCAATTACAATTTATCTAATATTTTAATAAAAAATCGCGATAACTTGATTTAAGAAAAAAATTAAATCGTCTTAAAACGTAAATTGGAATTAATCGAAAAAAATCGCCCAGCCCTAACAATGAGATATGAAATTTGTTTTTAATGCTTTGACAAATGGAGGATAATAAAACAATGTATTACTTTGGCTTCAAAGAAAGACTTTGCTCCCTTCACACCCTCAGTGGAAACGTCAATTTCAGAGAGACGAGCCAAGACTCCCAACCCGCTATCCTCAGGCAGCTCCCCTGCTGCTGCCTTCCTGAAGATCAGAAGAAACTGGAGAACAGAAGAATTATTACAAGTCAAGTAATTCTAAATAGCCCATTATAGGTTGTGTGCTCATTTACCTCTCTAAAGTTCAGCTTGTTGTCCAAGTCTTCATCCACTTCTTTGATCATGTTCTTCAGGCCCATATGAGTCTGTGGAGCACCGAGCTTCTCCATCATCAGCTTCAGTTCCATCAGGTCAATGTAGTTATCCTTCCCAGAGTCATATCTGCAAACATACAACAATGGTAAATCTTCATGCGAAATAATTAAACAGTAAACCTTGTTAGAGCAGCAGTAGATTGCAGGATATTTACTGTGACCTACAGGGGGAGGAAAAGATCAAATGATCATACCAGTAAAGAAACATGCAGAATAGGTACAACATACAAATCACAAAACATAACATTTCTATCAGTATTTAAGTAATCCTTTGCTAAATGCATTTTCTAAAAGCTTTGAGTAATCACAGTCCATCTAATCATTTAAATAAAAGAAAACAAGCGTTCTGCATTCCGGGCCAGAAAAAAAACTTGATTCAAACTACGTGTACTCCGATCAGCCATAATATTATGATCACCCACCTGCTGTAATATTAAGCAGGTCTCCCCTTTTGCCACCAAAATTGTATGTTCTGACATGTTCCTTCTATTGGACACAGCTTTAACCTTTAACAGTTTAAGCTACAGAAGCTCCTCTATTGGATCGGACTATATGAGCCAGCCTTTGCTCCTCACATGCACAATTGAGCCTTGTCCACCCATGACCCTGTGGCTGGTTCACTCATGTACACAAAAAATGTATTCTAGCATCTGGAAGAGGCCTTTAAATTGTCATTCTAGTTACAGGTCTAAAATCCTACTAAAGAAGTTTCCCATACATTCAGTGTCTACTTGTATGACATTACAGATTTTAATTCTACAAGACTAATTCTGTCATGGACAAAAACAATAAATATAAAAGGAACACACACAAAAAACAAAACAGGAAGTACATTAAACAAGCTACTTCCTAGTGATGACCAGAGTTATGTGCATCAGCACTTCTCTGTATGCACTCTTTAAAACTAGATAAGGTTGCTGAGCCAGCTAGTTGAAGCTGTGGAAGAGTGAAGATCTCAGGGAGAAATTTGCACCATTGGTTTCACACTTAAGTGTACATGTTCTGGCCTCCGCCACATCATTTATCAGAAAATAAAATGGTCAACTAGCAAATATACATCATTTCCTTTTTACTGATTTGTGGTCATTGGCACCATTTACTTTAATTAAATTTTTCAAGAACTTAAATGTAAGGGGTGTTCAAGTCAATCCAGGACTTCTGATTGTGCTGAATAACAGAACTACAAAATAGATTACAGCATAAGACGTATGCACCACATCCTGCATTAATAATGTTATTCAAATATTCCATGCCATGTATTACCTTTTATCAATAAATGATAGAAAACTACTGCAGGTCTAAACCTCTATATTTGTTTAACACAATATTGATTTGTGCAACAGTGAAGTAAATATTTGTAAAGTTTGCCATACCAAAGTTTGCCAAACAACAGTTATATAACAGTTATAAGAGTAAAAACCCCCTTTATGTCTCTATATAATATTCTGCTACACTAATGCACTTCTCCCAGTGTTTCACTAGGACACCATCAAGGTAGAAAGTTCTCTCAGTACACCAGAGCCATGATTGGACTGCCTGCTTCATGTCTGAAACCCTAGCCCGCCAGGAACTCCTTTAATGGCCCAAGCATTTAAAAAAATGGCTTAGAGCAATGAATCTCATTACTCTACTGTGCTTAAATTCTTCTGCAAATGTCAACTGATTTGTGCAGAGATAAAAAATTATGCTTGCACAAGGTGAGCTAATTACAGTGCTACAGATGCCTTTAAGCATCCTTTACTTGGCATCACAAAACTTGAAGTTTAACCAATCGTGTTGCCCATCATGTGAAACAGAGCAAGGAAAGCTTGCACACCTGATGTAAACCCCACCACAGTTTGGTTAAAGCAAACCCATGATGTGTTTCAAGAGAAGCAGAGTTTGGTTTACAGGATGGATGCCAGTTTAAAAACAATGTAGAAAACTGAACTAGGCGCTATATAGTGAGAGAGAAAGAGAAAGACTGTTATAGGCCTCACTGATGTACATAAAGAACTCCTTTATGACAGAAGATATGTTAAGTCACTATTTCAGAGGTGGCAACATTTCTAAGGAAGTCCTAGCAGGCAGAGGGGAAAAAATAACTTTACCACAAAAACCCCAATGTATGTTGCTGGACAAGACTGCTATTTTTTCCAGATGTGCACCAAGCAAGATAAGGAAACAGTGGGTCCCGTGTGGTCAATCCATTTTTATTTTTTTTTTAAACCAAGAAACCATGTTACATTTGATTTCTACTGACTCAAAACACAAGGCTTGTAAATTCACAGGACAACTTTTAGTGAACTGGACTCTTTGGCCAATTTCATTCCCATTTAATCGTACCACTGTTTTAGCTGAAAACGGAGATGCCTATAGTTTGAGTCTATCATGTTATTGTAGCATGGGGCCAAAATCATAAATGCCATAGCTAAAATGTACTGTACTCAAAAATGTACTGTAAATGTTGGCCCCTCAGGATGATATCGTTATTAGCATATTACACTGTGAATGCCTTATTCTCTGTGGGATCACAGCAGTGGGTTGGTGCACCAGCATGTGCTCAGTAATGGGCGTTTCTGCCTCATTAGCTCAGCACGCTCACTCTCTTCATGAATATGGAATCTGGTTCTATCCATCTGTCCTCACAGCTGGCAACAGTACTACTGTCTGGAGACAAAGGAGCCCTGCTGCTGTCTGTCTCACACCCCCACGTACACCTTTTACCCCAATATTAACCGTGTTCTGCACGGGGGCTGACAACCACTTATTAATTATTCAGAAGCTAATAAGCTAGTGTGGGCGTTTGTGTTTGTATGTGCCTGCACGCTCTCAACTAAGCCTCAAATCCAGTTCCTGGAATGTCAAATCATTGTCACACTATCTGCTTCATCATGTCACACGTATCCCTTGCTCTTGTTGTTCCCCCAACTAAACTAAAACCTACTTACCATATGACGCTTACCATGCTTTCTGAAAGAGATGACAGAAGCAGATAAAAGAACAGAAACTCATGTACTGTGCAGCACAAACACTGAACATACAGCCATCATGCTTCCTGAGTAGCAATGAAACTACCAAACTATAAAAAATGAGTGTTAAATGTAATAAGTAAATGTAAGCCTTTGCTACAGTTTGGAGAATACACAAAAACAAAGGGTAAGAATGAATATAAAGTGAACCCAATCCTGTATTTTTTATAATCTGTGTTCTAGTTACACAAAAACACAAGAATAAAATAAACAGACGAACGTAGGGGGCTTTTACACCTACAGGCTTTAGTCTGTTTAAAATGAACTCTGGTTTGTTGTCCCTCTTGGTTTGGCTAACCTCTTCTGGTATGAATACAGAAACTTATCAAAAATCAAATTCTGTATTTACATTTTTGTTCTCACAGCAGATACATCTGACCAATAAGCGGCCAGGACGTCCCCATATGGTTTAAAGTGACACATTTTAGTAGGCTAGAATTTTTCTTGGTGTAAAATTAACCAAACTTAGTTTTACAAGTTTACAATCTCAAGTGCAAACAAGCTAAAGGTGTGAAAGCACCCTTAATTTGAACATTTTAAAAGTGTGAGAAGGAATGGATTAATATAACCCTGTGATTCTGACACAAGGCGAAATTTCAATTTCAGCTAGAGAAAATGAATCAACATCTAACCTTCTGTTCAGATTAAAATACAGAAAGGGATCCACAACTGAAATCAGCTAGCAAACGTTGCTTTTCTGCAACTATAATGCAACCAAATGGCAAACAAAAGTCACCTGAATTGTATACTCTTGTCTACTTTTTATTCTGTTTAATAAATCTGTGTTAAAACTGTAACCATGAAGCAAGAACTACATCCCTAATCCTGGACCTCTTGCACTCTGCACTTAATATTGAAATAGTGAAAATCCCATAGAAGAAGTCAGCATAAATGTGCAAGTGCAACAGTGAGGAACTTGAAAGCAGAGCTCCATTTTGACCAAATAAGTCTAGCTGTGCTGAGTGATTGAGGAAACTGGCCAAAGCCACATTTCCTTGTGTAGAGCACCGAGGTAAACTGAGTGCAATCATCTTTACTGTAGATTACAACTCGGAGTTGACTCAGAGAGGACTTCCTGTTTCTGACTTGAGTAAATGTATTGTGTCTAATTAGGAAGCTATGTAGAACATACGATATGTAGACCATTTCTGAACATGAAAACAACGCAGCTTTATTGAGAACCTTCTTGTAAATTAGGTTTAAGTTTTTGTCTTGGTGCTTTTCTGTGACATAACTGGAGGGGCTGAAGCTGTCTCATTACAATTCTTACATGAAATGAAATGCAATCCAAAGTTTAAATACTATATTTATTTTTTGTAATACATTTCACTGTGACAAAATGGAAATGGGTTAGCCATACAGCCTCTTCAGCCAAGAGTGATACGCAGGTCACAAAGTACGAAACAACTAAAACTGAATATAAATTAACTTTAAAAAATTCTAAATGTTCCCAGTACGTTCTTAGTAGATCTGCATAGCAGATAGAGAAGTGAGCAGTGCAGTCTCCACCAGTAAACAATTTAATGAGTGTGTAAAGCCCGGTCTTCTCTGAAGGGAATAACTGAATGTGCAGAAAGCATCCTGCCAGATGATGAGTTAGAACGCAGAGATGGAAACCCTGGCCAATAGAGAAAGGCGGAACTCAAGAAAGGGAATTTGAGGACAAATATGCAGAAATGTCACTTGGAAGAAAAGAGATAAAAATCGGTAAATGTCAGGCCTTACTCAAGCTAGCTGCAAAGACAAAATGTTCCCAAAATAGTTGTTAGTCTTGGCAATTTGCTTTGGTATAAGTGGGGAAAAATTAGAATGATTATTTGCCAAAAATAAGCACAAAACCCTAAAGTGCCATAATTTCCGTTTATACCACAAACATTTGCCAAAACTCAATTATTTTTTACATTTTTATAAAAAAAAAATTTAATAATACATTTATTTATTTATTGCAGAATGATAGGTCATACACTTTTATTCACTTATATCAACAATTATATATATTTTTTACATACCGCATTCCACATGCAACTGGATTGATTTAGCACATCCTTACTTGAGGATACAAACTGTTTTGTTCTATTAAAGTAGGTACTCCCTCCTGATCCTGGAGTATCTCAGCCCTTTCAATTTTACTTTTCCCTGCTTTAAAACTTGAATACGTCTTGTCCATTTCTAGTGGAAATACGACAGGAAACCGTGGAAAAACAGGAAATACGACAAAATAAAGGCCAGTACTCCAGGATTAGTTTGGAAACCACTTGACTATTACTTACCAATAATATTTTCCAACATATTTCCCTTATTATTCTAACCCAAAGTACATTAGGTCACCTTTAAAAATATTTAAGCACAATAAAGTTCTGAAGATTTAAGCTATTTCATATTTGATATTAGCTTATGCCCATTAGCACAAGCCTCAAGCATAATTTGCAAATTCAGGTGTAGAGCAAGTAATTTCAGCTTCTTATGGATAAACTTTCACAGAACTAAAAGTTAGTTAGTAGTCAAATCTCAGTGTGTAGGGGCTTTATATACTGCCCACTAAGTGGATGTAATCAATGGAGAACAGTAGCTTGTAGTAAGGAATGCAACATTCCTCCCAAATTAGGTGTACAACTGGTTATTGTGCACTGACACTCACATGCCAGCTTCATGTTTTTGCCTAGAGAAACTCAATGTTTTTTTTTTTTTTTTTGTATTGCAGTAAATTCATTTTGTATAAAGATTGTTGCTTGCTGTTATAGCCTTCATATAATATGAAGGAATTGTTTCAAGTGTGGGCTTCACGGTAGTGGTTAGCACTGTCGCCTTGCACCGCGAGGGTCCGGGTTCGATCCCCGGCCAGGCTTGATTCCCGTCTCTGTGGAGTTTGCATGTTCTCCCTGTGCTTGGTGGGTTTCCTCCGGGTAGTCCGGTTTCCTCCCACAGTCCAAAGACATGTAGGTTAGGTTAATTGCCGTTCCCAAATTGCCCATAGTGTGTGAATGAGTGAGTGTATGTATGTGTGTCTGTGCCCTGCGATGGATTGGCACCCTGTCCAGAGTGTACCCTGCCATGTGCCCTAAGTCACCTGGGATAGGCTCCAGGCCCCCCGTGACCCTGAATACAGGATTAAGCGGTATAGATGATGAGTGAGTGAGTGTTTCAAGTGTTAAAGGTCTATGAAAAATTATGTTATGTTGGCATATCCAACTACAACATTATCCAGGATGCTGCCTCATGAGTCACTACAAATATGAACAGTTTTTACCACAAAAAAAAAAAAAGTAAAATTTCTCATCTTTTAAAAAAAAGAACCAATCCCCGTCTTATCATATCCTTCATCCTTATTGATTAGTGATTATCACATCCTTTCAAATTTAACCTTGTTGTCAAAATTAACTTTTGATTCTTTTGGGTCAAGTGTTCTCTGAAACGTTCCCAGGGCCCTAATGTGAAAATGCTCTTAAATAGTTTCATGACTCATGTCACAGTCCTAGAAACTAGTTAATAAAAGAGCAGAGACAAGCTCCTAAAGAAAATGTTGAACCAATCTAAATTAACTTGACTTGGAAAAAAATAGACTTAACCTGGAAAAACACAATCCCCAAGCTTAAAGTTTTATAATAAATGCAGAGTCCATTTAATTATAATATTTTGTTCACAATCAGGTCCGGTTTTGATCAAACCACAGAATATTAGGTCATTTAATGAACTTTAATGACCATTAGATACATTTATATTTTTCACGTTTTTTTTTTTAATTTGATGCTACAAATGACTTTTTTTTAATAACAAGATTTTGTTTAAGCAATCAGGCTTAAAATTAATCTGTGAATCTATTGATTTATTTTAAGCATTATCATTTTATGAACAATAATGCAACAGCCTGATAGACTGAAAGGTTTAGTCATCTGGGAAAGCACCCAAACAGATAACCCAGTTTCATTCCAGGTCTTCACTCTACTGATCACTCTCACCTTCTCCCTCTGCCAATCTGTGACTTAATACTTGGTTGCTGAGCAACAGCAAACCAGTACAGGCATGGGAAAACCCTCGCTTACTGACACACCCACACATTTTCTTGGATAGCCCACTCCTGTTACAGATGTGTTCAATTAGAGACGCACAAATGTTATTGGAGCTATGTGTAGTGCTCCCTCGCACTTTCTCACTCTGTGTCTGTGTGTGTGGATATGAAGACATAATAGTAATCAATTTATTTGCCACAACATCAGCATAGACTCCTGTTTCTGCAATAAAAGAAATTAAAAAACAGTACTTTATTTATTTGTAGATGACCAATTTCTCAAAAAGGAAAATAAATATTCAACTGTGAACAACTGCTAACCTTTTAGCAATGGTGTCTTCCAACATGCTTTCATCTAACGCTTTCATTTAATGTTTGCGTATTTCAAACTAAATATATGCTTAAATGTAAACCTAGAGCAATAGGCTACTATGTAAGAGAAGGATACGTTTTTTGGGAAAGAGTCTACCTAAAACAGCAGTTTTGCTCGCAGGAGTGGTCATAGTTTACTTAGACCACCTGGCTTGGCTTACATGGGATAACGTGGGCCATGTCAAACCTGGTGTCAGTTCACACAGTCAGTTTAAAGCTGCTTCTGAAGCAAAGCCATGTGGTGTCCCCAGTTTCCGGCCAGCTGCGAGACCTCAGAACTCAGTCCTAGTCCAAAAAGGGTCACGGGAAACTAATTATCTCATTTGTTGCTTTACTTTATATATATATAAATATTATTCAAACTTTACAAGAGAGGTTAATTCATGTTTTATTTGCAGTGGGGTTCTGACAATTCTGCAAACTTTAAAATATTTCAAATTAAAGTACATTTATTTTGTGGAAGGACTCATCGAGTGACTGCGTGCTGCCTCATTACAGAACTATAAAGACAGAACATAGTTTGATATTTGGTGACTATTTATAGATAAAAATGGCCATCTGTATAATTTCTGCCTCCATCTTGTCAATTCCCTGTTTTAGAAATGGCATGCAAGAGCATTTTTATAAATTAATAATAAAGATAATGTTCTTATCAGCACCAGTTTTTTTTTTTTGGTTTAGCCCATTTTAGCAAACATTGGACTTATATATGTGATTCTGTTCAAAATGTGATTCTGGTTAAAAGTATTATAATGTATATGCATAGTTGAAAACAGATTAATGCATGTCAGATGTCACTGAAAGCAAGGCTAAGATTTAGAGCAGTAGTGCACACTTGTGTTGCCTACCAATCCATCTGCAAGCTAACCATAAATAACAATTAAAATGTAAAACATGGCAGATGAAAGCTTGAAAGCTTAGGACATACTTTATGACTGCTAGTAACCGAAAACGAGTATGGGAATGTTACATGCCATTAAATCTGGAAGGTTATATTTTATCCAATTCACACACATTAAAGAGAAGTGCTATTGTAGATAATGGTTGATCTTTAGGAAGTGGAAAATAATCACCCGGCACAGAGCTGCAGAGGAAACCATTTCAAAACCCATCTCTATTTCCACATATACATATGAAGTGCGGGAGTATGAAGCAATTATAATGTCAGAAACAAGATACAGGCTACAAGCAGCAAAAGAAACTAAACCCACATAGATGGAGGTCAGATTTATACCTCCAAACATCTGTGGGGGTCATTAAAAAATACATACAGGAAACTGTGGTCAAATAAGTAACTGATAGTGAGGGCAAATAATAGGAGGCAGATGGGGCTTTTAGTTTAATTTTATTTATAGCTGGTTGTTGTGCAAGGTGATTCAACAACCAAGAGAAGTAACTTAACAACTACAATTATTTTTTCACATGCTAGATTGTACAATGAGCCTCGATGCTGTGATTACAGCAGACAGGTACTACAGTACTTGTTCTGAATCCCACTACATGCTGCACTAAACGCATTATGTATAATACATTTAAATGCTGCAAACCTCTAATTGTTCCTTTTACGTGGAATTCAAGGACAGAAGCTAGCACGAAAAACTTAACTGTCTCACTTTCTTAAAGGCACAAACACAATATACCTCATATGCTAACTGGATTAATACATTCTTAGCTTAGCAAGTTAGATTTCAAGGCAGCCCACATGGGATTGTGCAAACATCCTGGAACGTTAACGTTGCCAGCTGAACTAGTTAATGAATTTACAATTTTTCCCCACCTGAATTCATTGGTATCTACAAATATACTTAATGTAACTTAATGTAAAGAATGTACAGAAAAAGATAAAGGTCTGATGTTTTCCTACAGCAGAGAAAGTCTTTCAAATAAGTCAACTGAATGCGAGATTTTTTTTTTTTTTTTTACACTGCAAGGAATTTATAGAAACCTTTAACACTTTGTCCAGTTAATAATAATAAGTTAATAATAGCGTCCAAGTCATTCTGAATTGCCTGTGTTGTTTATGCCTAAGGCAATTACAAAGCTAGCTTCTAACACAAAGCGGAATCCCAAATCCCTCTGTAACTCCTAATCAAGGGCACTACTTGGGGTGTTGAACAAGAGATTGTAGACCATAGTGTACTAGCTTTTAATTTAAAACTATTTGGGATTTAACCCCACAACCCCAGAAACAGATATTCTAAAGCAGAAATCATAATCTATTGGTGATAAATAGTGTTTGTGGACACTTTAGGTCATGCTATTATCTGTGAAGCATCGAGATTGGGGTCTTGTTCAGAAATAAAATAAAAAAAAATAAAAAAACGTCTAGACAAACAAAAACAGCATACCATCAACATACCTGTAACATTAATAGTGCTACTTAATTTAGCATTTAAAAAAAATAAACAAAAAAAGAGAATGACAGAGCCCTCAGATAATTTTATTGTCCATCAGCTCATGTTTCTATACTGAGCAAATATTATTCTTTCTTCAAGTTTCTTTTCCACAAACTAAAAACTATTCATGTTCTGTCTGAGTGCTCCTGGCTCTCAAATAAGCTGTTCTAAGTGAAATCACAGGCCTGTTTATTGTGACCTTTTAAAACACATCCAGTAGTACCAAAACCTGTTTACATTTGGCGTATTAGAATGAGGGGCGTAAAATATTGTAAGAAGGTAGAAATTAAAATGATCACTGAGCTGTAGGAGGCAGGGGCGAAAACAAGTCAGTGCTCAGTACTACTGAATAAACTACTTTGTTAATCCAATCAGCATTTATTGTCTCCTTTGCAACCTTCAACTACCCATAACTGCACTGAGATGCTGCTCTGTACGTATAAATAAGCCAGCTACGAATAACTACTTTATCATGCTATGAATCAGGACCAAGTGCAGAAGACATTCCATTACTTGTTTGAACTAGTCAGATCATTTAACCACAGGAAAATGCAAAACATAGTTCAGGTCATGCTACAGACGTTCTGTCACAGGTTAAATGCACAAGCATTCATTCATTAATCCTAACTCCTTTTTTCCCCCCATAAAGTTAAAATTTAGGAATTTGATTTCTGTTAAGGTCAAAGGTACAAGTTTTGGTCTGATTAAATTTAAGCATTTAATAGAACAAATGGAAGCGAGTCTGTGAATCTGCTGTTGAGGGCACTCCCTGTGCTGAGGTTACAAACCAGTTCATTAATCCATTTGCATTAGCCAATGACTGTAGACAGCTCAATACCTGAAGAGGTAATTTTTTTGCTGTGTCAGAGTGCAAGACAGCAAGCGGAAAATTTGAAAAACCTGATAATAAACATCCTGTACACAGTATGCACTGAGGAGGCCAGGTTGGGGAGAGCTGCAGTTACATGCATGTTACTGTAAGAGTACACTACACTGAAATTGTGCATATGGCTGTTCTTAATAAGTGGCCAAGTTTCTATACTGCCTGCTGCTTTTGTGAGTCATTCAGCGGAGTGGACGTGTGGACAATGAGTCAGACATAGGGGTGTGTAGGTGTGAGGTCTGCTGTTATGCCTCCTTTATAAATGAAGAGAAAAATATATTAGTCACACACAGTCAGCAGGCCCAGTCAAAGAACTTAAAGCAAATATGTTGCAAATGTTTTTTTTTTCTTCAAAACTAGACACCTTTTCTGGGTTCGTCAGAATGTTAATTACCCCTCTCAATTAAGAAAGAACCGATAACCTGTATTCTAAAGCACTGTATTCAAGTTCAAGGCTATCGTTGGGCAAATAATACCATCATTCCTTTGTTCACAGAGGACTTAATCTAACAGAGCATACCGGCTTCTTTACCAATGGGGCTATGGAGGAATGAGGAAATGGGCAATTTGGAAATAATCACATTGTTTCGTTCCCAGCTGATTTAGTGATAAAGTAAAAACGATCTACAGGTCAAGCATTTCTTTTAACATGATTTTCTCTTATTGCAAATTAGGCAGCAACTCATGGGATGTCACATTTTTTTCCAGTAAATCAATAAACTCAAATCAATAAAATGTCTGCAAAATCAAGTGCTACTATATAGCAATGTAAGAATTAATGATAGTAGAGAGTTAGTGATTTAAAGAGATTGCCATTATTGTTACAATAAATCAATAAACGCTTAAAAATTAATACATTGCCTTAATATGCAAAAGACCTACAGAGAAAACTCTCAGAAAAAGCTCAGAAACACTCATTACGTTACCAGAAGCTGACACAGACCCAAACTCTTCATACAGCTCAAGTGTAGCATCTGCACAAAACTACCCCCGCTTACTCCTGAAATTACCTACAGGAAGTTCACACACTTATTATTGGGTTGAATTTCAGGACATGGGGCAGGAATTCATCCTGAATAAGTTGCCAGTCCATCACAGGGCACCATGTGTATGCACACACACACACCCACACACACACAGATTTTGACGTAGGTGTAATTTAGTGCAGACAAAACCACTGACTGGCATGCTTTTGGGAGGTGGGAGGAAACCAGAGAACTGGGAGAAAACCCACAAGGACACGACTGCTAATGATTTAGGCTGTCTGTGCTTGCGTACAATCGCATGGTCTGTACTGACAAGGTATGTATTTTTTTATGCCATAAAAAAGGATATTTTTAAAGCACTAACAGCCACAGAGTGAGGTATAACAAGACATGACCTGCCTAAGCAACAGCATTTCTAGCTCTTCCTGATGTTATCTTCATGGTGAAAAAAGGAAGAAACTGTGATGCAAATACTGTATAAAGATGAGTAATGAAAAACAGGAGCATAAGTCTTACAATCCAGCCGAATTTGGTACTTATACTGTAGAGCCCAAACTCACCCTCAAATGTACACACAGCACAGGGTCAATAAGCATATGCACAGAGTGAATTAGGCAGATTGCCTTCTCCATTACCCCACTAATAGAGAATAACAGAACTCAGCTGCGCTGCCAAATGGCTCATTTGTGGCTGAACATTATGTAGCTTACTACATTATGCATAACATTAACAAGGTTTCAGAAAAGATTCAGAAAAGCTTTTATATATTCTGATGAAATGCCACAGTTCTCAGAAGGCACCACATACATCCCTTCAGGTGCATTTACCTTTAACAGATTAAATAAATAAGTAATCTGTAGGAGATGATGCAAATCAGCAGGTCAGAGCAACAGGTTTCTGCAGGCTGATTTCCTGACAGCAACACTTCACACGGGTGTGTCAGCAATTTCAGCAAATGTGTAAAATCTTGCTTTTCCTTGCACACTTAGCAAAAGGATAGGAAAATAAACTGTACACAAACAAGTTCCTATTTATAGTTTACTTCACTATAGCAACCTGTACTGGGCTCAGACTAAGCTAGCTCTACTTTGAAACTTCAGGTCTTACAATTTTTCATACAAGGCTTGCATTTGCATGTGCAGATTCAAATTCAAAAGTTGAAAAACTTGTATTAATACTCAAGGCCAGAAGGTTGCTCATATGTTCTAAATGCACAGTTGGGCTATATACACCAACCACCAACTATGCTACTCAAATCTATACAAATGAAAAACTGTTTTCACACCATCAATGAGATTAGCATATTGCTGGTGTTACATACTGTAGACGATGTGACTGTGGGTGAAAATCTGCCTCAGAACATAAACAATCCCTAATCTCTTATTATAAAATCTCTTTCTAGTAAAACACATGCTGCATGATTATATTGTGAAGACAACCTAACAATGTTCTAGTATGACAACTCGCTTTCTTTAAGCAGAGCCTATATCATGCGGCAGCTTGGTGATGCCATACAGAACCAACGTGTTCAATTACAGCCTCGGGCATCTCATACTCAAAATGCACACCTGACCTACATCAATCAGAGCACATATTTTAAGCTTTAATTATACTTGACAATGAGAACCATTTTTCTATTTCTTAAAGGATGATATGCTTTTTAATTAATTCATAGTTACATCCAATTTTTTGAGGAATATCTGTAAAAAGAGTTCCTGCTACCACTATGTTACAAAAGCTAGTCATTTTAAAACTGAAATTATTTTTTCTAGTCCTGAAGACTTTCCTCAAGCAGGATAAACTTACATTTACACCTTTATCACTGACTGCTTAAAACTGCTGACATTTAAGTCTCTTAAAATTCTAAACATCTCACTGAAAACCTTAACCAATCACAACCACTAAACATTTTAAATCTATTTGTAAGCATCTACCATGCAATACAGAAACAACATGATTAAGAATCAGACATGTTTTCTCATTATAAACCTGATGTATGATGCAGTGTTAACAAGACATGCATCCAGACTCTTTTCTCTTTTGGCACCTAGGTGGTGGAATGAACTTCCACTAGATGTCTGTACAGCTGAGTCTTTGGCAATTTTTACACGACGACTCAAGATGCATCTGTCCTTTTAGTACTTGAACTAATCTCCCATCGCCCTCCCACCAAAAAAAAGAGGGAAAAAAGAAAGAAAGAAACGCCTTCCCAACTATGTATGATTGATGCCACTTAGTAACCTAGTAACCCAGTGTAAGTATCTAGCTGACGAAGCACTTTTTGTAAATGACTGCATAAGAGCATCTGACAAATGCCTATTCATTCCAATTATGATACAAATAAAAGTTAATGGTCAACAACATATGAGCAACTTATTTTTTTCCCCCATTATTTATTTATTATTTGATCATCGCACACACACGTTGGACAATGAAACTGAAACGCTGGTTTTAGACCACAATAATTCATTCGTATGGTGTAGGGCCTCCTTTTGCGGCCAATACAGCATCAATTCGTCTTGGGAATGACAGAGACATGCCCTCCACAGTGGCCAGAGAGATTTTGAGCCATTCTTCTTGCAGAATAGTGGTCAGGTCACTACGTGATGCTGGTGGAGGAAAATGTTTCCTGACTCGCTCCTCCAAAACACCCCAAAGTGGCTCAAAAATATTTAGATCTGATGACTGTGCAGGCCATGGGAGATGTTCAATTTCACTTTCATGTTCATCAAACCACTCTGTCAGCTGTCTTGCTGTGTGCATTGGAGCATGATCATCCTGATACACGGCACCGCTTTCAAGATACAATGTTTGAACCATTGGGTGCACATAGTCCTCCAGAATGGTTCAGTTGTCCTTAGTAGTGACTCGCCCATCTAGTGCCTAGGGAATGCCATGATATTGCAGCCCAAACCATCACTGATCCACCCCATGCTTCACTCTGATCATGCAACAGTCTGGGTGGTACGCTTTTTGGGGCTTCTCCACACCGTAACTCTCCCGGATGTGGAAAGGAATTTAAGGTGGACTCATCAGAGAACAATACATGTTTCACATTATCCACAGCCCTAGATTTTCACTGCTGGCATCACTGAAACCGATGTTTTATTATTACTCGTACTATTACTCTGCTAATTAAACCTTCACACTCTGCACATTCTACCAGTAAGAGCAATCAATGAAGATTGATTGCTCAATCTTCACAGGCTGGTCAAATTTAGCCATGAAACCTCAAACACCAAATTGGCCAGTGTTTCAGTTTCATTGTCCAACCCCTGTGTGTGTGTGTGTGCGCACACACATTTTATATATATTATACACACACCCACACACATATATACATACACACATACATACATACATATACATATATATATATATATATATATATATATATATATATATATATATATTAGTGCCATGGCGTCTGGCACCAGGAAGTTGCCGCAGATCCTTTGGGTGCCACGAGTTTGGATATCCAAGGACTTGTTCGTCTAGTGCAGCCCATAGCTGTATTGAGATATGATGATGTGAGACTGATACAACGGTGCCTTGGCATACAAACACCCCGCCTCACAAATTTTTACTTTAAAAACGTAAATCTTGCAAGGAATTAGCCTCGGCTTACTAAGCATTTTCAGCATATGAGCGAACAAACCGAGCCAAACCGCATGCCGGCTAAGTTGTGCGTACATCCAAGAGCTGTTCAAAATTTGTTTGCATCGGTGGAAAGCCAAGCGAAGCAAGTTTTTTTTGCATTTTGTGCGAGATTTAATGAAAACAGAGCACCATGGGTCCCAAAAATGTTGGCAAGAATAAAAAAGAGCCACTTTCAGTTTTGTTTTTAAAGCAGCTGGTACCAAGGAGAAATCATAAATTAGTGAGGTCTACTGTCTATACTTTACTTAATTCACGTGTCTTTTCTAAAATGTTTTGTTTTTATATGCAAAACATCTGATTATGCATTGGAAATTGATAACACTGGTAATATTTTTGGGTGACTGGAAAGGATTATTTGCATTTACATTGTTACATATGGGACAATGTGTATTACAAAACGAAATTTCAACTTGAGAACTCGCCTCTAGAACAGATTAAACTCGTATGCCGAGGAACCACTGTTCCTTTCCTTCATGGCCAGCACAGACCTTTTTGGTGATTTGTGTTGCATTGCCTTTTCTGTGGGATTGAACACAGGATGGCCTTTGGTTCGTGCACATGTCCATGATTTTATCACCAGTTTACTAGTATATAATTAATTTTATTAAATTCCTTTGGCAGTGGTCTAAATACTGCCATGCTGGCCTTTGGTCTAACAGCCATGGGTGAGCCATGGATGCCCAAGATCCCATCACTAGTTTACTCATAAAATTGTTAATCATTGTTAATGTCATGTAGTATTAATGTTATGGCTAATTGGGGTATCCTAAAACACAGTATCAGGATTATAAACGTTATAAAAGTAAAGCCACGGTACAATAAGTACAAGACTCCAGGGGAGTATTCCCCACTCTGCAGCTACACAATAGTGAACTTATCACAAGAACACACACAGCCCATGTAAAAGGTCAGGACAGAAAAAAGTGTAGTTAATTTAGATAAAGTTTAACTACAGTGGCCAGTCAGCCATATCCTTTTTGCCACAACAATGCAAATGCCAGATTTGTCAACTGTTGGCAAAACAAAAGATCCCAAGAAATGCATTTAAGAAAAAAAAGACAAGGAAGCGACTGATTAATTTTTTAAAATAATTAAATAAACCATACCAGCGGGTAACACAGCACAGTCTACATGAGCTACTTCCCTCTCTTCTGATCAGATTTGCTGCTTCCTGCATGGACAACTAAACAAAATGAATAATGTGACCCCACCTAAGTAACAAACTCAAACTCTTATAACAGAAAACAAACATAAAAAACAAACCTTTTATCAACTGGCTCACTGACAGATAAGCGTCTTGCATAATATCCCTTCTCCAGGTAGAATACGCTGGTCATAAACTTGAGCAGCAATGAAGTATTGTGTGTGCTCATTTTTAGACAGCTCCCTTAGGGAGCCATTATTACTGCCAGCCTGTTATTTCTGCACATGGGGCAGCAGTAACTGCAGCTTTGGTAAAGTCCTTCATGTGGGAGCATAAAAAACACAAAGATCTCTGCATCTGTTACATGGCGTGAAATCTGACAGAATATGAGCTGCTCTTGACAGGTTAATGCAGTCCAACAGCTGTTCATAAAAAGTCACAGAACCCAATAGGGAAGTATCTCGTGAAGGTACAGTACATTACAATAACTGCATGTTACCAAAATCTCAAATCCCTCTACTTGCAAAACAACATCCTCCCAAGTACGGTCATAAAAAATGCTTTTGTTCCAAGCTCTGGCCGACTGTAAAGTGGATAATTGTCTTTGGTGGTACAAAGACAGCTCTGTCTGTAGAGCACAGAATGAAGAAGTAGAAGTGCGCAGAGGAAGTGTGCGACTCTATGGTCTGACTTCATGTAACACCTTGGCTACTCAGTAACTAGGGTTAGCTGCTTGTCCCTGCAAAGCCAGGAGAACATCTCCAGAGCATTCACATACTTGTGTGGGACTTGACTTAGGCCTCCAGAGCTCAGCAAGAACTCTGAAGAAATGTTTGTAATTGGTTTTGGCAATAAAGCAATACAGCAGGAGGCATAGTGGAACAGGAATCCTGGGCAGAAAGGAGTGAACTATTTATATTTTTATTTTGTTATATAAAAAAATATATTTTTTTGCCACACTTCCTCAGGAAACCATTTATTTAAGCCCACAAATCGTCTAGACCACACTTGTAGAAAAATGGAAATCATGTACACCATGTTATGCATTTTTCCAAAACATTTAAAGAAAATAACTTGCGTACTAGGACTAAGCATTAAGTAGTTTATTTTATTGTGTATCTATATATGTGTGTGGATGTTTGTCTGAAGCAGCATAAGAGAAGGCAGTCTGGGTGGGGCAATCCAGGATCTTGGAATTTTGAGACATTTGTGAGACACACCTATAGTGTGAGACACGCTTGTGTGCTTTTTAAATAGCAGCACACAAGCATGCAGTATATGCACTGAGGTTCATGTAGAATGCAGTGCTTGAAGAAGTATTGCTATGGCGTGAATAGAAACACCTACACACGCAAGAACCTACGAAATAATGAATTCCACACCTTACACACAGAGAGCGCTCGTTCATACAGTAATGTCAGAACATATGTCACATTGAGTAATCAGTGTTTATGACACATTTGTGCGCGAGCGCGTAACGTGACTTACTCTTTGAACATTTTCTCCATGTCCTTAATCTGCTTCCGGGAGAACTCCTTGAACTCGGTGTACGGGTTGAACACCTTCATGCTGTGCTGCTGGGGCTCGCCGACTCCCTCGTTCAGCTCGCCGCGCCGCTGCAGTTTGGCTCCCAGCTCGGAGTCGGCGCTGGCCGTGGCCGCTTTCTCGTGCGCGCCGTTCTCATGAGACTCGTCCACGGCGTGCGGCTCCTCCTCGCCCTCCTCTATCTTCATCCTCCGGTTAAGCTTAGCTGACAGCTCGTCCGAGGCCATGTTACTGTTTAACGGGTTATTTATCACAAGCTCCCTGCACACTAGACAAACCACATGGGTTAAAAAGCGCTTCACTCTACAATGTCCGTACAGCCCTAACTTGTCTTCAGTCAGTCAAACCCTGAGAAACGTTACGTGCTGGCGCGTCGGTTATCTGAAAGTCTAACGCACGAGCTTAATGACGCCGCTCAACGGTTCCCTCGATGTCCAGCACAATTCAAACAGACTGCGCGCGCCTGTGTAGTGAGCTCGCGCGAACAGCAGTAGAATAACTTACGCTGTTCCTGATGACGTGAGGCCACGCCCCTTAAAGCCCCACTAGAATGCAAGTAATGTTTTTTTTATAAGGTGTATTGCTGTACATACAAAAATAGAAACATAAAAATAATGAATAGAGACTAATGCTTACATATGAAATCATAATAATTAATTATAACAATTTGTTAATTTGTTTAATAATAAGACCTCATATAAAAACCTCATATAGCAAATATATATATATATATATACAGTATATATGGTTATGGTACTTGAAGTGTTCCGATTACAGTAGGAAATGTCTATCTCTGCATGCAGAGCATCTTTACATGTATTCATAAACCAAGTGTGGTTCATGCCATTTGTACAAAATGACAAAATGGTAAATGTTTTGATTCCTTCTACAGAAATATAAGGTCAAGTCCATTTAACTGTCTGGTCTTAGTCTTGGCATGTCCTCAGCCATGTGTGGTGCGTCTTGGTCTTGCCCCCTGTCAGACATTGTCAGATATTGACTCAAGTCTTCCCTGCCGGTCTTGGTCTTGACTAAGCCTCACCTACGGTGGTCTCAGATTCAAGACTAATAACTTAACTTAATAACTAATAACTCCTTATATCTAGATGCAGAATATTCCACATCCTTGTTGCAGTGAACAAAAAAATTCACAGTCACCTTTTTTTTTTTTTGGATTTTTCCCCGATTTTCTCCCTAATTTAGTCGTGTCCAATTCCTCCCCGTCACTAGGGGGCTCCCACATTAAGGCTACTACTACCACTCAGCCGGGAGGGCCGAAGACTATCACGTGTTTCCTCCGAAACCGACCGCATCTTTTCGAACTGCTCGCTCGCGCACCGTTTGGGGCGGCGTAACACACTCGGAGGACAGCGCTATCCGCTCCCTCCGTTGCGCGAGCTCACAGACGCCCCTGATTGGCTGTAGAGCCGTGATTAATGTGGGAGCACCATGTACCTCTCATCCCTCCCCTCTGAGAGAGCTCGGCCAATCAGCTCTAGACCTCCGGCTGCGAGAGGTTACAGCATCACCCGGGATTCGAACTAGCGATCTCCGGATGATAGGTCACCTTTTAGATTTAATCTAAATCCTGGGACATCCAGGAGTGACTGATCAGAAGACCACGGCGTCCTAAACTGTACTGAGAAAGCTGGTCCATGATGCGCGCATGCAAAACAAAGCAAGTCTCATTAGTGAGGTTAAAGATCCATTTTCTATCTCTGTACCAGCATGCACTTTGTGGACATTGGACACAGTGCCCCTTCACACACACCCCTCCACCTCTCGCTTTCACACACACACACACACACACACAGCTCTGTTGCGATTCTTTTCAAAGGTAAAGTGCAGGTTAATTTGTTTTATTTTTACTTTGCAGCAGCTATTCTGTTAGTGTGAATACTTTATCTTCACACACATACACAAACACATGCGTGCGCACATAAACTGAAACACTTATCTGTCAGTTAATCTGTCACTTATCTTTTAAGGTAAAGTGCAGGTTAATTTGTTTTATTTTTACTTTATATATTTTTGGGCCTGTGAAAAGAATCATTTGAGTTTACATTATTTCGTCTGGAAAAATTTTGATTTACGAGTGTTTTGATATACAAGCCCGCTTCCCGGAATGAATTATTCTTGCAATCCATGGTTCCACTATATATTATATTGCATATGTAATTACTTATTTTTCTGTGGTTTTTATTGTAATTTCTGGTTATTTTCCTGGGTATTTATTGTCCTGAGTATTTGTTATGTTGCATACTTTTTTTTACGTGTTTGTTGTTCTGTGTCTTCTTCACCCAAGTAATTATTGTCCCTAGAGTTCATCCTGTGTATTTCCATGAGTATTTATTGTCCTGGCTATTTATTTCCTTTAGTATTTGTTGTCCTGAGAATTTATAGTCCTATGTATTATGTGTGGCTTAGTGGTTAGCATTATTGCCTTGCACCTCCAGGTTACGGGTTTGATTCTCACCACAGGTCTTTGTGCATGGAGTTTAAGTGTTCTCCCCATGATTGGTAGGTTTCCTCCCACAGTCCAAACACATCCAAGTTAGGCTAATTGGGGTTCCCAAATTGCCAGTAACGTGTTTGTGTGTGCCCTACCATGGATTGGCACTCCATTCAGGGTGTACCCCAAGTCTGTCCCCTGTACACAGGATAAATCAGTATAGATGATGACTGTGAGAGTGTTTGATCTGTGTATTTATTGTCCTTTATTTTCTTGTATATTTATGATCCTGAGAATTTATTGTCCTCTATATTCATTATCTAACGTATTTAATTTCCTGTGACCTGAGGATTTATTGTTTTATGTGTATTGTCCCATCTATTTATGCTATATATGTATAACTTTTACCACAGCTGAGTATTGCAGACGTTTAGCTACAATAGGTTCCTTCACTCAATATATTTGGTTACACTAACTGTTGTGTTGGCATGCAAAATTATTCAAAGCGCAAAGTGCTTTGTGCACTTGATCACGATGTGCCATATATAAATCAGTGTTAACACACACACACACACACACACACACACACACACACACACACATGCACACATACTTGAGAACTTTAATCTTAGCATTTAAACCAATACATTTTTTATTCTCACTGACCATAAGATGCAGCCATTCATCACTTTAAAGATGGTGCTCTTTAAACAGGTGCATGAGTGTGTGGGTCTGTACTACCAGTATGTGATTGTATGTGTGCATGAACAAATGGAGAATAAAAAGACTGAATGAGTCAGCTGAGGCAGTGGGCTGATTTGTGATTCATGGGAAGCTGAGTAGTGCTCTTGCGCAGTCTGGTATACACACACACACACACACACACACCCCTCCACTCGAGAGGAGGAGCTATACAGACACTGAAATCGCCAACTACCTTCATTCTCTCCATAAAAGGAGAAAGGCAGAATGAAGCGTAGGATTCCTCCACACTGTGGAGGGTGTGTGTCACTGATCATCTCACTTCTCCCTCCAATGAAAAGAGAAGCGTGTAACTATAAATAATGACTGCTACTGAATAAATCAATTCTCATCAGAAGTAATGTCCAAAATGTATTTGGTTAAGCTGGATGGTGGAGATAATCATGAAATGGCTGTTAATGTTCAGCTTGAATGACTTGTTTAGTCTAGGAAGTGCTAAAAGAAAGACAAAGAAGATCGTGCTACTATGATACACTGACCAGGCCACTGACTTGGAGTAAACATAAATGTAATAGCACAGCTGTTTTTCTTCTGTGTCAATGAAGGGTGGAAATATGCTGACACCATAACATCCATCATGCCATGGGAAAGAGCCACCATTTGCTTTACATCTCTTTGTATACAAAACTACAGCCACTGTGGGGGTCAGTGACCAACACATTTATGAAGCAGGTGTAAGTTTTCTTTTTTTTTTTTTCAGTATCCTATACCATGCCTTTTAATCAACAGAAGCAATGGGCGTATTCATTCATCACCTGTATCATACTGTAAACATTAAGAACAGAGATCTAAAAACAGATTTAAATCCTTTGTTAAATACATGACATTTGAATGGTGTATATAGTTCAATTTGTTAAAACAAATGTTTCCTTAAAACATTTTTAAGGTATGAAAGCACATTTATACATACTGTATTATTTAATAAAGGAAGATTCAATCAGAAGACATTTCATTTTGAAATCCTGCACCCTTGGAAAAAAACTGCTTCAGGATTCCAAAGCAATGAGTCACTGTGATAGTGTGACGATGTGTCAGAAATACCAAGATTTCTGTCAGGGTCATTTGTATAACCTGGAACTTTCTGACTGCCGTAAAATGTAGCCTGTGCACAAACAGAAATAACTCCTAATATACAGCAAAATACCATGTAATACATTTAACTTTTTTTTTTTTTTTTTGCTGTGTTTGGCATACATTATAGTACAAAAGTCACAAAATCCTTAAATTAATGAGTTTTTTAAATGTAAATATTAGTTTTTATTGTTAAAATAGGGTTAAGATGTTTAGATGTATGGTTTATTTTTTAATAATTTTAAGACTTGGGTAATGTCCTTAAAGATATTGCAAAGGTGCATGCATTTTTTTTTTATGTTTCTTGATCGAAAGTATTAGCTCCTGCCTGTTTTTTTGCATTTTGTCACACATAAAGATACCCTAAGTTAAGATTGCTTGATTGTTGCTGCCAAGGGTGGCACAACCAGTTGTTTGGTTTTAGGGGGAAATTACTTTTTCACATAGGATCAGGTAGGTTTGGACAATTTTTTTGCGGTAATAAATGAAATCACTTAAAAACTCTTCTTTTTTTTTAAAGGCAATGAGCATTTTGTATTTACTCAGGTTATCTTTGTGTAATATTAGAATTTATTTGATGATCTGAATCATTTAAGTGAGACAAACATGCGGGGGGAAAAACAAACAGAAAGGGGCAAATACCTTTTTACGGCACTGTATGTCTAATAATGTTCCACCATTTATTCCTGTTCTGTAAATGCTACGTCATGTATTCTTTGTATTCTTGCACATCATTAAATTATGAAATGCATTATCGTGATAATAAAATATTCAATAACTTAAGGTATACATTATATTGTCTATGTATATTCAGGAGGTATAGTGGATAAATGGCTCATTGTTTAGCGTTGTTGTCTCACAACTCCAAAGCTGGATGTAGAATCCCACGTGCAGCCGGAGTGCATGGAGTTCCATGCATATTCTCCCCATAAATATACAGTAGATGCTCTTTGTTTTCCAATGTTTTGTAGGCTGATTTGTGTTGCCTGATGAACGAGTGGTTGTGTGAGTGTGTTAGCAGCACTCTGCAATGGGCTCGCCTTGTAAGCAATTTGGAAAATAAATAAATAAATGAATGAATGAATGCATTATTCATATAAAACAAGGGTGTCAAGCTGGATCAAGAAAAGGCCACGTGCGTGCAGGCTTTCATTCCAACTAAGCAGAAGTTACACCTGATATTGTAAGCCAAGAAACAGGTGTGGCTTCTGCACGGTTGGAATGAAAGCCTACAACCACATTGCCCTTTCTGGATCAAGTTTGACACTCCTGATATAAACCGCAAAAATTCACTACCAGTCAAAGTTTCATAGATTTTGTTTTATTCACTTTTGACAATTTTCAACATTACAAATCTGGAAAATTTGGACGATATAGATTTGAATACACCACACAGCGGCTTGTCTTAAAATCCCTATTGTTCAAACATTCTTTTTTTCATTATAATTCTAGTCAGATTTAACAAAATTGCGATTTTTCATGGTCTGTTTTTACTCAGGACTCTGCAATCGATTGAGAGCAACAATGCAGTTACGTTTACACAGACAGCCTCTAATTTCTGCATTCATAAGTGTTACCTCTGTAGAGATTAGCATAGCAACTTCACTTTAAAAGGCATACAACGTTCACCATAGAGCTATGTTCACAGAAGTGCAAGTATCCAGAAAAGATTGCTTAATTACCGTTAACAGCATACCCCTGTCAGGAGTTTAGATTTATATTACTGAACTCATTTTAAACATATACTGTATACCAAAGTTAGAAGATGGACGGTCCAGATAAACATTCAAGTTGTTGCTAGCGTAACATTTGTTGCACTTTGTCAAGTGTAAAGCTGACCTTTTAATAACATGATGAGTGTTAAAAGAGAAAAAACAAGCTGTTATACATTATTGACTTGTGGTAACTTATTTTGCAGAAGCTTCACAACAATACTATTAACAGATAAAAAGTGCATGTCGTTCATTAATACATTTTGTATATGTGAATAATTATGTATTTATGACATATCTGGCTTGTACGACCATTTCCTTTGGCAAACATAATTCACTTTATAACAAATCAAGTGCATTTGTAATATGAGAGTCATTCATTTTGAGGCCTGAACCTGAACCCAGTGAGCCTCAGTGAGATTAGCGCTCTGTTGCTGTTGTGCCACACTAGCTATCTGAGCGGTCATTTAGCAGCTCTTCTTAGCTGTTCTTAGCGTTCATTCATCAGGAGATCCTTCTCACCCTCAGCCCTTTTCCTCCTTTCTTGCTTCCTCGACCCCTTCATGACAGCTACCTGTACAAACATCCCCATCCATGCACAAACACATATACGGTACATTTCACCCACGCACACATGGCCAAGCATATAAAACATTAAAGTATGGGTAAATGTCAGTGAGTTTATAAGCCTGAGTAAAAGAGGTATAAAAATCACATCAGGGAAAACACAAATTGGGTGCAGTTAAAAAAAAAGCTATTAATTAAACAGCAGAGATATACAATAAAACTCAACGCAGCCTGAAGTGCATTGCACGGATTAAACAGCTCTGAACATTTGGTTTTTTTTAGTTTTTGTTCGTAAGGTGACACCATGATCACATTAACATAAGCTCAGGCCCTACGGTAAATTTACCCTAGTGTGTGTGTGTGTGTGTGTGTGTGTGTGTGTGTGTGTGTGTGTGTGTGTGTGTGTGTGTTTGTTTTTTTCATATTGGCATGTGTTTCATAGTGTGAAAAAATATGTCGTGGGCAATGACATCAATAGACACGCACAGCATAATAAGGAGAAACTGAAACATTTTTTTAGGCCCAAATACATAGTTAGAATTTATAATGCAAGTGAAACAGTGTATTATTTTTGAGCACATTTTTGTTGTTGGGTGGATCTCAACAACATCTGCTAATGCAGAGAATAAAAATGATTAATGTAAAAGGAAATTGGAAACAGAACAATGATAAAAGCATGAGGTTATTTATATTACATTATTTATGTGATTATGATCATGTAGGGAATGATCCAGAAAACCTGAAAAGTGACCTTACCCTGCCAAAGTTTGTGTCTGGTACACAGTTATGATGACCAATTCTTATTCTTCTCCCTTCCATTTTGTCCATGTTCAGAGCCTGGGAAAAGAAATGTTGATAGGGGGATAAAATTCATGGATTTTTAATCATAGTAATACAGTAGTTGTAATAATACAGTGATTTCATTAATCAGCCCTGACATGTTTGCTGCTTGAAGATCATGTTTTTTTTTTTTTTAGCTTTTTACAGTACCTCCATTAACTCCAAGCTATTATCACCAGTTTAGCACTATTGAAACCGCATGCTTAAACCATCATTCAGCTTAAAGACATACACAAGATTGTAATAGGCATTAAGTTAGCATGATGGCTTAGTGGTTAGCACTATCGCCTTGCACCTTCAGGTTCCGGGTTCGATACTCTCCTTAGGTTTGTGTGCAAGGGGTTTACATGTTCTCCCCATGCTTGATGGATTTCCTCCGGGTACTCCTTTTTCCTCACACAGTCCAAAGATTGGGCAGATTAGGCTGACTGGCATTCCCAAATTGCCCATAGTGTGTGAGTGTGTATGTATGTGCCCTGCAATGAATTATCACCCTGTCCAGGGTGTACCCCACCTCCTGCCTGAAGCCTCGTGTGATAGACTCCAGCGCCCCGTGACCCTATATACATTATAAAGCTGTATACATGATGAGTGAGTAATAAGCCTTAAATCCAAAACTGCATATTAAAGGCATTATGTATACAAACATAACTTTAATTTAAAAAAAATACTTAAACAACCCAAGATTTATTTAACACAATAAGACATACTGTCTTATACTGGGCACTTTATCAGACAATCCTAGGTAAACTTGTGGAGACCACAGCCCATTGTGCACAACTGTGCATAATTTGTGCTAGAAATGTGAGCTTTCATGATTGTTGGTTTCAATATGGTCTATAAATAGTAGTTTGATACTTAAAAAGTACATATACTGTATATGGCAGCTTACCCACGTGGACAAAATTGTTGGTACCCTTCGGTCAATGAAAGAAAAACTCACAATGGTCACCTAAATAACTTTAATCTGACAAAAGTAATAATTTAAAAAAATTCTATGAATGTTAACCAATGAAAGTCAGACATTGCTTTTCAACCATGCTTCAACAGAATTATTTTAAAAAATAAACTCATGAAACAGGCCTGGACAAAAATGATGGTACCCCTAGAAAATACTGAAAATAATGTGACCAAAGGGACATGTTAATTCAAGGTGTGTCCACTAATTAGCATCACAGGTGTCTACAATCTTGTAATCAGTCAGTGGGCCTATATATAGGGCTCCAGGTAGTCACTGTGTTGTTTGGTGACATGGTATGTACCACACTCAACATGGACCAGTGAAAGCGAAGGAAAGAGTTGTCTCAGGAGATTCGAAAAAAAATGATAGACAAGCATGTTAAAGGTAAAGGCTATAAGACCATTTCCAAGCAGCTAGATGTTCCTGTGACTACAGTTGCACATATTATTCCGAAATTTAAGATCCATGGGACTGTAGCCAACCTCCCTGGACGTGGCCGCAGGAGGAAAATTGATGACAAATCAAAGAGACGGATAATCCGAATGGTAACAAAAGAGCCCAGAAAGACTTCTAAAGAGATCCAAGGTGAACATCATGCTCAAGGAACATCAGTGTCAGATCGCACCATCCATCATTGTTTGAGCCAAAGTGGACTACATGGGAGACGACCAAGGAGGACACCATTGTTGAAAACAAATCATAAAAAAAGCCAGACTGGAATATGCCAAACTACATGTTGACAAGCCACAAAGCTTCTGGGAGAATGTCCGATGGACAGATGAGACAAAAATGGGACTTTTGCCAAGGCACATCAGCTCTATGTTCACAGACGGAAAAATGAAGCATATCAAGAAAAGAACACTGTCCCTACTGTGAAACATGGAGGAGGCTCTGTTATGTTCTGGGGCTGCTTTGCTGCATCTGGCACAGGGTGTCTTGAATCTGTGGAGGGTACAATGAAACTCAAGACTATCAAGGGATTCTAGAGAGAAATGTGCTGGCCAGTGTCAGAAAGCTGGGTCTCAGTCGCAGGTCATGGGTCTTGCAACAGGACAATGACCCAAAACACACAGCTAAAAACACCCAAGAATGGCTAAGAGGAAAACATTGGACTATTCTAAAGTGGCCTTCTATGAGTCCTGACCTCAATCCTATTGAGCATCTTTGGAAGGAACTGAAACATGCTGTCTGGAAAAGACACCCTTCAAACCGGAAACAACTGGAGCAGCTTGCTCATGAGGAGTGGGCCAAAATACCTGCAGAGAGGTGCAGAAGTCTCATTGACAGCTACAGGAATCGTTTGATTGCAGTGATTGCCTCAAAAGGTTGTGCAACAAACTATTAAGTTAGGGGTACCATAATTTTTGTCCAGGCCTGTTCCATGAGTTCATTTTTTTTTAATAATTCCGTTGAAGCATGGTTGAAAAGCAATGTCTGACTTTCATTGGTTAACATTCATAGAATTCTTATTTATTATTACTTTTGTCAGATTAAAGTTATTTCTGTGACCATTGTGAGTTTTTCTTTCATTGACTGAAGGGTACCAACAATTTTGTCCACGTGTGTACGTATAATCATGTGTACAGTATATCACAAAAGCATGTTGTAATTTCTTGAATTTAAAATGAAGCCCATGTCATTATCATTTCACTGTAGCAAACGTCAGGTTAATGTATGAAATCAATTTTTTATTTCTTGCTAGAAGGAAATTCATCCTAGGAAAATGCCAGTGTAATTGTATCTTTCTTTGCCCACAAAAGCCTATAATGAACATTCTAACACAACCTTGCTCTTATAATACAGCGGGATTTTTTACACTATAGTAACATGGTTTACTGTATATATCAAACACTCATTTGAATAAATAAATGCTGATTCCTGAATATTTATGTTTTTTATGAAGATGAAAAAAATGCTAAGGACCATTCATGGAACATTCAATGTTATTTTTTCTTCTAAGTCTAAAAAGAGAAAAGCATTGTTAAACTCCATCAAGCACAGAGCCAGAGCATACTTCCTGTTCCTCAAGGCCTTCTTCATCTCAGCAGGGCCTGGGAAATAGAGATCCTCAGCGGAACCCGGGAGTTTTGATCTGGTCGACTGAATAATGCAGTGTATCTGGAGAGCAGAAACCAAGCTCGTGGCTCTGGGCACATTACTCCAAAGACTGTGTTCTTGCCTCTCTTCATTGTCTATCTGTTTTGGAGACTCTGCCTCTACTGTCCTCACAGCTTTAATTTCATGATTGAAGCATCTGTCCATATTAAGTGTCTCCTTGTCTTGTCTGTGTTTAGTCTTTACAGTTTATTTGTCTTTGTCCTTTCTCTGTCTGTCTTGTCTCTCTTCATCCCTGTCTGTCTTTACCGTCAATCTGTCTGTACTGTCGACCTATATTTTCTGTTTGTCTATCATTCTTTATTGCTGGGCTGCCTGTTCATCCTTTTGTCTGTCTGGCTTTAGTGCCAGTCTCTCTGTTCACTGTCTATCTTTATTCCCTGTCTCTCTGTCTACTGTTTGTCTCTCTGTGGACTGTCTGTTCGTCTGTCTTTCTGTCCGTCTCTCTTTTTTTTCTGTCCATTTGTCTTTGCTGCTTTTCTTACTGTCAAGCTTGTATATACTGTGTGATGTTTATTTATTATCCTACTATGTGTGTGTTAGTGTGTGTGTGTGTGTACATGTATAAGTTACCATGCTCTTCCTGTGGTTAGTGCAGTGCTGTAGCTGGGTCTGCGTGTCCTCCAGGGTCTGGCGTAGTGTACTGCTCTCCTGTTTCAGTCTATCCAGCTCTGAACGCACACTATCAAGCTCAATCTGCAGCTGCTGCCCCAAGGCCTGGCTGTCCCTAGAGGAAAGAGAGGTAGAGGGCTTGTGTGCTTGTGTATTAGTTACTGTATGAGTACGCCCCTACTGAATTGTTTAGTTTGCTTTTGCATCGAAAAAAGTTGGGTCTGAAGTACGAATCTAATCTTTATGAGCACCTGAGTGACTGTATTTCCCTCTGGCTCTCTTGCAGTAGCACGTCTTTGTTTTGGATTTGGCTGTTGCGCAGGGCGAGTTGGCTTCGCAACAGCTCCAGGTCTTCCTGTCTGAGAGAGGCCATGTGCTCTCTCTCCCCTGGTAGCAAGTGCTTTAGGGGGACACATCCTGAAAGCTGTCCCTCACTCAGCTCCAGAGCTTCACACAACGCACGTGCCAGATCCACATACTAAATAGAGGCATGCAACAACAAACTAGATTAATTAGCTTTAAAGGTGTGTTAGATAGTGTAAGGTAGATAAGCATATTTATCGAATTTTGGAACAGGCTGCATTAGGATAATGAATATTGGCCTCTTCCCAAAATTACAATGGAACAAATTGTTTAGACTTGGTAATGTTTGATTGATATAATCTAATCAAAACCGGACATCTGCAGAGGATAAATTGTGTCCAACATTTTTTACACATTAGACCCCAAACATGTCATAGCCGATTGATTACATCTGGGGAAAGATGAAAATCCAGGAAGCTTGTTACAAAAATGTTCAATGCGTCTTATAAAGAAAGTTCAATCAGAATGTTCAGTCATTTTCATGTTTCAGTCATGTTCAGTCAGATTTTCAGTCTAGATGTGGCTGTACTGTTAAACTCGGACAGCTCTAGAAATACAGTATGCACTTTGGCTGTATGCCACTTATTTTAGTACCAACCATATAGAGGAAATCACCACAGCTGTTCATCGGTTAGTCTAACCCCAAGCACTGAAACCAGGGTGTGGGGTGAAAAAAAAAATGCTACGATAAATTAAGTGCTACGTCAAAAACAATTTCCTGTAGCACTGATGAGAAAAGAAACACAACGGGACATGTTGAAATGCAAATAGGTCATAAACAGAGAGAACATTATGAAAAAGGTCACTGTATATTATGACCTTTCTTCATATCAGGCATACAGGAACAGGCGAGCATTCTCTCTCACTCTCTCCCAACACCCCCACCCCCCGGTACTTACCGTCCTCTCACTTAGCTCCAAAGCATCAGACAAGTCCAGCCTTGCTGTGCGTTCCAGTGCTGCTTCGCTCAGCGCCTCAGGGAAGGCAAAGCCACTCTGCATGAGACAAACCAGCACTTATAAATCTCCTACAGCATGTAACCCAGACAACTCCCTTACATACACACACCCACACACACACACAGAACATACAATCATGTGTAAAAGCATAATAAAAATCATTTGATCATACTTGGTCTTAGTGTTAGACAAACACAACCTCAGATGAACACCAACATGTAACTTTTTCACCGTGCCATTATTTATTTAACAAAATCGAAGCCACGAAGAATATGAGCAATACTAAGTATCCCATGATTCAATAGCTTGTAGTTCAATTCATTTAGGTTTTTGGGCATTCACTTAGACACAGCTCTTAAGGCCCCACCACAACATTTCAATTAGGTTGAGGTCTGGACTTTGACTCATTTAAAATCCTTGATTCTTTCTTTTTTCAGCCATTCTGATGTAGATTTACTGGTGTGCTTCAGATCATTGTCTCATTACATGACCCAATTTCACCAAACCTTTAGCTGTCAGATGGATTCCCATTTGCCTCTAGAATACTCTGGTATACAAAGGAGTTCATGGTCGACTCAATGACTGCAAGGTGCCTACTGTAGGTCCGGTGGCTACAAAACATGCCCAAATCATCACCCCTCCACCGCCGTCCTTAACAGTGGGTAGAAGGTGTTTCTGCTGAAATGCTATTGGGTTTTCCCAAAACATGGCATGCTGAACATTAATGCCAAACAACTCCACTTTGGTTCCATCTGTCCATAGGAAGATGGGACCAATTGTTTCAGAAGCCCTGTGCTTTGTTCAAATGCATTTTTACGAACCTCAGTAGTGCTTCTATGTTTTCAGACAGAAGAAACTTTCTACTGGTAACGCTTACAAACAACTTTAACATTTAACCAAGTAGCTCTTGCTTTGTTTGTTTTTTTGTATTTCTCTGAGCATTGCACCATCTGACCGTGGGTGAATGTGCTGGGACATCCACTCCTGGGAAGGTTGGCAACTGTCTTGAATGCTTTCCACTTGTGAATACTCTTTCTCACTGTAGAATGTTGAATTCCAAATTGATTGGAAATGATTTTATAACCCTTTCCAGAATGATGTAGAGCAAAGACCATTGCTTATATCCTTGTATAACACACACCTGAATGCACCAGACCAGCAAACTGCCAAAAATTCAGTTTTTATTGAGGTCTTTTTGGCTTCATTAAAAAAAAATAATTGTACTGTTGTTAATATGAGTTGAATGTGGCCAATACTAAGACTGACTATTTTCAGATTATTATTTTTTTTAAAAATGTTTTTACACAAAAGCACATAGAATTAAAAGAGGGAATACTGACTTTTTAACATGACTCTACAATTTGTATGTGCACATCTTAAAAGACACATATGATTACTCTCACCAAAGAGGCTTATTAAAATAAATGTAAAGGCGCATGTATTATGTACAGTATATATTATTAATAGAAATGTAAATATGCATTTATATACAGGCATATATTATTAATATAAATGTAAATAAGCATTTATACACAGGTACATGTTATTAAAATGACTAAATTACTAGTCCTACCTCAGAACTGAAGGAGTCTCTTTGTGCTAAAGATCTCTTAAGCCTGTGAGCTTTTGTTTGATCCTGTTTCTTTTTCTCCTTTCTCATTGGCTCCCCCTGCTGGACCAGTACCGCTACAAACACAAAACAGTACAGATCAATACAGCACAGTGACTTCATACCATCGTTCCCTTTAAGTACCTGTAGCTATATACAAGTTCAACAAGAAGATCTAGTGCAACTCACTGCAGGGCCACCTCGACTCTACGACCCTGATCCTCTCTTTCATTGCATTGAGGGTTTCTTTGCCCTGACGTATAATTTCTTCTTGACGACAACCTTTGCACTTGGACCCAAGCAGGTGGCTGGGAATAACCATACTGGCCACGTCCTTTTAAAAAAAAAGAAAAAGAAAAGAAAAGAAAAACAGTTATACTGTATTCATGAAGAATGTCACTTTGTAATAAGTTTTGGTGAATCATTGAATTAGTTTGACTACCAATGTCAAGAATAACATTCCAGAACAAATCAACTCATCTATAAGGAGAGAAAGAAGCCAAAGTAACTACATTACTTAGTGATACGAAAACATACGAATAAAAAGGGACAGATCCTTCCACCCGCTCGAGGAGAAAGACTGTAGAATACTTACAAAAATAAGCGTAGAAGTTTTCGGGTTAATATGCTAGGATTATTCATGAAGCAATATATTGCCAATATTCTAGACTTGTAAAATTTGTTTATTGTTTATAATGTTTATTTGAATACTTGGAATGCATACATCATATTAGGGTCAGCCCCGCTTTATTAATACTTGCTTTTAATAAGTATTGCATTAAACATGCTATTTTTAGGCTCAAATCAAAGTAGTCATTGAAAGCCATGTCTTAGACACAAAAAAAATCTTCATTGACAATCTTATGTATACAAATTAAAACCAAAACTTCAAAAATATGTTTGGTAACTTCTCACATACTATCCTTAGAAACCTATCCTGCGGTCTGAGAAAGCAATGCTTGTCCATGGTAATCAAACACATGCTACAGAAGAGGTAGCTATAGATATGACCGAAAAACACTTGAGTACTTCTTTAATGTTAAGGTTATTGCTTTAACATTAATAAGTTCACTCTGGGCCTCTGTGGACCCCCCCCCCCCCCCCCCCCCCCCAACTTGTATTGCATTGTCTTTTCTGTACGATTGAACCAGACAGACAACACTTTGCCTCCAAAACTGACTGAATGGTAGTGATGAGAATCACCAGGGACCAATCAAAACAATATTATCATGATATCCAGCATAAGACCAAGACACAGAAAGTCGGGAGACAGCGGCAAAGACCCAGCCTCTGGCCCCCTAAGAGAGCAACACACACATCAGTTCAGCGGTCACTCTTATTAACTCAGACAACCTCTCTCTCTCTCTCTCTCTCTCTCTGTCTGTTATAAATCCTCGGTAAGGGTGAACGCCCTAAGAGGATATACAATTTTATTTTAAGTTTCCAGAGCTCCGTCTGTTTTCGCGTAGATGGCGAAGCTCTGTTTGTTTTTGTGTTTTCAGGTTTCATTTGTTCCCTTTTGAGTTAATTAATTAATAACCCCACGCTCCCGTGGTTATCCAAACGGAAGGGTCTTCCCGTGTGTATCATAAGCACTCTCTCAACCTCCTGTTTCATTGACCCCCTCTGAAGCCCTGCGTTAGGCCTCTTATAAACAATGTTACAATCCGCGCCACATAACCTGTACTCATTATCAGCCTTGGTTAAACTTATATCAATAACATGTGGGATTCAATTGCTTTGTAGCTACACTATATTGAATGTCTCACCTTAGTGTGTGGGATTGTTCCAGGAAGGAGACCCGTGTTCTCCATTCGCTCTCTCTTTAAATCTGCCTCTGTTTGTCTGATAGCAGGAATAAAACAGAGAATTAGTAACATGTGGGCAATATATGCACATTTAAACAATAAACATGATTACTAAAAAATGAATCTAAAATGTGTATGTATAAATTAAGAGATTTGAAGATTTTGTCTACATCATACACCAGTTTTTCTCTCATTGTCCTCAGTTCCTCTTCTTTCTGTTGAAGAAGCTCAGCATTCACTTTTAACTTCTGTGTGAGCACGCTCAGTTGCATTTTCTGGTCCACTACCAAAGCCTTGTGTGTCTCCAGCTCTATTTTTTGCTCTTCACTGAGTTCTCCTACACATAACATCAAATTATATAAAACATTTTTAAGAGATTTTAAAAAACGCTCTATTCCAGCAACCACTTGCCTATAATCTTTTATGAATTTGATTTGTGCTTTACTGTATTTATTTATCTAAAAGATAGCATAAGGTACCTGTGAGGTCAGAGAGGCGAGCGTGAGTATGAGCTAGGTCACGACTAAGAGATGCAATGACCTCACCCTGATTGACCACTTCCTGTTGAGACACACTAAGTGATGCCCTGAAAGAAAGTGTCATGCAGAAAAACAATCATAACTAATTTCTAATTTCAGCCTGCACCACTACCACCTCACAGCTCCTGGTTACTGTGCGCATGCTTTTTCCATGTCCTTATCTTATGAATTGTTTTAATCCTTCTATTAAATGGCTTTTTAAAAGAAATGTATTACAGCATTTTAGCTTCACTACCGTAATCAAACTGTGCTGTGATTATGGCAGGTCAATTTCAGAGAGTTTTTATTTAAGAAAACTCTAAGACGTACAGTCGAGTCCAAAAGTATTTGCAATTTTCATAATTTTTCTGTACACCACCACATTGAAATGAAACAATCAAGATGTGATGAAGAAACAATCAAGATGTGTAGACTTTGATCTTTTATTTAAATAAATATTGCAATACCAGCTTCACAATACCAGGCATTTCTGAAAGTCCTTCCCCTTCCATAGGCTCAAAAGTAGTTGGACAAACTAATAAAATAATAACAACTAAGATTCCTTTTAATAGCTGGATACAAAAACTTTGCAGTCAATGAGTGTTTGAAGCCTGGTACCCATGGAAGTCACCAAATGCTGAGTTTAATCCCTTGAGATGTTTTACCACGGGTTTACTGCACACACTCATCTTTCTACTTTCGTTTTTTTTCTTTAGTATGCTCCATTGCGTTGAAAATTAATTTGCCACTATGAATATCATGTGGAATTCTGGTTGAAATATTGTATTTATAGTTGTTTTACCTGAGGGATGTCACTGTCTGTTTCAGCTGCTGTTGCTCTTCTTCTTCCGGTGGTTCTAATGTAACAGTGGGTTTGACATCCTCTTTCTTGTTAAGTGTATCTATGGGACATTTAATCAAGGCAAATTTTATTAAAGGCATGAAACCTTAAACATTATATCAATATGACAATTTATGCAGGAGCATGCTTAAGCCTGAAATATACTTGCTATAATTGCTGAGATATACTTTCCCTATATACGATGCATGATACAGAAGGATTCCAATAGGTGGCACAACAGAGAATTCAATCAGATGGTTTTGCAAGAAGTAAACGACTGATGACACTGGAGGAGCTAGAGAGTACTCATCTCCCACCAGCTGTTTTGACATGAATATTGTCACTGTTTAGTGGAAAAGATACAGGTAGGGGGGTAACTGCAGAGAGGGTAACTGTGGACCACAACTTCTCCTCAAAGCTTTCCTGCACTTACTGTTTACTTGCATATTAAATCTTACGTGCAAGTCACTATACTTTTTGAGGACGTACACAAGCTACATACAAAACACACACAGAACACACATGGCAGCCATCATGTGACTTATATAATGCATATGCATAGTTAAATGCAAGTATATTTATAATTTACAGCCTAATTCATATAGCCTGTATATACAGCCAAATATAATTTTGATTTTTTTTAGCTCCAGTCCTGTGAGATTGATATTCCCAATGAGCACCCCAAAGGCTCTTGGGATAGGCTCTAGGCCCCCCACAACTCTATCTGAGATATGGAAGATGAATGAATAAGAAAAGTCACAAATCCTAGAACTCTTGACTTTCAACCCCATATATAATTAATATTGTTTATAACAGATTTGATTTGAAAAATGTGTGATTGTGTAGAAAATGTTGCATGTAGAGCTCAGTCTCGGTCTACAGTTTATTACTTCTCACCTGTAAGCTGCTGTGTTAGTGAGTCTCTCTCCTCCTGCATCTCTCTCGCTTTTTGCACCGCTAAGCTCTTTTGCTCCTCCAAGGCAACAATAGTGTGAGCATGTTGCCGCACCTTCATGTTAATTAATTCATTAGAAATCTGTATTAAATCAGTATGAGAAATCTGTATTTTTCAAAAGTGAAACACTGTACCTGTTCTCTGTACTCCTCAATGTCCACCCTGGATCTCTCTTTCTCTTGCTCCGCTCCTCTCTGCAAGGCCTCCTCCACTCTTGTCCTCCACTCATCCTCTCTTACCCTCTCCTCCGCTACTGTCTTTCTCCACAGCTCCTCTTGCAGCTCTACTTCTTTGACCTTGTTCATCAGTTCAATTTCTCTTTTCTTCCCTTCCTCCAGTTTGGTGCGCCACTCCAACTCCTGCATCTCCATGTCCGAATGTAAAACAGCCTGAAGGTTAAATGTTTTTACAAATGTTAGATGACAGAGCTAGAGGGATTTCCGGATAACATAAAACATAAAATGAAGTTCCATTCAGTAGCATTATTCACAATGGACAATGGACACTCCTGTATAATGGAAATCACATTGCGCTTGCTCACTTATCACAAGGTACACTGTTAGTTTTGACTCACTTCTGCTTTTCTGGCTGCCTCCAGATCAGCACTTATTCGCTCTAGCTGCAGTTTCAGAGCATCCTCCACCTCTGTCTGCAGCAGTTAACACAACCAGGGAATTACGAAGAGGGATGAAACAGTTTGAAATTCAATTTATGAAGCAAATTGCAATAAGTTACTGGTGGTTCTCAACACTGCTCCTGGAGGACCACCATCAGAACCAATTTAACCAATCAGCTCATTATCAATCTATTCTGAATTGAAGTGGTTGTGACATTGCAGAAGAAAAAAAAACACTCAAATATGCAGGGCAGGTGGTCCTCCAGAACAAGGGCTAGGAACAGTTGGGTTGGTGGATTGCATCAAAACATTGCAAAGCATTGCTGAAAGTGAAGCCAATATCAAGCTCTGGAAATATAAAACAGAAGCCTGAAGAATCTAAATAGATCCAGTGTGATACAATAAGAGATGTGGAAAAATAAAATCGATTCAATGATGAAGCATGATTCATTTGTGCGGCAATTCATGTTTTTATTAATTATTTCTTAATGTATATATGTTTGCATTTGAGGTGGTGCGCTATAAACTATTCACACACAGACATCAGAGCATTCTGCGTAGTAGAAGTTTATTTAGAATTGTAACAAAATCTGAAACAAAATGTAATATCGAATCAGGATGTTTATAAAATTGACACAATCATGACACAAATTGAATGGCTACTGTAATTGTAGTAATAATATTGTATCTGGTGGTCCCTGGTTATTACCATCTTTTAGTTTTTCAAAGATGTCATCATTAAAATCAGTTTAAGTTTGCTGAACTGGAATAAACTTAACCGTGTTCCAGACTACTCCTACCAAATGAATTATTTGATGTCTCCTTGCGTCATTAGCCTCACCTGAGTTTGCTGTATCATAGCCTCCTGTTCCAAATGCACGTCATCTGCTTCATTCTCCCTCTCTTCAAGATACTTCTTCTCTTCCTGTAATGCATGTTGCAATGTTTATGATCATAATATGTGATTATACAAACATCTTTAATAATCTACACTGTAAAATGAAACATTCCGACCTGAAGTCTCCCGAGTTGTGACTGGACCTCCTGGTGCTGCAGGCACAGCGTTTTTACTGCTCCTGGGACTCCTTCAGCAGCAAGTAAATACACATGCTGTTTTCAATTCTATGTTCTGATCTGTAACTGTTTGATTTGTTTGGATAGCATTTTTACCTCCAGTCTTCTCGGTCACCTCAACCCCGGCTGTATGCAGTATGTCTGCTGTGTCCTGTAGCACTGTGTGTAGACTGGTTAGTATGGAGAGTGTATGAGTCTGAACCCAGCTGACTGCTGGACTCACATTTTCGTCCTGAAGAGCGGATATTTGGTTCTGTATGGCATCTGCCAAATATAGCTTTTGTATAGTACTCTATGGACAGTGGAAAAACATTTAGTTAAATGATCTATAAAAGTAGAAATGAAAAAAAATTTAATGCATGGAGTGACATAACAACAACAACAACATTCATATGACAGGCATTCAAGTCAAAAATGGACTTTTAATTTATCAGAATAACAGAGCACAGTTGCGAGAGTAAAAACCACAGTTATTTCTCTATATAATCCCCTGCTACACTAATGCACTTATCCCAGCGTTTCACTAGTGCTTGGACACCATCAAGGTACAAAGTTTTACACCAGTACACCAACTTTTTTTCATGTCTGGAACGCTGGCCTCTCAGGAATGACTCTAATCGTCCAAACATGTGGAAATTGCTGGGAGCAAAGTCAGGACTGTACTGGGGTTGTGGCAATAACTCCCAGCCAAGTTCCAGTTATGTGAAAGTGGTGCAGTGGGGGCAGCAAGAGGTCGTGCATTGACCTACAAAAACAGAACTCCTTTGAGGATCAAACCCGTCCGATGTTTTCAATTAAAGGAAATTACCATTAAAGGAGTTCCTAGGAGGCCAGTATTTCAGCAGTGACAATAAAGCGAAGCAGGCAGTCCATGCAACTTTCTACCTCGATGGTTGAAACAATGAAATAAGTGCATTAGTGTAGCAGGGTATTGTATAAAGAAGTAAAGGTAGTTTTATGCCAATAACTGTTCTGTTATTCCGCACAATCAAAGGTCCCAGTTTGACTTGAACGGCCCTTATAATATTCATCCATTCAATATACTGCTTATCCTGTACAGGGTTGCAGAAGCCCGATGGCAGGGTACACACTGGACATGGTGACAATCCAACACACACACAGACACACACACAGACACAGACACACACACACAGACACACACACACAGACACACACACACAGACACACACACAGACACGCACAGACGCACACAGACACACACAGACACACACAGACACACACAGACACACAGACACACACACACACACACACACACACACACACACACACACACACACACTACGGGCAATTTGGGAATGCCATTTAGCCTAATCTACATGTCTTTGGACTGTGAGAGGAAAATAGACTATCCAGAGCAAACCCACCAAGTTATAGTGATAATTCTACACCACTGTGTCGTGTATCCTCGTAATATAATTCATAATTATAAATAAATGTCTGTCATAATTACTGTGAAATCCTTAATGTTATCTATAGTGCCTTTTCACAATACCTGGACTTCAGCAAGTCTGGCCTTGAGTTTCCCAGTGTCTTCTTCCACCAGTGTTTGGTTTTCATTATGTTCTCGCAGTTGTTGCTCTAATTCCTGCACTCTGGAGTCAATTACTTCCTTCTCTTTCATTAATTTTGACAGACGATTTAGTATCTACGCACAAAAAAAAGCAGATTCCTTCACTATAAACCCGAGACAAATGTGCTACTGAGCAACATATGAACATATGCATAGTTCAAGGACTGATTAATTTATTAATAAACTGATAAATCTGACTGTAAAATACTGAAAATGCTTTCACATTACCTCTTGTTCTGATATTGTTTCTGAAGTGACGAGTACCCGTTTCATGATTTGACTGCAAATATTTTCAAGCTGAAAGTAAAGTTATGAGGTTATGCTCTGCCATTAGTACGTAGATGCATGTTACATTTATAGATTTTAAAACTCACCCTCATCTGTGTGTGTCTTAGTTCTGTTTGAGCTTTCTGTTCTCTTTGGAGTGCTTGCTGCTGCTGCAGCTTCAGTTTGCTCATCTCAGACTGGAGCGCACAGTGCTCCTACACCACGGCATACAAACAAAAACAAAAGAGTAAGATCATATGCAGAGAATTCAACGTGTACCCACTAAATATTATTAAATATTCATGCTTTTGTATCAAATGTATACACATTTGCATATATTGATATCAAAATACTGTATAATGATAGTCCGACCCATTTGTGTCTTGACCCGTGATGTATTTTATGTTCTTTAAATAAATTTAGAAGGCGCGCAGTACTCTATTGTAACACTCACTCACTCATCATCTGTACCCACTTCATCCTGTATTCAGGGTCGCGGGAGGGCCTGGAGCCTATCCCAGGAGACTTAGGGAACAAGGCGGGGTATACCCTGGACAGGGTGCGAATCCATCGCAGGGCACACCTATACACACACAGTACGGGCAATTCGGGAACGCTCTAATTAACCTAATCTACATGCCTTTGGATTGTGGGAGGAATCCAGAGTACATGGAGGAAACCCACCAAGCACGGGGAGAATATGCAAACTCCATGCACATACAGTAGGGACGGGAATCGAACCCGGACCCCGGAGGTGCAAGGCGACAGTGCTAACCACTACACCTATGATGAAAACTACTGAGTAACACTACTGATGAGTAACACTACTCTATGATGAAAATTATCCATTCACTCAATTTAAGTAACAGAACACAAAACCACAGACATTGTGGAATGTCATGGGAAGTGGAAGGCACAGGAGGAAACACTGCAGACACAAGGAATACTGTACATGTGTAAACTTCACACACAAAGTAACACAGGCTCAGAGTCAAACCATAGACCCTGGAGCTATGAGCTCCCTCCTGCACCACAGTGAAATATAGGAATCAAAATTGAACTCTCTGACCTGTGTCTTTTTGACGAGTCTGTGTTTAACTAAGTCTTTCTCTGCGATCTGCTCCTTTATCTCTCTCTGGTTCTCTTTCAGCGTCATATCCATTTTCTCCACAGTCTGCACAACAAATACAAACCAATACTTTAACAAGAAAAGGGGAGGAATGGTTTGAATGGCACATAGGATCAAAAATCTGCACCTTTTTAAGGGATTCCACCTCTTTTTCCTTGGCAAGAAACTCCGCCTGATGCTTCTCAATGTCTTTAAGCTTGGACAGCTATGAGATAAGGAGGCACGTTAAAAAATTTATATATTTTTTTAAACACTGGAACTAAATACTAGAAGCAAGAAGATAGCTAAGTTGAACCTTGTTAGACATGTTACTAAGCTGAGCATCCTTGTGTCTTGCGTCCTTTCTGAGACTGTCGACGTCAGCAGCCAGTTTTATTGCCTGTTTCTCCTGAGCCAACAGATCTTTCTGTGCATTGATGACCAGCGCTGGAAAAGTGAAGTAGAACTTGATTTCTTGACTTAGAGTTAAGACTGACTTAGGGGACTTTCCTACTGATTTGAGTAAATCTTTGGATTTAGATTTGAAGGATTTGGACCAGAATGTCACGAGCTATCGGAGGGTAAGCACAGAAGCCTTAGCAGTTAGCCCGTGTAGCGTGGATAGTAAACCAAAACGTGGAAGCAACGCGAGTAGGCAGGATAACCACGCAATTTGTCTAAGAACTGTCTTACACGAAGAGCTAGGATCTACACAAATAAATCCGTGTTCTAGCAACACACACTCAATCAAAGAAGCAACCCAAATCGTTGAGTACTCACAGAATAGTCGGGGAAGCGTTAGACAAGGCATGGGCAAACTCATTGACTGAGCAATGTGAAGCACCATCTTGTTTCCTTTTATGCTTCCTGAAATGCGACCATATTACTTCCAGGTCCTAGTGCCGGTCGTGTTACGAGTGTGCATGACATTTCCCCCCTGTCCAGGACCGACTCTCGACGGTCCTGGGGTGGAGGATACCCGATGACGGTAGTCCCGGATGAGTTCGGGGTCTAGGACGAACCGAGCCGGAATCCAAGATCACTCCTCGGGACCGTAACCTTCCCAATCCACCAGGTACTGGAGCCCTCTGCCCCGAGGACGCGAGTCAAGGATCCGGCGAACGGTGTAGGCGGGACCACCCTCAATGATACGGGGAGGAGGAGCAGGGTGGGTGGGGGGAACCATTGGTGAAGTGATGAAGGGTTTGAGCTGGGAGGTGTGAAATACCGGATGGATCCGGAGCGCCGCAGGCAGCTGGAGCCGGTAGGTGACAGGATTGATACGGAGGGTGATGCGGTATGGACTGATGAATCTGGGTGATAGCTTTTGGATTCCGTGTGAAGGTGAAGATTTCTGGTTGAAAGCCATACTTTGTCACCTACATTGTACAATCGTCCCGGCGGGTGAGTGGCGTAGCGGTTGTTGGCCTAATGGATGGCGGCGTTTGCTTGGTTCCACAGCCGTCGACACCGGCGAACCAACTGTTGGGCTGACGGCACCTCAACCTCCGGTTCTTGATGATCGAACATCGAAGGTTGGAAACCGTGGCATACCTCAAATGGACTGAGATTGAAGAGACATGGAGATTGTGAGATAACTCAGCCCATAGGAGGTAGCAGGCCCAGGAGCGTTGGCGATCGGCAACAAAGCATCTCAGGTAGCGCTCCAGTTGTTGGTTGGTCCGCTCCGTCTGACCGTTAGTCTGAGGATGATAACCAGAGGATAGACTACAGGTGGAATTGATCAGACGGCAGAAGGCCTTCCAGAACCGGGCGGTGAACTGGGGCCCCCTGTCCGAGACGATGTCTTTTGGGAACCCATTTAGTCGGACTACGTGTTCTAAAATCAGCTCTGCTGTTTTTTTGGCTGACGGGAGTCCGATGAGGGCCACCAGGTGCACGGCTTTGGAGAACCGGTCAACGATGGTTAAGATGGTGTTTTTCTCTTCGGAGGCCGGCAGGCCCGTGATGAAGTCGACGGCAATGTGCTTCCAGGGCCGATGGGGAATGGGGAGTGGTTGGAGTTCCCCCGGTGTCGGTTGATTGGTATTCTTGGACCTGGCGCACACTGGGCACGCCTGGACGTACTCCTTGACGTCATTCGCCATAGATGGCCACCAGAAGGCACGTCTGATAAATTGGAGGGTGCAGTTGGCGCCAGGGTGTCCGGATAATGTCGAGGAATGACCCCATCACAACACCTCGGTCCTTGCGGTGTTCGGCACGTAGAGTCGCCCAGGCGGAACACCTGCTGGTGCGGTCTCCATCGCCTGTGCACGGCGAACCCTCGTTTCCAGTTCCCAGTGAAGTGGTGCAATGATCTTGGTGGGTGTGATGACAGGTGCGGGGTCCGCCCAGGGAACATCCTCTTCATGTTGTTGGGAGAGGGCGTCAGCTTTGGTGTTCTTGGACCCCGCGCGGTAGGATAGGTGGAAGTTGAAATGTTCGAAAAATAGTGCCCACCGCGCCTGTCTCGGGTTGAGTTGTTTTAAGTTGCGGATGGTGATCAGGTTCTGATGGTCGGTGCAGACGATGAACGGCTCTCTGGCACCCTGGAGCCAGTGTCGCCATTCCTCCAAAGCCCACTTTATGGCCAGCAGCTCGCGGTCCCCTACCCCGTATCGCTGCTGAGTGGGGTCAATTTTTTTGGAAAAGAAACTACAGGGATGTAGCTTCTGGTCTGGACCTTGTTGAGAGAGAACAGCCCCGGCGCCCACATCCGAAGCGTTCACCTCCACAACGAATGGTTTACTTGCGTTTGCAGTAGAATTGGGGCATGGTGAACCGGTGGCATAGGTCATGAAAGGCGGTGATGGCAGCGGGGTTGAGGCTGAAGTGATGAGAAGAGGGTCGAGTCAGAGCGGTTAAAGGGGCGGCAACCATACTGTAGTCCCGGATAAAGCGACGATAGAAGTTCGCAAACCCGAGAAACCATTGAAGCTGCTTGAGGGTCTTGGGTAGGGGCCAATGACACACAACTTCCAGTTTCTGCGCGTCCATGGCCACACCCTGGGGCGAGATGACAAAACCCAGGAACGTAGTGGAGCGCTCGTGAAAGGCGCATTTTTCCAACTTACAGTACAGTTGGTGGGCGAGTAATTTCTTAAGGACTGCTCTGACGTGCTGGGTGAGTTCCTCGGCGGTGCGTGAATAAATAAGGATATCGTCCAGGTAAACAAACACCCACCGCCCTAGCATGTCCCTAAGGACATCATTGATGAACTGTTGGAAGGCGGCGGGTGCGTTGCAGAGTCCGAATGGGATGACCAAGCTCTCGTAGTGTCCAGTAGGGGTGATGAAAGCCGTCTTCCACTCATCGCCCTCTCTGATGCGCACCAAGTTGTAGGCACTCCGGAGGTCCAACTTTGTGAAGATGGTGGCGCCAGAGAGGGCATCCAGGGCTGAGTTGGTAAGAGGCAAAGGGTGTCTGTTCTTAATGGTGATGTTATTAAACCCCCGATAATCGACACAGGGACGTAAGTCGCCCCCTTTCTTCTTCACAAAGAAGAACCCCGCGGCGGCAGGCAAGGAGGAGGGCCGGATGGTGCCGTGGCGAAGGGCGTCAGAAACATATCTCTCCATCGCCTGTGTCTCAGCGGCGGAGAGGGAGTAAAGATGGCTGCGGGGGGGGACCAAGCCCGGCTGAAGTTCAATCGTCAGGTCATAGGGGCGATGAGGAGGAAGGTGTGTGGCTCGTCTCTTGCAGAATACTTCAGCCAGGTCTCGGTAGGTGACGGGGATGGCGTTGGTGTCGACATCGGGTGCCTCGGACTCCCTAGAACACGTCCCAGCCGGAACTCGCAGGCAGAGTTCGGTGCAGGTTGGCCCCCACTGCAGGATCCGGTTTTGCGTACAGTAGATGAGGGGGTCATGTTGGAGCAGCCAGGGGTGTCCGAGGATGATGGGTGGCGATGAAATTGAGGTGAGGTGGAACTGGATCCGTTCGTGATGTTGGCCGATGACAAGGGCGTGAGCAGCTGAGTCTGAGTGTTGATGGGGCTGGAAGAAAGGGGCCGACCGTCGACAGATGTGATACGAACGGGCTGGGATAACGCCTCAAATTCCACACGAAGTTATTTGGCAAACGAAGAGTCAATAAAGTTACCTGCGGCACCGGAATCGATGAACGCAGTACTTCCGACCCGTTTGTGGCCAAACCAGAGGTGTACTTGGACCGTGAGACGGGAAGTATTTGGTCTCGTGACCGAGAGGTGGAGGGGGCCCGGTGAACTGCCCCGTTTGCTCACCGGGCCTGAGCGTTTCCCGGCCGAAGTGGACAGAGGGCCCTGTGGTGCGCCGCTGACCCACAGTAGGCGCAGAGCCCTTCTCTGAAGCGTTGTTCCCGTTCTGCAGCAGTCAAGGAGGCGCATCCTAGTTGGATGGGTTCCCCAGTGGTGGTGGTGGTGAAGGAGGGACGAATCTCAGGAACCGGGGCGTGAGGGTATGAAGGTGACGTAGTGGGTGGCAGGGTCCGGGGGGCTGGCCTCGGACGAGAGAGCAGGCGCTGGTCAATGCGGAGGGTGAGCTGAATCAGTCCTTCCAGCGTGGCGGGAATCTCTCGTCCGGCGAGTTCATCTTTGATCTGTGAGACCAGTCCCTCGTAGTAGGCCGTCCGGAGGGCGGCATCTCCCCAGATGGGCTGCACGGCTAGAGTACGAAAGTCCGCCACAGATGATATAATTTGGTGTCGGTCTCCACCTCAGCAGCAGGATGTTCAAATGTTAGTTTCAGTTGATGGGTGAATTCTCCGTATGAGTAGGCCGTGTCCGAATCTGATCTGAGGACTGGCGTGGCCCACTCAGCTGCCTGCCCGGATAGCAACGAGACGAGAAGCGCAACGCGCAGTCGGTCTGTGGAGTATTTGGTGGAATTTGAACTCAAACACAAGATCCAATGCGGTTAGAAAGACACTGCACCTCCCATCTGTGCCATCCCACTTATCTGGTAGAGCTATGAAAACATCAGAAGGGGGGGGTGGGGTGGCGGTGCCGCAGCCACTGCGATGGGCGTGGCAACAACCGAGTGAGCAGCCGCCCCACGGAGGGTCACGTTCTCCTGCCGTAGCTCCGCCACCTCGCGGCGCAAAGCTGCGATGTCTTGGAGGTCCTTTTGGAGAGACACGACTTCTCCACGGAGCTTATTGATCAGCTCGGCATGCTGGTCAACCACATCACAGAGGCGAGCAAACTCCGCTGGGTTTACTGCTTTTGGCTTAGTCATTCTGTCACGAGCTATCGGAGGGTAAGCACAGAAGCCTTAGCAGTTAGCCCGTGTAGCGTGGATGGTAAACCCAAACGCGGAAGCAACGCGAGTAGGCAGGATAACCACGCAATTTGTCTAAGAACTCTCTTACACGAAGAGCTAGGATCTACACAAATAAATCTGCGTTCTAGCAACACACACTCAATCAAAGAAGCAACCCAAATCGATGAGTACTCACAGAATAGTCGGCGAAGCGTCAGACAAGGCATGGGCAAACTCAATGACTGAGCAATGTGAAGCGCCATCTTGTTTCCTTTTATGCTTCCTGAAATGCGACCATATTACTTCCAGGTCCTAGTGCCGGTCGTGTTACGAGTGTGCATGACACAGAACCTGACTTGCCAAAATAATGTCAGCAAAATAAGAGGGGTGTTCAAGTCAAACTGGGACTTTCGATTGAACAGAATAATGAGAGTTTAATAATAATAATAATAATAATAATAATTTTAGTTTCTTTATATAATCCTCTGCTACACTAATGCACCCACCTCAGTCTTTCACTAGCGCTTGTATACTATAAAAAGTTTTCTTAGTATGCCAGCGCTACAGTATGATTGGACTGCCTGCTTCACGTCTGAAACGCTGGCCTTCCAGGAACTCCATTAGTGGTGCAAACATGTGGAAATAACTTGGAGAGAGTTTAGGACTGCATAGGGAATGTGTCAATAATTCCGAGCTGAGTTGTTTTAATGTGCAAGTGGTGTCTGTGAATGTGCCTCTTCCACACGTTGGAGGCAAGTTGCCCATCGATTTTCAAGGATCAGGCATTCCACCCACAGAAACGACTGCAATGTGCTCTAAGCATTCACAGATCTTAAAATATTTGCACCTTTCAACTGCGCGCAGAGTCTCATCACTATACTGTACTTGAAGTATTTTGCAAATGTCCATCAGTATTTTACACCTTCATGCACAAGAAATTCCTGAGTCCTGAGTTGATTTGAACAACCCTCATATACCAAACCCATAGCAAAGTAGAACTACTACAAAACAAAGAATTATAAAATATGTCTAAAAAACTGTTCTGAAAATGAATCAAATCTGATCAGGTATCAGATTATGTGTCATATGTTTGGTCAAAGAAATGTGAAGGAAAGGTACAGTGTGCACCCGTTACTTCTACCTGTAGATTTGCTGTTTTCACTCTTCAGCTTTTCCAGCTGTTTTTTGAGTTTGTTGATCGTCTGATCTCTCTCTGCTACAGCCTGGCTACTGTGGACACCTACTGTTGCTTGCATCGCCAGCATCTACATAGATGTTATAATCATGATTTTAATTTAAGCAAAAAAAAAAGTAAAAAAAATAATAATAATAATAATTTATATATATATATATATATATATATATATATATATATATATATATATATAATAAGTATATATATATACTTATTATATAATAATAAGTTAATATATATATATATATATTAACTTATTATTATATATGTATATATACTGTATACCCAGTACGTAACCAGTATCCGCATATAACCAGTACGGGTTGCACTACACGTTTACAGCAAAATAGAGAAATATAGAGTAAATAAAAGAGAAAAAGCCAAAAATCAACATCAACACTCAAAGCTCCACCTGTTCCTTTAGCTGTTCGATCTCTTCTTTTTTCTCTTGGATGTCTCTGTTCAGGTTGTGCAGCTTTTGTCTGATGTCTGTGTCATTCGTGTTGCTCTGAGAGAGCTGCAACTGGAGTTTTGACACCTCCTCCCTTAGAGCTGAGATCATACAATCCTTCCCTTGAGCTTCTTGCTGAGATGCCAGCACACAACTCTGTTCCTCCCTAGATCTTGCCCAGGTTTCTTCCTATGGAAATCAAGAGAAATCATACAGTCGGAGTAGTTCCCAAAGCAAATCAGCCGTGACAACAGCAAAGAAAAACTCCATGAGAAAACATGAAGAAAGCCTGAGGATAACCAGATTCACAAATGATGAAATCTGAGACTTCTTTATCTGGGCATTTAGTTATCTCACTCTGTCTGTTTCTCAAAAATAAATGCAATTTAACTTTTGAATGTTTAATTCACCTCCTTTGGTGAACTAAGTGAAAGCTTGTAAGGTTCTTCTGAACCTGTTATGTTCTGCACCACTGTGAACACTGACTATCAGTTTTCAGATATTACCAGCCCACATCCCCAAAACCACAAACACCATTAGGATGAACTAGAATACTGACTGCACTCACCTTATATCATTGTCTGACATCACTAGTGCTCTTTTAGCTGAATAAGAAAATGCCTATTGTCATGGTTTAAAATCTAAAATCTAGCCGCCATATAACAGCAAAAGAGAGAGTAAATCTGGAATGGTTGATCAAAAAGGACATATGGGTATAATGCTCAGGTGTCCACAAACATTTGACCAAATAGTGCACATTTTAATAAAAAAATATTTTTCTCTTTTTCTAGGGAAATTAACAATCAAACATACAGTACCGTTGTTCAGGCAACTGTACAATGACAATAAAAGTCTAAGTCTAATCTCACTTAGGCTCAGTGGTAGAAGTGGTAGATATACACTCACCTAAAGGATTATTAGGAACACCTGTTCAATTTCTCATTAATGCAATTATCTAATCAACCAATCACATGGCAGTTGCTTCAATGCATTTAGGGGTGTGGTCCTGGTCAAGACAATTTCCTGAACTCCAAACTGAATGTCAGAATGGGAAAGAAAGGTGATTTAAGCAATTTTGAGCGTGACATGGTTGTTGGTGCCAGACGGGCCGGTCTGAGTATTTCACAATCTGCTCAGTTACTGGGATTTTCACGCACAACTGATTCAAGCTGATAGAAGAGCAACTTTGACTGCAATAACCACTCGTTACAAACCGAGGTATGCAGCAAAGCATTTGTGAAGCCACAACACGCACAACCTTGAGGCGGATGGGCTACAACAGCAGAAGACCCCACCGAGTACCACTCATCTCCACGACAAATAGGATAAAAAGGCTACAATTTGCACGAGCTCACCAAAATTGGACAGTTGAAGACTGGAAAAATGGTGGCTGGTCTGATGAGTCTCGATTTCTGTTGAGACATTCAAATGGTAGAGTCAGAATTTGGCGTAAACAGAATGAGAACATGGATCCATCATGCCTTGTTACCACTGTGCAGGCTGGTTTTGGTAGTGGTGGTGGTGTAATGGTGTGGGGGATCTTTTCCTGGCACACTTTAGGCCCCCTAGTGCCAATTGGGCATCGTTTAAATGCCACAGCCTACCTGAGCATTGTTTCTGACCATATCCATCCCTATATGACTACCATGTACCTATCCTCTGATGGCTACTTCCAGCAGGATAACGCACCATGTCACAAAGCTCGAATCATTTCAAATTGGTTTCTTGAACATGACAATGAGTTCACTGTACTTAAATGGCCCCCACAGCCACCAGATCTCAACCCAATAGAGCATCTTTGGGATGTGGTGGAACGGGAGCTTTGTGTCCTGGATGTGCATCCCACAAACCTCCATCAACTGCAAGATGCTATCCTATCAATATGGGCCAACGTTTCTAAAGAATGCTTTCAGCACCTTGTTGAATCAATGCCACGTAGAAATTAGGCAGTTCTGAAGGCGAAAGGGGGTCCAACACCGTATTAGTATGGTGTTCCTAATAATCCTTTAGGTGAGTGTAGATTAGGCTGAAAAATGAAGTCATACCCACCCTATCCTGTAATAAGTTATGCATGTTTTGACAGCTCTGAGACATTCTTGCATTTCTAAAAATGATTCCTCTTCCTGTGCTGCTGGCCAAACTTCCTAGGACAGTAAAGAGCATAAACCGTATTAACATTTCAGAGCCTGAGAATCAAGAAAAAAAGGAAAGGGGTGGAGGTAATACAACTTACTGGATGCCAACATAAATTAAGAAGAAGTACTAACATTTAGTGCATATATTTATTTATCATCCAGAATACTGTAAGTGATAGATTTTACACAAGTCTTTATGTGACTAATCTTAAGTCAGGCTTTTATTGTCACTTCAACCATATATAGTTTAGTACACAATGATGTAAGTAATGAAAAAAAAGAATAATGAAGTACAGTAGAATAGAACTGCTACCTTGTCTATAAGAGGAGCTACTGCACTCAGGAACATTTGTGCTGCGTTTAGCTCCTGCACTTGCAGGTCGGGGCCTGCGAGGTGGATGAGGACTAACGGAGGATGACAAAGGGCGAGTCCTTACTCCAGCTGGAGAAGTGGCACATTGGATAGGCAGAACAGGGAGCTGAGTGAATATGGGAAAAAATAATATGGGAAAAAATAATCATTATAATGAGAGAAATCACAACAATATTAGAAACAATATAAGAAGTGGTACAGTTTCGGCAAAAAAAAAAATGTTCAACTTCAACTTACTCAAGATACATTGCTGACTTGTTATAATCACATAGCTAAAATATTACTGTAAGTGATATTTGGTACAGTATTTATTATTTATTACAGAATTTATTATATATATTTATGAAGCCCGTCTGTTGACATTGGGGGAAAAAATGTGGCCATGACTCACTAAAGTGTGAGAAAGAGATACTATGTTATGGCTACGACTTAAGAACTTAAGATTGTTCTTTTATATCAGTGAGCAAATAAAGGTAATCACCCATCAATACTAACAGTTGTAAACAAAATAAATTTAAATCTATTTAATCTATTTTCTAATCAGATTTAAGTCTGTAGATTACAAGAGCCTAAAATGCTATGAGGTTATTAAGTTGCTTATTAATTCACAGCATAATATCATGCGTCCACGCATTATACTATTTTGTTCCCACGTCTTAATAAGTTGTGCTCACCTTAGTAAGTATGTAATATATTCCCCCCGCCCCACTGTCACCAGAGGGGCTCCATAGTATTTAAAGATTAGCATTACCAAAATTAATCGAAATTAAATTCGATAAATTTTAAACATAGCATTTTTTTAAACATGTCTTACTGGGTCTGCAGGATCCACTAAAAGCTTGTAGGCGGAACCTCCATAGCCAAAGTGCATTTCATCGCCAGGTGTAAGACGCACTGCTGCATTGTGTATGCGACAGTCATTAACATAAGTGCCATGGACAGAGTTCAGGTCGGTAAGAACATAGAAGTGCTCAATCTCATTCCACTCAATAGTAGCATGGTGTTCTTCCACACCACCGTTCTTTAGGAGCAAAATAAATAGGACAAATTCAGATAGCCTCCCTATCTTATTGTGGACCAGTTCAATTTCCCCTTTATTCAGAATTAAGTCTTTCAAAATTATACAGGTTTATTCATAACAAAACATGTCTATGCCTTCTTATTACCACTGAAAAGCCTTCATTCTTAGAACATTCAATCATTCATTCATCCATTCATTCATTTTCTATACCGCTTATCCTATACAGGGTAACGGAAAGCCTGGGCCAGTACTCACAAAGCTTCTTAAGCCTAAAAATTGCTCCTAGTGACGAAATTCTAAGAAACTTCGTAGAATTATGACATTTTCTTAGAATTTTCCCTTAAATTTAGGATTAAATCTTAGTAAAGATTAAAATGATTCACGAAATTTCTAAGCCCTAAAAACAGCTCCTAAGGTAAAAATTATTAAGAGTAGAGAGGAGGACTTTTAAGAGGCTTAAGAGTTTCTATAGCAGAGGACAAAATGGTGGAACGAGGAAATATACTCCAAAACACTGAACATAAAGCTAAAAGTGAACACTGCTCTTCTGTCCAATTTGGTTTTCTTATTCTTCAACTTCATTCCATCTCTCTAGGATTGTTGGCTACATACCATCCAAAAGTGCAACTTAAATAGACTGTCCTGCAATCATGTAAATTGGTAAAAGGCGAGCCATTTTGCAAATGAACTACAAGTAAGAAAATCAGTATGGTAAATAAATGTAAGAACTTAAATATAGTAACAATTGTGTGTAAATTGGTTGCTTCAAAAGTAAAGACATTTTCAACATTTAGCTGTTTAATTATCTTTAAGACATTTAGCCTAGAAACTTTGCATAAAGTAGCCTGTAAATGTACTTTAATGTACCATAAATGTAGTCACTACCATAAATGTAGTCATGATTATACAATTTCTTCATATACAAACATTATGATTTTACTGTCTGTTCTATAATTATGTATTCTATTTTCACAAAGAGCACATTTCAAGACCAAAAAATGGTCAGAGGTTATTTTTTTTATCAACCAATCACCGTCCTTGAATTGCTGCATCATCCCTAGCAACGGGTTCAACCACACCTCCTCACTAAGATAAAGGTCTTTGTACTTTCCTTACTCAGAGTTGCTCTGAGAAGTTTCCTAAATCACTTTTAGTCTAGGACTCCCAGATAGAATTTTTTAAGCTAAGATAGGAGCTCTCTGAGAGAATTTTAAGAAGCTTTGTGAATACGGACCCTGGAGCCTATCCCAGGAGACTATGGGCACAAAGGATTTTAAACCCTGGACAGAGTGCCAATCCATTGAAGGGCGCACACTCACACACACCCTCATTCTCACACTTGGCGCAATCTGGGATTGGCATTAGCCTAATCTGCATGACTTTGGACTTCTTTGGAGGTAATCAGACTACCTAGAGAAAACCCACCAAGTACAGTGAGGACATGTACCTCCGCGCGCGCACACACACACACACACACACACACACACACACACACACACACACACACAAATTAGTGGTAATAAATGCACACCCAATCCTAGAGGTGCAGTCACTTTGCAACCCCTGAATAAGTCCTTCAAAGTAAAAAACACTGGTTAAGGATAACAGTGACATGGTGGCAACCAAGTGTCTGTTCAAAGATATGAAACATCATCATTATCATCATCATCATAAAAATGTGTATTAATGTTACCTGAAGACACAGATCTGAATCCCTGTGGTTTCCCACCGTAGTGCACTTTGGTCGGAGTTTAAACATCCAGTTTGAGGTTTTGAGATAACCCCTCATTTTAAGCTGCCCAGAATAATTATTTTAGAATAACCAGAGAACACACAATTATATTACATCTCTGGTCATTTTTAGGTCATTTGTATATTGCATGTATATCGTTTATTTTGATTTACACGCATGATGAATTTACTCACATGTATTATTTTGCCCATCTAAATGAAATTCCCTTAATAAAAAGTAACATTGTTTACATTTCTCGACAGACTAAATCCTCGGAGAACCGAAGTGAAGTCGCGAGACGATGTTTACCGGCGTCATGGCAACGCTGTTCCGGAAACCCCGCCCACAACTACGTCTAAATCACACAGTATGGCAGCACAGAGCGTGCTTATGTATAACAGAGTGCCACTGCGGGCTTAGTTCACTACTTAGGAATACTACTCAGTGTGCCATAGTGCTGTTTTAGACGTGGCCTAATACAAGGCAGTAATGCGCGTTTCAACAGGTTTGCCATCCTAACTAGAGCAGAAGTTTAAGGGTTTTTTTTAGAAATTATTTTTACATACTTTTCAAGCATGCACTCCGACTGTGACTCTCTCTTTGTTTGTTGTATAAATATTTTTTACATTTAAAAAAATTTCTGTTGTTGCTGCTGTCGACATCGTCAGTGTGTTTGTTTATTTATTTATAGCTAGCGGTTAGTTGGATCATTGGTTAGCACCGTCACCTCCCATCTTCAGGGTCTGGGTTCGATTCGCACCTCGTGTCTGTGTGCTTGGAGTTTGGATGTTCTCCCTGTGCTTGGAGGGGCGATTCTAGGATTTTGTAAGGTCCATGGCAAATCAGATTCAATTAGATTCAATATAACGTTTTATATAATGGCTTAGAACACATTAAACATGATTTCCAAAATCTTGAAAATTCCCTGAGCCCTAATACGGGTAGTATTAAGTAAAATGTGGCACTGCCACAAGAGCTTGAAAATCATTTAATATTTTTGGGAAATTAATTTTGTACATTTATTCATAAAAACAACAGATACTGTAACATTTATCTGTTTACTATTTATGTGGTGCTGAGCACTGTTGCTAAAGCATCTCTATTCAGCAGTCTGCCAGTCAGTCTTGATCAGTCACGTGAAAATAATCAGACAAACAGGCCAATATATATATATATTTTATTAATTGACTGCATACACACCATAAACAGTGTGATGTGTCGTGGTTGAGTAGTGGTGTGCATCTCCTCTCCATTTATAAAATCGCGGAACTGTGATTCCTCTTTGCAGAACAAGCAGTGAGTGACCACGCTCTGAGCTAATGAGTGATTGATGGCGCACTGAGCCAATGACGTTTGGCATTGTCAGGTTGACAGTACATTTGCCAAATTATGTTAGGGGGGATACCGGGGGGGAACAATCCTATTTCAGGGGGTCCAGTGCCACCTCATGCCCCCCTCTCTAGAATCGCCCCTGTCCTCTGGGTACTCCAGGTTCCTCCCACAGTGCAAAGACATGCAGATTAGGCTGATTGCATTCCCAAATTGCTTGTAGTGTGTGTATTCCTCTATACCGCTTTATCCTATATTATCGCGGGAGACCTCAAGCCTATCCCAGGAGACTTAGGCGGGGTACACCCGGGATAGGTTGTTAATCCATCGCAGGGGACACACACACACACACACACACACACACACACACACACACACACACACACACACACACACACACTACAGGCAATTTGAGAACAGCAATTAGCTTAATCTGCAGGTCTTTGGGAGAACACTGGAGTACCTAGAGGAAACCCACCAAGCACAGAGAGAACATGCACACTCCATGCACACAGACACAGGAATCAAGCCTGGCCGAGAATCTAGATTTTAATCTAGATTTTATTTTTTTTTTAGTAGGATAAATCATTCTAAGACTTTATTTTTTAAATATAAATATTTGGTTGGTGTTTGTACAGTAGATCAAACTCTTGTAGTCTACTGACATATACTTGTATATGTTAGGTAATAAAATATTAGACATTTTGTTGTCGTCTTTGATACTCAAGCAGAAAATTGGAAAACTTTTGCATTATAAGACATAAACTCAGATTTATGGGACAACCTGGGAGTTAGGGTTGGGGGGACGAAAGAAAAAACACAAGCATTGCAAATAATCCATTTATTGGTTGTATATCTTTTATTTTCTCATGAAGCACAGCAGTTTAATTGTTGGTCATTACCTATAAGGGAAAAAAGAGTAAATTACTGTCTGGTCTTAAGGATTGAGATAAGCATCAGATACTGTCTGCAGAAACTACAAATGAGTAAGTGTGTATAAGATGTATAAGATTTAAATGTGTAAGATGCTGGTACACCCACATTGTTAATCCAGGGGATGTAGGCGGACACACGGGTGAAAACAGAGGGCTTCTTGTAGTAGTTGCAGCCCATACTGGAGCCGAAGCTTACAATTCCATGAACTATCCAGGCACCATCAGATCTCTGGCACGCCAGAGGGCCACCAGAGTCACCCTGTATAAGATCATTACAAACATGTCTGTACAAGCAGATACAGTATAATATTTGTGAGTGTGCATGTGTACAATAGGTGCGTTCCGGTTTGCTGTACTGTGACCCACTAAGATGTACCATTGTAGCTTGGTATTGCCCTTTTAGAAAAAAAAGTATTTAATAGAATTACCAGTATAACTTTCTCAAGAGGTTACATATTTATAAAGAGTTCTACATATAACATTTAAGAGAAATAACTTACAGACTTATTTTAATGTATGGTTCAAATTATTTTCTTTCAACCTTTTTTCTGTTATTCCAACACCCTCATCTTACCCTCATCCCTACTGTATGTAGCAACTTGCTCACAGCTTTCACTGTCAATTCTTTTTGGTGCTTCTGAGTTTAATGTGAGTTAATTTAAATTTAAGCATTTTGTTGGTCTTCAGCTGCTCCCATCAAGGGGTCACCACAGCAGACCATCCGATCTGCGCACAACGTTTATGCCAACCTGCACAGGTTTTACACTGGATACCCTTCCCGGTGCAACCCTCCCATTTTGTCTGGGCTTGGGACCGACTGCATCGAATGGCTGGGGTTTGGGCAATTGAACCCAGGCTTTTCCCAAGGCAGGCAAGAAACCTATTAGCTGGTCCAACTGCTATATGCAAATCATTTCTACACCATATAGCAGTTGAACTGCAAATAGTACCGTATGTTTCAGCATTCACAACATTAAGGGATCTGCCCTATAATAATATCCCTATGTTTAAAGGGATTTAGAGTTTACATTGTTTGCAATATTTGTCATTTTGAGACATGTCTTCTTTATATCTCGATGAATGATGGGTCAAATCGAGCCACACTTGAGGCTTGAATGCAAGGTGGTGCAGAACAGGGCGTGTCCCTGTTTGTGAGAGGTATAATGCACAAAGAGACAACAAAACAATGCACTTACATTGCAGCTGGCCAGCTGACCATCTCCTCCAGCACACACCATTTTTTCAGTGACCAGAGTGCTCCACCAGTCAGACCTACTGCAGACAGCATGGCTAACTACAGGGAGCAGAGCCTGCTGCAGGTTGTCTGCAAGGGGGCCCCCAGCTGGAAAACGAGAGAGAAAAAGATACAGACAATCATATCATTTAAAGGAGGGGTCAGTGATAATGGAGAAATATTGTTGATTTTTGCCAAATTATATTTGCCCAAAATTCATGTACTGTATGTGCACTGACAACTGGGATAGCTGAGATGTGGTAGAATCTAAAGCATTTGCTCATCAAAAGTAAGTCAGCCTCAATAAGTTTGTTTGCTTGCTTTATTAAGTCATTCTCATGTTTTGGAGAATTTCTGTGTATAACATAATCGGAGGTCCTACTGTACCACAGTCGTTGCACAAAATGGAAATAAATACAGTGGTCACCCACAGTCCCAGTTCGGACTACAGAGGTTCTTAGATGGATGGTGCGTATAAGAATTTGTTCTCATATTTTGGGTTAATTCCTGTACTAGAGATACAATTCCTTCGCTTGTTTTGGTTAATTCATGTGCACAATATAGAAAAGCAAGTGAACTAGCTAAATGGTGTCTGTCACATGGTGTGGTGTGCACCTCTTTTCTTGTTCCGATTAACAGAGAATACACAAGCAGAATTTAATTTTATCCCACATACAGAATGGACAGTTAGCAGATGAAAGAGGTTATTGTCTATATTTAACAAAAAGCATATTGGATTATAATCGCATACTGCACCTTAAGTACAGTAAGAGTATGTAATGATTTAGATTAACTGTTGACTCCTAAAAGAATGTAGGATTATCCAAGACAAAAAAAAAAAGCTTTAATTAATTTATGCATAGTTCTGCTTACTCCAAAGTCGGCCCCAGCCAGTGACATAGCAGGGGTAGTCCCCAGGCAGCACCAGACCATTATCAGGCAAACAGGCAGGCATAATTTTGTCAGAAAACTGCACACGGCTCTGCAGTTTGATCAAGGCAATGTCATTCCTGAAAATTAAGAAGAAGGGCCTTATAACCAACCAAAAAAAAAAGAATTGAGGATAAAGATGCCTTAACATGATATAATAAAATGTCAAACAAAACTGTCACATATGACTACTGAAGGAGCATTTGCTATTAAAACAGTTTTACTGAGTGGTGTTACTCTGAGGATTTGAAATACTACTGTATATTAAAACCTGATTCTCTGGGAGTCCCACTCCTCATGGACAAAGATCTTTGCAGCAGATATTGCAATGGAGCCTGCTTCATTGGCAGTGTTCAAGCTGTGCTTGCCCACATACACTCTGTAGGTTCGACTGAAACTGGATCACATGCATCAAGTTTAGTAGGGGTTGGTACATCTGCTTTCATGTTGAATTAATTAAAATCCATCAATATATTTATTAATGGGTGTCATGCATTTTGAGTTAATGCATCAAGTCTATTGTTTTGCCATAAAAAAAAAATAAGGAAAGGCAATCTCTTACCTGATGCAGTGAGCTGCAGTAAGAACCCACTGGTCAGCGATCAAAGTTCCTCCACAGGTGTGGTACCAGTAACCACCGCTGGAATACTGGAGAGAGATCTGTGAAAGAAAAAAGGGCAGTATTAAATGTCCAATAGCATCCGATAAGGGTTTCTCTAGGGCTAGAACCTAGGGCATTTATGTAACATTGAAGAAAATATGCACATTACTGTACCTGCCAGGGCCAGCTGTATGGTCTAACATCATCACCACCCACCACCCTGTTCACTATGGGTGTATAGGTGGGTCGCCCACATCCATAGGCTGTGTAAAACACACACACATGATTTATATGTCATACACCCATACTGATGTGCTGTATACACTCATAAAAAGAGTGTGAAATGTTTTCATGTTTTCTTCTTAGTAACTACTTAAAGTGTTTATCAGAAATGGCTTGGTTTATCAGAAATACCTGTTATACTTTGTGCTGTTGAATTCGAAAATAAAATAAATAAATTATCGGTATCAACAATTGTGCTGGTTAAATGGCAAAGCTCATGACCCTATTATCCTAGGATCCTATCCTATTTAATTCATTGTGACAATTTTGTCTTATTGCTTTATGTGAGACAAAAAAAAAGATGCTGCTCATAGATGCTATAATGTAATTCATAATCAGAACTAACTTGTTTCATAAATGTTCTACAAAAATAAATGTAACTGCATAACTGTATTTTAAAAAGCATGCTGTGTCCTTCAATAATCAGAGACACATATGTACATGTACTCATTTTTCTTTCATGCTCGGGCTTACACTGAAACATTATATAAAATATTTAAACATATTGTACAATAGCGCAAATCCCAAATGCTTTCTAAATAATAAAGATCAAGAATGTTATCAACGTTCCTCTTACCCCCAACAACGAACAAAGCCAAAATCAAGAGCTTCATTGTGAATGTACAGTACCTACAGAAATTTTGCACTTATATACTTTTTTAACCAATCCTAAGAATTGGAATTCCACCTAGCTTGATGGGTCTGCCCATGAATACTGTTTAGTTTCATAAAGATAACTGTCTTAAAATACTTGCATTATCTTTATCTGTAAACTTGGGTTGGGAATTTCACAGCTGACATCCAAGCAACGTACATGACTTTTAAGCATAAGCTCAAAACCTTAAAAAAACATTTCTACAATCAAAAAAAGATATGTGTGAGAGTATATTTTTAAAGTATATCTATATACATTGTTTTATTTAACATAGGTCCACAAGCACGATTTAAATGTGTCAATGTAATGAATTCCCCATAGACACCCAACCATGTGAACAATCTGCACTCCTTACAGATGTGAACTCAGAGCTATTTTCCGATTAAAGATATTCCAGATCAAGGTGAATTCTGCCAAGTTGTTTTTATTTGATTTTCCAGCTAATTTTCCCAGCAGTCCAGTTTCCATTGCTGTCCCAAGGTATATAAACCCCAGGTAGAACCTGAAAAGAGTGGAAGGCGCAAACATGATGAAATTTGTAGTCCTAGCTTTTCTGGTTGTTGGAGGTAGGAATCCTTTTGTTGCTTCTGAGCTGTGCACACATACACACAAACCTGTGTCTTTCTCTTATACTTTCTCTTATAAGACTTTCTCTTATACTGTATATTAAACTGTATATTGAGCTGTTTTATAAAATATGATTTTTTAAAGCGGTTTTGTCTTCCTCAGCTTATGGGTGTGGATTGCCCACCTTTCCTCCCATTGTAAAGAGGGTTGTGGGTGGTGAGGATGTCCGTGCCCACAGCTGGCCCTGGCAGGTAAAATGCATATAGTTTGAGTAATACAGGCTTGGCAACTTTAGAGCTTAAGATATACTAAGGTGATGTTTTTAATTCTGCTGTGCATTCAATACTTCTTAATTTGTTTCCACAGATCTCCCTCCAGTATACCAGTAGTGGTAACTGGTACCACACCTGTGGAGGAACTCTGATCTCTGACCAGTGGGTTCTGACTGCTGCTCACTGCATCGGGTAAGCGAAACTGAAGGGGGGGCGGGTTGTATTCATAAAATTGTATTAAAATTGACAAACAGTTTTGAATTTAATGAACTAACTAAACCTAACACTAACCCAATGTATTTGTTATGATCCCACAACAGAAGCAGAACTTACAGAGTCTACCTTGGCAAACACAACCTGAAGGTGGAGGAGAATGGTTCTTTGGCTGTCCCAGTTGAAAAAATCATTGTCCATGAGAAGTGGAATTCTTTGTTTATCCGGTAATAAAACTTGAATCCATAGCAGAAAATGTTAAAATTATCAGCAGTCCTGACATATGAAGACTTTTCGAACAAAAACTTGTTAACAAGTTCATATTAACATTGCCACCTGTTCTGAATTGACACCCATCTTATTTTATGTGTGCAACAGTAACGACATTGCCCTGGTGAAGCTCCAGACTCCTGTCGCTTTCAGTGAAACCATCACACCTGCATGCCTTCCCGAGGACGGTTTCATCTTGCCCCATGATGCTCCCTGCTATGTCACTGGTTGGGGACGCATGAAGAGTGAGTTTCCTGCACAGTAATACCCCCATTAGGCTAAACATTGTTGCATTAAAAAGAACTTAAAAAGTTATCTTTACACTCAATGGTTGAATTTCTTCCTCTCCTAGCTATGTTTCTTTGGCTTTCCAGACATTTACAGCTTTGGTTTCAGTCTTTGTCTTTTTGTCTTTTTCTAGCTGGAGGTCCCATTGCAGATATCCTGCAGCAGGCTCTGCTCCCTGTGGTCGACTATGCTACCTGCACTAAACCCGATTGGTGGGGATCTCAAGTTAAGGACACCATGGTCTGTGCTGGAGGAGACGGCATTGTGTCTGGCTGCAATGTATGTACTAAAGGAAAGCTGGATCTATAGGACATTCTGAACCTATAGGACATTTATTTTATACTTGTTGTGTGATTTAGGGTGATTCTGGTGGCCCCCTGAACTGCCAGAATGCTGTTGGTGCCTGGGAAGTCCATGGTATTGTGAGTTTTGGCTCTGGTCTGAGCTGCAACTACGTCAAGAAGCCCACGGTCTTCACCCAAGTCAGCTCCTACAGCAGCTGGATCAGCACTGTAAGTTTAGTAAAGTCTTGCAAATAAACAATAGGAACCTTGTAATGGTAGAAAGTCAAACGTGTCTGAACAAACTCTTGTTTCTATTTACAGACGATGGCCAGCAATTAAGGACAGTGTGGATGACAATGATGATGATAAAAGCTTTCTCTACATTGCAACAATAAAACATCTACTTGAAAGAGAGTCTATGGTTGTATGATTATTTACTGTGAAAGTGTGTTTGGGAATTATATGGGATCATCTCTAAAAGGGTACTTGAGCACCTTTTAAAGCAAATAAAATGTGCAATAAATATAATATATTATAATATATATAAATACTTATTAGAATGGTCCCTAAAAGTTATGATGTGTTTTGTACAAATTTACCTCTTCTTTCCCTGGAAGTAGCTGTGTGGCTGGTTCCAGCTAGTTTAACAGCAACATCTAGTGAAATTTGTACTAAACCCTTATGCAAAGAAAATATGTTTCCCTATATATTAACCGTCAATATATTAAATTATTTAGTGTTCTAATCTACTCGTAAATTGAAAAAAGGTATTCAGATTCAAAAATATATTCACAATATACAGAATTATATATTGTATATTGTTATATATTGCTTTTCATATATTGAGAATTTTTTTTTTTACAATATGTTTATTTTATTAATGTAGTTCGAACAAAATGGACTTTATAGGCATTAATCAGAGCCATCAACAGAGTGTGTGTATAATGCTTAAACATGCGTAAAGTCAATAATGTTTCAATAAATATAATTGTTTTTGTCTTCATTAAAATATATATATTTATACATGGCCCATTCATATATTGCAATATATTAATAAATATAAGCACTAGTTTCCTATATATGGAAATGTATATTTATAAATGCAGTATAGTTTACAATATATTGTCATATATATATTTTTCATAAGGGAAAACACTGTAACTTGGATAAAATATCATTTGATTTAGATGAACTTTGGAGTGCATTTCCTGATGGAACGAGGGTTGTGTAAATTTGCCCTGTTTACTTCCATTGTACTTGAGTTCTGGCTAAAAAGCTTCACGATCGATGTGTAGAACATGAAAACTTATAACAACAAAGGCCAATTGTAAGGTACTTATATGGACCTCAATTTTGGTTTAAGATAACACAAGGGCAAAGAACCAAATCAATATACTGTAGATTTCAATGTTCCTGCCTTACAGTTAGTATAAAGATTTTTTTTTCCATAACCAAGAGGTCCAGCAGCCTACAACACAGCCAGCATTAGCTAACATTGCATGCCATGTCCTTGTTCGGACTAAGATTAGATCAGGTAATTTGTCTGTATAATATGTGAGAATGGGTTTACCATCACAAATACCTCAAGATTGCTAGTACAGTGGGATTATTTGGATTGATGCATAATTGGAAATGCTGTGCGAGGGAACAGTGGTTTTGGCAATGCCCATCCATGAGGTTGGGCTTTAGCTTCTGCAGGAGTGGTGAAGTTGGGGAGGAGGGGGTGGTGGAGGTGATGGGGGGGTTGTATTTGTATTTTAAGAGTTTAGTACACAAGTAGTGAGAGTAAGTACAGTCTTAGTCAGATTTGGTGATTGCCTAATTCTTTGGCTAGATTTTTTATTTTTTTTTTAATTGCCAGATCTGACAGCCTGGAACCTGGAAGAAGACCAATGTAGTACATCATAGCCAATTTTACACTACAGGAGGTGATAAATGGAGGCTTAAAATTTTGTAATCTGACAAAAGCATGTCAATATACAGCACAACCTTCAGATAGTGTATAAATATCAATCTACTTTTATAGCGTGGCCAATGATCCAATATGTGTAATAAAACATTGTAAAACACAAATCTTCCCAGTCAAAAAATAAAATGATCAAATAAGATAAAGATAAATCAGCTAAATAGAAATATACAATTCTAAAGCAGAATTGATATTATTTGGAAAAGAAAGAATTTTTCCAAACTCCTAGAGCAGAGCATTGAGCCAAATTGCAGATAAGTGTATTATTTGCCGTTAACCTAAAATTTGGGAGGATTATATCTGTTGGATATTGGATTTTGTTAGATTTTTTTCAAATAGAATACTACTGTACTTAATTGAAGAGCAAAAAGAAATAAGTTATCTTAGTAAGTCACAATTAGTTCAGAAAAATGTACTGTTTTGTTGAAGAAGAAAAAATATGATTCATAGGCATTTAAAATGTTTTATTTCATATTATTTCTCAAAAAAAAAAACATTTGCTTCATGAAAATAATTTTAAAAATATTGAAAGCGCAAAGTAGATTGATGCTGTATGTTCCTCAGGACAATATGCGCATCTAAATTCAAGACCTAAATTTAATAACAGGCTGAGGTCACTACATTTCAAGAGTGTGTAGGCACATTTGCTGATACTTAAATTTATCTCGTTTTAGACATTGGAATGTACATGGAATTTGGAAAAGCAAAGAAAATAATGGTTAGTTAGAAAAGTAGTAAAAGTTAATGTGCTGTTAAATTTAAATTTCAGTTTTTAAAAAATTACCTTGTCATATGAGAAACTTTCCAATTTGTAAAAGGTACAAATACCAACTCTACCTCCTATTTATTTATGTATGAGTTGTATGTGGGTTTATTTGTTTGTTTATAGGACATTAGCCACTTAGTCAAGTAAGTTATTACATGCAGAGGCAAATCTAATGCATTAAACACATTGATGTGTCTTTATACAGAGAGATTTGCTACAGGGCTATGCATGATCCATATCCAGTAAGTTAACTATTTTAAAATAGTTTCCATTAAAAGTGTCCATGTGCAGGTTTTCAATATGCAACACAGAATCAATATTGTTATAAAATCCAAAAGCACCAAAGCCAGTAATAATGAGGTACATATTACAGGCAGCAGGCAGCAATATGCATGAAAGTGTAAAGAAGAGATATCCCAGTAGTTATATTTTTTTCTTTAATAATTATGTCAGCCGGTTACATTGAATTGCTTTCAATCTCTCTCTCCCCTTTCATTGCACTTATTGCGCTGCAACTGTAATATATTTTGGTTCCATGTTGCCAAAGTAACTTTTCTCCCACTCGCTCATGAGGTCAAAGTAGAGGGGACGGTCACAGAAAGTGCAGGAGGCTGGTGCAGGACCATTGAGTGGCAATCCAACTTCCTGCCATACATCCACCAATTTCTCTGTCAAAAAAAAAAAAAATCATTAAACACAAATAAAAAAACATAAACATTCAACCCCTTATCTGAAATCATGAGAAGAAAAGGCTAATTTAGTTACATGTACTAATGTCTGTCATAAATAACTGTCCCACTCACCAACAAAGTAATCCATCATGACCGGGTTGTGGAATGGAGACGGTGCCAAGCGCAACAGCTCTTCTCCACGTGGCACAGTTGGGTAGTTTATCGCCTGTACATAAATATTGTGTCTCTCCAGCAGAAGGTCACAGACCTTGGAGTTTTTCTCTGCATTTCCAACCTGTAGTATTATTTAAAACATTTATTTGCAGCATAATTTCATGGCACTTTCATCAATTGATACTATCACAAAGCAGCTTTACAGACAAGCTGATGTACATTTACATCTCTAATGATGTAACAGTGAAAAACAGTGGTGGGAAAAACTGGCTGAAAGGGAACCCATTCAGTTCCAGGAAACAGTAGATAGAAGTGGTATTACATAACATTGCAGGGCCCCATGCACACAGCCACAAAAAAATAGTATGTGGAGTGACTGCACTAATAAGCCCCTTTTTTGTTTGCCTAGGGTGCTTTCCTTCCTCATGTCCAGTGTTCCTGGGAAGGGTTACTGTAGGTTCTGAAGATCTAATGAATGAGTGAATAATGGCATACATATGGTATTAATTCAGAGCAACCCCAGTATGCAAAACTGTTCCTGTGCCTGCAGTTGCATCAAAGTTTCTTAGAGTCATTACTGGGGTCTTTCTTGAATAACTCCCTTGCTACTACAAGCCTGATCCATCTTATTTGATCTTTATCAGGCCTGATATAAGGTAGAGTAGAAGATACTGTACAGTAGAAAGGAAAATTTGAGCTTAGGCTGTGGATCTGAGAATCTCCATACAAAAACAAACAAACAAACAAACAAACAAACAATGTTTTCATCCTAACTTAAATGTGGTGGCATTGAGTGTCGTTTTGCGGTGGCACTAACCCTTATGGGGATAATGTGGCTCGGACAGTTGATGACAGGCAGACCTGCATCCAACAAAAGCTGCCTCATGTGTTTGACATTTCGCTGGTGAGATCGACGCAGAGCCTGACCCTCTGAGCTCATGAGGACCCGCACAGACTCCAGAGCTCCAGCCAGAACCAAGGGAGGCAGTGAGGTGGTGAAGATGAAGCCTGCAGCATAGGATCTGACTGTGTCCACCAGTGCAGCAGTGCTGGCTATGTAACCCCCAACACAGCCGAATGCCTTGCCTGTAAGCATACAAAAGTCAAAAGGAAAGTATAATGGAATTTAGTTTTCAGAATCAAAAAATACATGTAGCAATGTAATTGTTAAGTTTTTCTTACCCAGTGTACCAGAAACAATATCGATCTTGTGCATAATGCCATCTCTTTCACCAACCCCTGCTCCATGTAGTCCATACAGGCCAACTGCATGAACCTCATCCACAAAGGTGAGAGCACCATATTTGTGTGCAACATCACAGAGCTCCTCCAGGGGGCAGATAGCTCCTACGATTTAAAAAATAGTGTATTTAACTGAATGGATGAAGTAGTTTTTCAAGGTTCTGTGTTGACATATCAGCAATTTGTACTTGGACTTCTTCTGGTCTTGGACATTTATTTGAAAAAGGGTTTCCCTCAATAAGGAATTTATCATTTTGGTATGAATTTTGACTTTATTTGTTCACATTTACTTTTCATTCTAATCAAACATGACTTGTCTTCATTCCATTAGGACTTGATTTCGGTTAGTCCTGGTATTGGACTAGTCTTGGGATTTAATAATGGTGTCCTTGACTACATTCTAGTCAAGGACACCAAAAAAAAAAGGACACCAAAAAAAAAAAAAAAAAAAATTCACTACAACACTTCGTAATTTTTTTACAGTAAAAAATATTCACTTACCATCCATGGAGTGCACCGTCTCAAACGCCACAATCTTAGGTGTGTTTGGATCAGAGCGACTGAGCAGCTCCTCTAGATGTTTTGCATCGTTGTGTCGGAAGATAAAACGTTTGGCTCCACTGTTCCTGATGCCCTGAATCATGGAGGCATGGTTTCCCATGTCTGAATAAATCTCACAACCTAAACAGACATATGTTAGATAATAATTATATGTCAGGTATGAAATGACAAAATAAAAACCAAACAGATGTCTTTAATTTAAAATCAGCATTGGAAAAAAGACAATTCTTATATATACTTTGTTTTTCTAAATTTGAATTTTTTTAAACTCATAACCATGGAATGTTAAAAACACATTATTAAAATAAAAAAAATCTAACTGGTCAATGAAAGTGTGGGAGAATTGAACTGTATCTGTCTCAGTAACTACCTGGAAGCATTTTTGCCAGAGTAAAAAGGGTGGAATCATTTGCCACAAAGCATGAGGAGAAGACGAGGGCTGCATCTTTTTGGTGAAGAAGGGCCAGTTCTTTCTCAAGAGCCACATGATAGTAACTTGTGCCAGAGATATTCCTGGTGCCACCTGCTCCTGCTCCATGCTTTTCCAAAACATCCCTGAGATACAGATCACACATTTTTCACATGTATAATGTAAAATAGCTGCACAGCTAAATAAAAACACACTCATGGAGTTCATTACTATGAATTACTACGCTTTAAGATTCTTATCAGGAACTTCTGTTAGGAGCTGACCATATTGCTTTAACGACGCGTGGATGGCGACTCATGCCCAAGTAGTCATTGCTGCACCAAACAGACACCTGAGAGCCAAGACGTCCTGGAACAGAGTAATCCTCAGCAAAGGGGAAAACATCCGCAAACCGATTGACTGTCTTAAAAACACGGTAGGTGTGATCATTCCTCTTCTCAACAATCTTCTGGGTGAAGAAGTCATCGTAGTCAAAACTGGATCCAACTGAGTGTGAAGAAAAAAAATTCTATCTTCATAACATGTATGTCAGTATGATTTGACATATGTAATTCTATTATTGTCATGACCCTTGCCAGTTTGTGTTGCCTTACCAAAAAGCCATAGAGTGAATTGATAACATGATAACATTGATTCTCATTACACTATTGAAAAATGCTAAATGCCTAAGGGGTAAATGTACTATAACAGTAATGATTATATGATTATATTATAACAACCATGCTTTCATACTTTATTAGTACATATGTATTGGAGAAATTAGGGTAGCATTTTGTGATAGACAAATATCACCATCAAACAATGCTCCTAGTACATAATCAACAAAATGAACAAAATGCTTCCAAAGCTTGTGGGACTTTACATTTGCAAGCGGATTTCTGGATTTTGTTTAAAAGATTAGCCTTGGATCTCGTGGGATTTAGTCACTGCTGCTCTTGGACATATGGATTTTGTTGCGTGTGCATGGATATAACAGCTTGGAAACCGGATTTATGAAACTGTTTTGGGTGTGTACGGCTCTGTTAGCTTGGACACCTGTTGGATTTTCTAGACTTCGTTTTTCTGTTACGGATATTGAGGATCTGCTTAAGTGGGGTAAGTGATCTGATCTCCTCGGACAGCATATGTAATTCTGAGTCACTTAATATTATTTTAAAAAACTGTTTAAAGCATGTTTAAGCAAACTGTGTCTGCACAAACCAATGTTGTCCTTGAGAAAGTGGGAAGCGAAAGATGACCGAAGTCCCTGCAAGCCACTAAACACAGAACTGTCCGCTCCTAAAGAAATAAGAGAAGAACAACAATCGCAAATACTGTATGCATGCAAACATAAATCATACTATCGGCATTGAATGTATTGCAAATTAATTATACTATTATTACCTTACATGTTCTTTGTGTTTTAGCATACAGTAATATTCAATAAAGTGGAGAGTGAAATCAGTGTAATGTGAAAGCAGCAGTTTTACCTGAAGTGACTTCTTCCTCTGGAATAGGAGGCAGCGCTGAGTGCACATCCTCCTGGACCTGAGGGCTGGCTTTAACTAATCCAATCTCAGAGGACACAAAGGGACAGGCTTTGGTCATGGACTCAGCAACCTGAGCAGCAGATAAAGTCAAGGAGCGTTTGGCTTCTTTATGCGGCAGCTGGCCTATATAAGTCAAAATAAACAGAATTTATTGCATGCAGATAGGTGATGAACCAGGTGTTATTTCAAAAGCAGTGAAGTATTTCGTTTCAGGTTAAAATCGAAAAGCCTAAGTAATTCTTTAAACTTAAACTATTCGTACATTTCTTTTGTAGTACAGAGTGAATGCATATTATTATTATTATTATTATTATTATTATTATTATTATTTTTATTTTTATTTTTACTATTAAAGATAGATAGATAGATAGATAGATAGATAGACTGATTGATTGATAGACTGATTGATTGATTGATTGATTGATTGATTGATTGATTGATTGATTTGATTGTTTGCTTGTTTTTAGGTTTTCTAATGTTACCAAATGAAGAAATTTAACTCTAAGATCCAAAAAAGAACAATAATTCTATGGTATGAGTGCAGCAGTATAGGGCATGTGCCAGTGTCGTGCTCTCTGAATGACAGCAGCCTACCTTTTTCGTCCTGAGTCTGAGCGGACTGCGCGGTGATGCGGCGGACAATGATGGGGCATCGATCAGCCAGCCCCAGAAATCCCCCCACATGTCTCAGCGCCGGGCCCGGAGCCGACTTTAGATATGGACAGCGATGCAGAAAGGCAGACATGACTTCACCAGCTGACGGAAGAAGAAAGAGAAGAGTGGTTTATATTTAGCCAGTGAGGGAGACACAACAAAACACCTGACAGGAAGAAATAGACTGCAATGCATTTAAATTCTCTGTAGTATAAAACTATGGGATCATTAAAAGGTCATCTTTGGCAAATTCATTTATAAGCATGTATCATTATCTTAGAAAAAAAAGAATGCAATTGTTAACATTTACATTTATTGCTGTTTAATTTGTTTAGCCTATTTATTTGGCTCGACGTTAATAAAAGTAATAAACATAAGATTTATAGCACACTATACATCGTAGATTTTGCCTTAAAAAAATTAAAAACCTAAAAGCTTTATTTTGTGCAGGAATTAACTTTATAGCTCAATACATTAGTATGTTTTGGTCCACATTGTTTCCTAGTATTTTAATTTAAAACAATCAAATAAACAAACAATAGTATATGCGACAAACAGCACTGAAAGTGAATATTTGTGTTAATCGTTAATATGAAGGTCCACCACCCTGCACGGCCCTTACAGAAGCTAGCACGGGTTTCACGTAACGCTGCGCGAGCCGCTGAGGGTGTGGTGTGTACGCGCGCAGTTATCAGCCTCGCACACGCGCGCGCGCGCTGCTTCACTCCCTGTGCTGGACAGCGTCAGATAAACTGCGCAGCGCCGATAACTTCCACGTCACGCTCTTTATTATCAACCGCGAATAAAGGGGGATCAATTACCCTGTCTCAATAATACTAGGACCATTTAATAAACATTATGGCTCATCATTTATTTCGACTAACTTACACTCTTATGCTTTTTTCCTCGTAATTCCCGCTAGGTACCTTACAGGTTTTGGGGAAAATATATAGAGAAATGTATCGTTTTTATGTATGCTACTTTGTCTTGTCAAGTATTTATTTCAGCGCTGAAACATTTCATACTTGGCAGCAGCTCTTTACAGTCTTAGTGGTAAAAAGATCAATCTTCTGTTACTGTGCTTGACTATTGTGGTTATAAGTTATCACATACTGTATCAAGCGACCTCATCAGATAAGAAACAAAAACATTATACGGGTACTATGTAGATCATTTTCGTGCCTGTAGTAACAATAGCAGCAGCAGTAGCAACAACAACAACAACAACAACAACAATACTACACCAACAATAGATTGTACACATCAGTTTCATTTTCAAAGTGCTTTACATAGGCTGTAAAAGAATAAAAGATCAGACCAGTTTTTCACACACACACACACACACACACACACACACACACACACACACACACACACACACACACATATATATATAATCATGCACATTTGCTATATTTTCTATAAATCTTGTTATTGTGTGTGTGTGTGTATTATAGAAAATATTGAAAATGTGCATGATGTGCCCTACATAAAAACAGTGTGTAGTGTCCTACCTGTTGACCTGCACTGAGGACGAACGCCTGAACATGAGCAAAAGCGACAGCTCACTAGACAGTGTTTAGGGACTTGAGGTCAATAAGCACAGTTTCTAGGTCCGCCCTCTCATCAAACCACTGATACGCTTTACCTCACAGAGAAGTGGCCGGGGGGTGGGGAGATGTTTGGGGCCCAGTAAACAAGAGCGAAATAAAGACAGTTTTAGGAAAGTTAAAAAATTTTAGTCAGATGGGTACCAGAGCATGTATACAGAACAGGTGATAGTCTATGTGTTGAATAGCAAGTACTTGTGCTACACTGTAAACCCAAATAAGTTTAGAGCAAAACTCAAAAGATTTGAGGTCATCAGTTACATCAAATTTTTTAAGTAATGATGTTTCCAATTTTAAGTAAAAAGAACCATCAGTTTTTGAGGTTGTTGTACTCATTCACATTAATCATTCTTTATTTGCATTATTCAGTAACCTACAGTACTGTAACTCATACTATTTAATAGCAATTATCTTTTTCTTGTTGTTGCTGCAAATCAAATAAATTGTTGTTGGTCTTTCGTCTGCTCCTGGCAATGGGTCACCACAGCAGACAATCCGGTCCACACACAAGCTTGGCACAGGTTTTACACCAGATGCCCTTCCTGCCTTGGTGGAACGAACTTTAAGGTGACAGTTACTGTTACTTAAGTAGTTACACTTACTCAAAATATCAAATCTGTTTAGCTAACTTGAAAAGTGACATTTCTACAAACTCGTAAATACCAAAAAGTTCTAAATACTCATCAAGGTCTATTAATTTGAACTAATTGTAATTATTTAAGGTAACAGTACTCAATATGGCGGCACGGTGGTGTAGTGGTTAGCACTGTCGCCTTGCGCCGCGAGGGTTGGGGTTCGATCCCCGGCCAGGCTCGATTCCTGTCTCTGTGTGCATGGAGTTTGCATGTTCTCCCTGTGCTTGGTGGGTTTCCTCCGGGTACTCCGGTTTCCTCCCACAGTCCAAAGACATGTACAGTAGGTTAGGCTAATTGACGTTCCCAAATTGCCCATAGAGTGTGAATGAGTGAGTGCATGTGTGTGTCTGTGCCCTGCGATGGATTGGCACCGTGTCCAGGGTGTACCCTGCCATGTGCCCTAAGTCTCCTGGGATAGGCTCCAGGCCCCCCGTGACCCTGAATACAGGATTAAGCGGTATAGATGATGAGTGAGTACTCAATATGTTTAATTACTTTGAGCATTAGGGTTTACAGTGTACACTGATGTCCATAAAGCTCAAAATGATGATTCCTTAATTTGTTTTATGAAGTTTTTTTTTTTTTTTTTTTTTCCTGTTTCTGTTCAAACTACTGGCTGCCTATATAGTACATTCTGAACATATAAAGGTAGCCAATGATAAAGTGCAGGAAAAGACAGAGAGGGGTACATTTGATTTTATAAAGTGTCATTCCGACTGATTCCTAATACGTTATTTGAACACAATTTAGTGAAACTCTCAAATTTATTTTATTTCCTACCACTAGATTAATAATGCTATGAATATGATAAGATTGGTTAAACAGGAAACTGTACAACCCATAGAAAAGCCCTTGTGAATACAGAGAGAACATGCCAAATTCCACAGACAGTGTTTTTATTTTGTATATATCCTCATACCTGAAATGAATTAGTGGCTACACCAGTGCCTTACCATAACCTCTCCCTTTACATCACACTTTCTCTTTACTCCTTACCATTACCCCAAACTTTACTTCTACTGTACCTCTTACCCTTACCTCACACTTCCACACAACTCCTCATATTTACTTCCTACCTTCTCTCTGCCCTACTTTTATCTCACCCTTCTGCTCTATCACTTAAGATCTAACTCTTACATTTACCTCACTTAACCACTAGCCTGTACATTTACTATGCACGTTATCTCTAACCATTATCTTCACCTCACTCTCTATATCAACTCAAATATTAAGAATAATAGTCTCTACAGAAGGGTCCTACTTAGGTTCCAGGATTTACTAATCAGCCCCTTCTTATAGTATTTTACTGAAAATGAATCACAATCTTGATGATTCAGTCAACATGCTGATAGTAGTCTACCCTACAGTATGTACTGTAGGCACTGTTAAAATGTAATATGTACTATACAAATCTTACATTTCTAAAATACAATTTGAACAAGATTCAGACATGATGCACAGTTGGCACTTGGTTTTATTAAATTCATCTGCTTTACAAACTGCTTTTACCACAAGCCATGTAAAAATATAATTCATGTAAATAATTTCATTGTTTTTGTTAAAGCTTTTAACAATAGCTTTGATATTTCTTTAGAGATAAAAGTGGAAAAAAGGAAACACACCCTAATCTCAAATACACTGGTAAATAGCTATGTACAGTACATGATGTAATATTTACCACTCCTTTCTCTTATAACTTCTGTTCATGTTGTTAAATAAATGCATCATAGAGGGAACATTTCACAGCTGTTACAGCAGTAGGCACTTTTTACAACTAGAAGAATTAGCAGATCTGTATAAGTTACTTAATAAAATTACACCAAAATATATTACAAATGATACATTTTCCCTTTAAAATATGACACATAAAGATTGATATATTCCTTTACCAGGAAAGCATAAAAACAATCAACTTTAATATTCTGTCACATTCAGGGCTAGTATTCAATGGAACTTGTCTGCATTAAGGCATACATTCAAAAGCATTATCAAGTCAGTAAAATCCCCAGATCAGAGCTCAAATTTGATGAGCTAGTAGAGGTAACAATGCACAACCTTATGCCTTGTAGTTTCCCCCAGCAGCACTAGGGGGGATTGAGGGATTAGAGCCACCTTGGACATCCACAAAGCCCATCCGCTGCCTCCTTTTCCTCTGCTCCGTCATCTGCACAAAAACACATAAGCACTAATAACAAACACTGAAACAACAAAATTGTACAGTACTGTACTTTACAGCACTAATCCCAATGCAGACAGCAGCTATAATGATGGGGAAAAATAAAAAAGTATTTTTAAAAAATATACTGTAATACATTTCCTAAGATGGACCATCAAGAACCCATAAAGCTAGCAACCATTTAACTACTGCATGTAAAACTGTATAGAACACTTAGAAGAGAAAGTTAACTTACAGTAGTCTTATTCTTATGAATGGTGAATATTTTTAGTGTTGCCCCAGTGGTGAACACCCATTTGCCTCACCTGTTCTTTTAGCTCTGTTAACTGGCCAGAGAGGTGTGTGACCACTTTCATGGTATTCGAAAGTTTGTCCTGCAGCACCCGCATCTCGTTCTGTTCCCCTTCCCCTTCAGTCACAACCAGAGACATAGCCTGCATGCGTGGGAACCAATCCAGGTTCTTGTTCTGCAGACAAAGGGACATGCCAATTACTGCTTATTCTTGCAGTGTTGTTTCTTTCATATTTTGCAAAAAACTGTATAGTTTTTAGTAAAGGATTTTACTTAATATAATGGTATCATATCGAAATCTGATTCAGACAACAATGAATAATTAACCTTTATCAAAAGGGCCACATAGCTCTCTGGGCCAGTGTAGTCAGTTTTGTTCTTCTCTCGCAGAAGTACAATGAAGTAAAGGTAGTTCCAGATGTTGTGCTCTAATTTAATGTGCTCCTCAAAAGAAACAGTTTTATTGTCGAACTTGTCCCTCTCCAGACCTTTTGGCACAAACACAAAACCACAACACTTATGGCACTTTATCATTAGTCTTAAGTTAGACTTTTCACAGAATAAATGTCAATTCCCAGCCATACCAGATTAGAGACTAGATGTAGGCAATACTGGTCTCTCACTATTAAGCTCTTACCACAGATGAAGCAGGTGGTCTTCAGGATCTCCTCCTTTTTCTGCTTTTCACTACGCAGGTCAGCGAAAGTGTCGATAATCACACCGAAGATCAAGTTCAGTACGATGATGATGACAATGAAGTAGAAGAGAAGATCGTATACCACACGTGCAGGAAACAGCGTCTCCTATACAGCATATGAAAAAAAGCTTGCTTTGTTCAAAAGCTAATAATATTTTTATTACATTTTTTGTGTAATATATTGCTTCTTGTGATACATTTCTGCACGGAAGTGGCATGCATTTGTCTTCTCACATTTTTTGATGGCTTCCGTAGGACATCACCTACACCTCCCCCATTTCGTAGGCCGTGATTCAGCACAGTGACTATACACATTAATAATGTGTCGCATGCTCGCTCTGTGTTATCTTCTTCTGCAAGATAATTTCAAGTCAGAGAGTGAAATTGACTGGAACCTTTGGATCTTCAAGCTTTCAGTACATTACTATACTGTAAATGTTTGACTGAATGCGGGAAATAAAAAACTAACCCTCTGGTACTGCTACAAGTCCAGTCTCTTCATTGCAGTCCACTCCATCAGCACTGCAGCTCTCCTCGGAATCTAAATTAAGCACAATTTTTCAGTAATCTAGTCAATTGTAGTACTTGACAACAAACATATTATTACAATATGGCCTTAAATTAATAGTTTAGAGAGCCTCTGCTTATAACACAGAGGTATGCTCTCTGAGCATTCAGTTCTCTCCGATTTGTCTATTACAAATTTATCTATTACGAAGTACTGTATATACACACCTATACTTCAGTATTTTCACTGGAAACTTGTTCTTTAACAGATAATTTTTTAATTCAAAATTAATTATTGGTTGCAGGAATTGCAGGGATTATCAAAGAAAAATGCTGCCCCCATAATTATTCAACCTGTACATTCCAGATAATACAGGTGAAAGATGTTGTCATAACATGGACCCAAATGATTATAATTGGTCTTCACCTGTGAAATATTAAAACAGCTCCCCATTTCCAAAACCAAATAAAAACACCTTGGTTGAACTGCCATTTAACTGACTGTCAGAAGGAAATAAATGATAACGAAGGCTAAATAAGACACCTTGTAAAATTATATCTAATATTGTCTACTGGTTAGATGGTTAAGCACATGGTTAGGAAATGGAAGCTGCGTCATGACAATAAAATCAAGATACTGTACTGTCTTTGAGCAAATTTTTGGTCTAAGTATTAATTTGAAAGAGTTGAATATTTATGCAAACAGCATTTTCCATTTTTTTAAGACCTGTAGATCAAATAAGATCAATAAACTATCACCAGAGAGATTTTCTTGTGCTTATTTATAACTTTTGGCAGCTCTATATGCTAATTCCACATTCAAACATACCTGCAATGGAAGGTAAATGATCCACTTCCATAATGAAGTCATCTCTAAGGCAAAGGAAGCCTACTATGGAGAAAAGGTAGACCAGGATGATGGCCAACACTGCAGTCAGGAGTATGGAGCGTCCATTACGAGTCACACTCTTGATGACATTGAAAAGTGTTTCCTCACGGTAGATCAGGTCAAACAACTGGAAAGATTTAAAGTGTGTCAAGTACCTATTGTAGACTTTACAAATTATTTTACGGTAAGTACGCAATGTCAGCATAGAAACCAGACTATTTAACACATTAACTGCTGTTACAAATGAAATTATATTTACCATTAGGCTGTAGAAGAGCTCATGGACAAAAAGCCCTAGAGTGCAGGTGAAGACATAGCCAAGATGGTACAGGAATTCTACATCCATCACCATGGCTTTGTATCCATTGATGAATGTGCCATTATTACCCACAAAGCTTACAACATACACAATCTTATTGAGGAGCTGTGTGAGAGTGGAGACAGACAGAGAACCAGTACAAGGTTAACAGAAATCAAGCAGATTATAGATCCATTAGAATGTGAATACCTGACCATCACACGCATGTGTGGGTTTTTCCCCAATATAATTGCCTAGTATTTTATGCTATAGCATTAAGAGAATTTTCACTAGAATAGCCTAACCTAAACCTCTTTAAGCAAGACAATGCCCCTGTGCACAAAGCAAGGACCATGAGAAGGCTAAAGGTATGGGTGAGCTGGGGAATGTAATTCATATTAATGCTCTGGTTCTGAAATGGTGCATTCAACAAACACATACGGATGTGATGATTGGGTGTCCAAATATTTTTGGCCATACAGAGAGTCAAAATTTCCCATCTTTATTCTTTTAGCTGTCATTTAATCCTTGTAGTCCGTTCTTCATTAAACTACACGCTTAACACAATTTCATAGATATTATCACATAGTGAAAGAGTAGCAGTTAAAAAAAAGTCTCTTTTTATATTGATTTTTTAAAATAAATTGGTTTAAAAAACAATATTATATTGCTACAGTAAAGGATTTTTTTTTTGAGGGGGGGTGTTGACTATAGTCAAGACAACATTTTTCAAGCATTTTTTTTTTAACTGTTCACTGAAACCTTGTTGTGTAAGTATCCATTTGGTCACTTTACTGATGTTTCAGACTTACATTGATAGTTCCGAGCATGAAGAGAGTAGGGCCAATGCTAAAGTGGTAGATAAAGCGCAGGATGACCGCTACAGTCACAAGCTGGATACCATAGCGTTGAGACAACAGGCCCAAAACCGACAGGCCAGAAAAGGCCCAGAAAAGCATGTACAACAGTGATGAATCAATAGAACCTAAAATAAATCAGAAACAAGCATTAGGATATTGACACTGATAATGCATGGCTTCATTAAATCCCAGCAACATTACTTCACAGACTGCATAGACTGCAGTCTGTGCATTAATCTGTGCCTGGTTGACACATTAGGTATAGCCACAGATATACCACAGGATTTATACCTACAAGAGGGCAATGCCTTAGTGGTTAACGTTGAGCAATTAATAAAAAGGTTGTAAATTTGAGTCCCAGCACTGCAAAGTTTCCACTTGGGTAAGGCCTTTAACCTTTAGTGGCAAATGAGTGAATGAAAACTGACCACGTGGATATATCTGGTAGATGTCCAAATATATGTGCAAGGTATGTGCACCTAATAAAAGTGTAATTTATATCTAAACATATAATATGCAGTAAAGATTGTGATGATGTACTTTGGCCAGTGTTAAATGGGTAGAAGAAGGCAATGATGAGGTTGATGAAGACAGCCAGGTTGAATGAGATGGAGCCCCAGACTGACATTCGACCTGAGAACCAGTACAGCACTGGCATACCTTGGAAAAAAAGAGACCAATGAGTACAGACTTTATACCAGTTCTACATTACAAATGTGCAGCATAATTTAGTCAAAATTGTACAAAAACCCTGCTATGAAACATCTGCATTGGTCTTTCTGCTATTTTATTATGTTAATATGCTGTATTGCAGCTTAATTCTTAATATGCATGTCTGGTACCCCTGCTGAGACCAGTATGATTAAAATAAATGTGCGGGAGCCAACTTGATGAAAAAAAGGTTACTGTGTCAGAATATCATACTTACCTACTTAAATCCCCTAAATCTTTAAGAAAATTGTTAACTCATGTTTAACTCAGCATATTCTCTAGGCAAGATTAAAAAGTAAGAAAATACTTTTGCACAATTCCTAAAGTTATATAGGTACAGTGGAACCTCGGATTGTGATTAATGCGGTTTGCGAGTGTTCCCCAAGACGAACAAAGATTTTTAATAAAAATTTGACTTTAAAAACAAGCAAGTCTTGGTTTACAAGTACGGAGTATAATGTAGCACACATGCTCTTCTTGTTTTGACGCCGAGTGTCACGTGATCACAACTGAGCCAACGGTTTTTCTCTCTCTTGCGCTGCGGAATTATGGGTAATCGTCTCCCCTGCTCGGCCTTAGTGCGCATCTCTCACTGGTATAATCAACATCCGTGCACGCGTGTACTGTTTATTGTATCACTGTGGCCATGTTTGCACGTAAAACATATTTTATTTTGTGTCTGTATGTGTGTGTACAGCGTGTGTGGTCTGTTTATTATAACGTGTATGTGCGCGTGTAAAGCAAAAGCAAGTATCATTAGAAAGGTTAAAGATCCATTTTCTCTCTCTGTATCAGCCTGCACTTTGTGTTTGCGTCATTGGACACCGTGCTCCTTCAACACACACACACACACACACACACACACACACACACACACACACACACACAAAGACCCCTCCTCATTTCGCCTTCACTCACACACACACACACACACACACACACTCTCTCTCTCTCTCTCTGCTCTACACAGAAACACTGCTCTGTCGCCATTCTTTTCAAAGGTAAAGTGAAGGTTAATTTGTTTTATTTTTACTTTACATCAGTGATTCCGTTAGTGTGTCGCTCAATCGAGTGTCGTTAGAGAGATTTCTTGTTAATTTTTTGCCGATAAAACAGTGTTTCCGCTGTGTGTGCATGTGTGTGTGAAACTCAAATAAGAGTGGAGGAAAGGTAACTGTATAAGACGAGAAGAGGGAGAGGAGAGGGGCCCCTTACTTTAGCTTCACACACACAAATACACGGCGCCAGCGCGCACAAACGAAAACACTTATCTGTCGGGATTTATTTGTCCTTTTTTTTTTTGTCCTTTTTTTTTAAAGTGCAGGTTAATTTGTTTTATTTTTACTTTATATTTATATTTACTTTATATATTTATTTATACTTTTATATATACATAAAAAAATTTATTTGGGCTGTGGAACGAATAATTTGAGTTTCTATTATTTCTTATGGGAAAATCCGATTTGTTTTACGAGTGTTTTGAAATACGAAAATCAATTATGTTCATAATCAAAGGTTCCACTGTATATAGTTCCCATAGTTGTTCAACAATATTGTAGACAATCTATTCTTCCATATTGGTTAATTGCTATAATTCAGTCTCAGGTTTTCCCAGAACATTACTGTAAGTGTTTCAGAACTGCACAGAGGAAACAAGACAGAACTAGTACATACTTCGTAGCTTCTTCTGCCATTCCATCTCATTATGCAGGAAGGAGGTTTGCTCAAAAAAGTTTGTGACCTTGCTGCCCTGCTCATCAAGCTCCGTGGTGTTGAAGACACGGAACTTGGACTCTTCTGTCAGGTATTTACAGATGGGGTGGATAGGATACACAATTTGCTCCATGCTGCGATCCTCACGAACTATCTGATGTAATATGCAATAGTCATATAATGTTTAATTAACCCAACTGTAAATGAGTTACACAGTAAGCAAGAGGAAAATGCTTGATGGAGTTCAGAAAAAGCAAAAGGTAAAGAGGAACCTCAATCTGAGCAGTGCGCTTGGCGTAGTACTCCAATGGATCCTCCTCTTTAACTGCTGCTGGAGCTGATGATTTCAGCATATTGGAGAACCCGGTGTTGTTTAGACTGAGCTACAGAAAATGCACGAATGTAGTCATTAGCACCATTTGAGTGAGAAATATGTATTTTACTTACCTTGATGATAAAAAGCTAAAAATCTTCCTGTCATTTAAAATGCTTACCATAGAAGAGATGCCCTCTTCAAGCTCTTCTTTTGACTTTTTTGGTGGTTTCAACAGGGTAAGAAGAGTCTTATTGTGTCGTCCCAACTATATAGAATTTAAATTCTCAGGGTTAATAGTCTGAAGAACATTCAAGAAACCAAGTTAAAGTACAGTACATACAGTAGTACCTCGGCATACAAATTGAATCCGTTCACAGAGGCTAGTACTTAAGGTGAAAAATTCATATTGTGGCTTATTTTCTCATAGGAAATAATGTAAATGCAGATAATCCGTTCCAATAATCCGTTCGATATTTAAATGATAAATATGTGAGGTGGGACGCTCGTATACCAAGGTACCCCTGTAATTGGTCAATAGTTTACCTGTAGTGCCAGGATGTAAATGTTGTGGCCAACTTCCCTGGGTGACACCTCAGAATCCTCACATTCAATCTCCTGCAGATAAGCCTTCTTTATCACTTCAACCTGTTGGCAAGTAAAGACACAAGATGAGTTGCTGTATTTCAGATTGCAGATCTTTGACTCTCTGGCGCACAACCAAGTAGTGGACTGACCAGCTCACGAGGTCGAAGGTTAATCAGAATCCTCTCTGCATTCTCACTGTCATGGCGACTCTCCATTAGAGCAAGTAAAAGCTTTGAGGCATTGTCCTGCAAACAAACACATTATTATAAAATGCATTAAAAATGAAGAGACCATGTATCATCTTTGTCAAGAATCCTTACATATATCGAATGTATTTGTAGGCAAATTTTAGGTTTTGTACAGGGGTTGGACAATGAAACTGAAACATGAACTGAAAATGAACACTGACCAGTTTAGTGTTTGGGGTTTCAAGGCTAAATTTGACCAGCCTGGTGGCCAATCTTCATTGAGTGCACATTCCACCAGTAAGAGCAGAGTGTGAGTTTTTAATTAACAGAGTAATAGCACAGCTTTGCTTAAAATATTGCAATGCACACAACATTATGAGTGACATATCAGAGTTTAAAAGAGGACTGTCTGTGACCAAGACAGCAAGTCTTTGTGATGTATCAAGAGCCACGGTATCCAGGGTAATGTCAGCATACCACCAAGAAGAACAAACCACATCCAACAGAAGTAACTGTGGACGCAAGAGGAAGCTGTCCGAAAGGGATGTCCATGTGCTAAGCCAGATTGTATTAAAAAAACATAAAACCACAGCGCCCAACTCACTGCACAATTAAATGTGCACCTCAACTCTCCTGTTTCCATCAAAACTGTTCGTCGTGATCTCCAATGCCAAACATCGCTTTCAATGGAGCCAGCAGTGAAAATCTTGGGCTGTGGACAATTTGAAACATGTATTGTCATCTGATGAGTCCACCTTCACTGTCTTTCCCACATCCAGGAGAGTTATGGTGTGAGAAGCCCCAAAGAAGCATACCACCCAGACTACCGAACCATTCTGGAGGACCATGTGCACCCAATGGTTCAAACATTCGTATCCTGAAAGTGGTGCTGTATATCAGGATGATAATGCACCAATACACACAGCATACTGGTGACGGAGTGGTTTGATGAACATGAAAGTGAAGTTGAACATCTCCCATGGCCTGCACAGTCACCACATCTAAATATTATTGAGGACTTATATATATATATATATATATAGAAATGATATATTATATATATTATTATACACTTTTGGAGGAGCGAGTCAGGAAACATTTTCCTCCACCAGCATCACATAGTGACCTGGCCACTATTTTGCAAGAAAAATGGCTCAAAATCCCTCTGGCCACTGTGCCTTGTATCGGTCATTCCCAAGATGAATTGATGCTATATCGACCGAAAAAAGGAGGCCCTACACCATACTAATGAATTATTATGGTCTAAAACCAAGCATTTCAGTTACATTGACCAACTCCTGTATGTGAATTTATAACATTTCAAATTTGAATTTATAACACAAGAAGCCAGAATTAGTGTAACTGTTCATTTTTTTCGTATTGTAGGTGCAGTTATACAGCAGAGAGTTACCTTAAGCTGAAGCACCAACTCCATCCGATAGCGACACAGAGGGCTGATGTCATTTAAAATCAATGCAGTGATAATGTCAATGCCATTGCACTCGTGGGTTACAATGCAAGTCTTCAAGCAGAATGAATAGAGAAGTGAAATCAATACAGATAAACATTTGTGCTTATTCATACAAAAATTAACCTTACTTAAAGTAAATGTATTTAGATAGTCAGGCACTCTATGGTTAATTGTCTGACCTGGTTTTCATGGCATGGTCCCTGACAATACTCTGTAAGTGTCTCTAGGGTCTGTGTGATCAACTCCACATTGTTCTCATTGATGTAGAGACCTAATAGACCCAAGCCCCCTGTAGTGCTCCCACACATGATGTCCAAGAACTGGAGTGTCTCACAAACCAGGTTATAATTTGTCTTGTTGTTCTGATTGCGAAGGAAACTCTGAGGCAATACAGTATTAGTGGAATTAGTATAGAATTATATTTGAACAAACTTACAAACAAACCTGTATGCAAAATGTTAAGCAACAAGCCACCATAAAGAACAAATGAAGTGGGAGGCTAACCTGTAGATCATGGTTGTGGTTTTCACAAAGCAGCTGAAGGAAGCGTAGAATAGGCTTCATGATCACGACTGAGGGGCCCATCTCAGTGTCCACCTCCTGCTGCTCAGCGTGGTTAGCAGGAGCCAGGGCAATGGTACTCTGGCCATATTGGTCCATTTCTCCTGCTGAATACATTCCGCCGGTCCCTAGAACAAGAGACAGTGTTTAACAAAGCTTTAGACTTTCACTCGCTGACATTTATTATGTAAAAAAAAAAAAAGTAAAAAATCAGCTTGCGTGACACTAACGTGAGCATGTACTGTATGATTTAGGAGTTTGATTTGGAGCATACCCTTGGTCTCCATTGCACTGTATACTGATTACAGCCATAGTTCAATCAGACTATGACTGCAAATTAATCTCTCCTGCCATACAGATCAAATTTAACATGAACATCGTGATCATCAATTAAGATGATCCTCTTTACCACTGTTCTAAATAAACCACACCAATCCAATATGCACATTATAAGCCCTCAAACAGCATAGCATGTGAGTATGTGATTAATACAATCTCTTCATAACAACACACTTGTTTCTGTGCATTTTTACCTGCTTCCATATCTTTTTCATCTTTGGCTTTGTTGCTCATTTCCCCCACATTGACTGATGTAGTGGCTTTGACATCCATCTGTGCAGTTCTCATATGATCATTGAGGACCTTAAAAAATTTCTCAGACTTGTTGTCCCCCATCATCAGTTTGTAGAAAGAGTTCTAGAGTAAAAAAAAATAAAGCTTAAAATAGGTTTAGTCATTATTAATGCTGAAGAAACTGAAAGCTAGCATCACAGGGTCAGCGATTATGTGTACACTATATGAACACCTGTATTTCTGTGTTGCCTCCCTCTAGCAGACAGATGGCTAGCTGGATGCTCTCTTGAAAGATTCTTTCATTTTTGCTGCTCGTAATGATGTCTGTAAATAGTTTTGTTCCACCTTCTCTATCCAGACGACACTGTATTGCAGCCACAGCAGACCAGTCTCTCTCAGCTTCTCCACCTAGTATAAGCACACACACAAACACACCTCACATTCCAAATGTGGTACTGTACATTTTCTGATTTTAGACTTTAATCAGCAATTAAAGGAGTCACAAAGGTCATGGCGCAGGGATAAATACAGTATATCTTCAATTCAAGATATTACTCTACTTAGTATACATTATTCATAGCTACAATATTTAATACAAAACTGCAACAAACCTCCAGCTCCATGTTCAGCAAGATCAGTTTTCATGGTCTTTTTGTTAAACAGGTAATTTTGCAACAGCACCTTTCTCAAGGTAATGCCCTATAAAAATGAACATTAACACTAATTAGTGGATAAACAGTGGAAAATAAATTCTGAAACACAACAAAATCATAAACCAAAACATACATAGTTATATACTACCTTAAAATCAAAGGGTTATAGGACAAATAAGAGAGACAGTAAATGGTTTACCAAACAACCCACTTCTTGGCCTTAATAAAACACTCATTTAAAGTCCCATTAAAATCTGACAGTAGCTAAAGTCCTAAGACGCAATGATATACACATTCATTTAAATGACTGTTAGGTACTTGTCAATGATTGCTTAACTCTTATTACACATAACAAAAACCAGCCATGTTCAAAATCTTTTGGAAATGTACTTCGTGCTTTGTCATCCAACCTTCTCATCAAAATCTATGTTGCGGATTAACATCTCCTGTAGAGTCTTGAGGACCTTGATGCAGAGGCTCTCATCATTGCTCATCAGGACTTTGGTGTGCTGAATAAGTCTGGTGGATAGACAGAGAGTACAGGAGAGCAAAAACTTTATGTCTGTCCCTCATTTTAAAGATACAGTGGTACTTTATGTCTGGTAGCTGATTAAAACTTTGTTTGCATCAGAGGAAAGCAAAGCAAAGCAAGTTTACATATTTTTTGTGTTTTTTTTTTTTTTCATTTTGTGCAGGATTTAGTATAGACATAATCTGCATTTACATTATATATTTTATTTAAAAAAAAAGACATTATCTGTATTTCCATTATTTCCATTGGGAAAATGCGTTTCGCAAAGACATGACTCAATGTTTTGCGTAAAACCATCCTACACAGAGGTTTTCACAGACTGGGTCACATAGATTGTACAAATCCTATGCCAGGTATGAACACATGTGCTGTAAATTTTTTACATTATTAATCATCATTTTGATGAAGATATGTCTCACTTGGAAATGAAGCCTCCGGATTCACAGCGGTTGCGAGCATCAGAACCCTCTAAAAAGAGCAGCTCAGGCTGGTGGAGGACGTCCACTAATACAGACAGCTCTGCATTAACCAGTGGCATTAACCGATCCTCCAGTGTGTGAATGACATCCTACAGTATGAGAGCAAAAAATCAGTCTCTACCATTTTTAAAAAAAATCTTACTTCTTTAAAATGGTTTTTTACTCTAATTAGACTACATACAGTTATATACAAACCTGCAGCTTCTCAATGATATTCTTATAGTCCCATGGGTTGTTGGGGCCGGTGGGTCGTGTCGATCGCATGTTACTCTTGTAGTTGAGGGCTGCACGAGCCAGAGCATTCACTGAACTGTTGCTCAGCATCACATTAACAAGGGCCTCTAAATCCACAGGCAAGCAGATGGATCGGGTCTTTGCTATAGAGAGACATTTTTTTAAATAAAAAAAATTAGAAATGCTGTATTTTATACACGTCCCAGTCAAAAAGCATTGCACAACAAATGCAACAAAAGCATTGGGTCTTGACCAACTGAAGCAACTTTAGATCATAACACTGTCCCCACAAGGTTTTGTTGTACAGTGGAATCTTGGATTGAGAGTAACTCGCTCTGCGAGCGTTTTGCAAGACCAGCAAAATGTTTAGCTTAATAATCGAGGGAGGTATTGTTATATAAGAGTAGTACGCATGTGCTTTGTCTGCCGGGCGTCAGATGCTGCAGAGTAGCCGCCTCCCTGCTCTGTCAGAATTCTCTTCAAAGGTAAAGTGCAGGTTGTTGTTTTTTTATTTTTACTTTATCTTTTGTATTAATTATTTTTATGAATAATTTGGGTTGTGGAATGAATCGTCAGAGTTTGCATCATTTCTTCATCAAATTCTCTTTGATGTACAAGCATGATTCTGGAATGAATTATGCTCGCAATCCAAGGTTTGACTGCAGGCACTTGGCATCACCTCATCTGCCTCCCTTCTTATCCTGATCTTATCACTCTGGAACAGAGTTAATCTTGACTCATCAGACCACTAGACCTTTTTCCAATGCTCTACAGTCCTTTATATATGTTCCATAGCAAATTAAAAGCTTTTTTTACCCAAATAGCCTCACCAATAAGTGGCTTTCTTAAGGCTACACAGCTGTTTAATATGGTTTAGCTAGCATCACATTATTTCACACACTGCATCAGTGCGGGTTAAATAACTTGGTGCCAGCTTAACCATATTAATCACTGGAGTAATTATCCAATGAAAGACTCTTAATTATTTACTTCGTTAAATCCAGGGTTGGTGCCTTTTTTAGGCCAGGCAGTGTTTTTTTTTTTTTTAAACATAAAAATAAAAAAAATATTTATTATCCACTGTTTAAAGTGATAAAGGTGAAAAATGTAACCAGAGAATTTTTTTCATTGTAGCTAAATATTTTTTTTTGCGTCAGAACAAATAGCCCTTCTATACCAGTCACAGCCAGAGTTCGAATGCAGCTTTCTACTAGTCCCTTTTGCTGGGCCTGAAGCCAGGAACAGTCCATTAGGCGCATGGTAGACTGCAGCAACTTTGTCACCATATCATAATGAGCCTGGAAATAAACAGATATAAAAACATACAATATTAATAATTTAATATTCTAGTTAGTATGTGCGTCTTAGGCTGCTATTATTGCAATAATTTCTTCTTTTATTTTTACTTTTATCATTGCAATTATTTCTTATTCTTCTACAAGTTATTATATCTCTTCTTTTTTACTGAAAAATGCAGTTATTACTGATGGAAGAGACATGGACCAATCTCTCCCAAAGTCTTTCGTCATGTATCCCTTAAGTGTGCACACACCCCCACAAACTTACATCAAAAACATTCAGCTTGACAGTCTGATTCCTGATGACAGATATACTTGGGATCTGTCCCATTTTCATGTTCTAAATTTAAAAAATGCTGGTCAAAAATAATTAACACCTTTAAAAAATGCCCTAAACTTGCCTATTTCAAGAGACTTTGGGCGTGAGGTATCGTAGGGTAGACATGCACACACTGAGCAATAAGGGAAGGCCAATTAACCTAATCTGCATATTTTGGACTTCGGGAGGTAACAAGAATACTCAGGAGAAATCCACAAAGCACGGGGAGAACATGCAGCCACCATGCACACTGACCCAAGGCAACCCAACAAATTATGCAAAAAAAGTATAAATCATAAGATTTGAAAAGCACTGGCTCACCTGCAGAGAGGCACTGTTTTCAGAGAAAGGTGAGCTGAAGAACGCGTTTATAGTATCCAGCACAACCATAATGACATACTTCTCCAGCACTGGGTCTTGTAGCCGCTTTTCACGGTTAATACACATCTAAAAGACAAAATATACTATCTAAAGACTAATCAAAATCCTTCAACAGCAGTTCAAAACCAAAAAATTTATAAGAAATGATGACAGCTAATGTGGGTTATTCAAGGTTTGATTTAAAGTGTCTTACCCTAGCCATGTCTATCAGAAAATTGTCAAACAAGTTCCATATGTGATTGCTGGTATAGATCTCCTTCATTTCCACTTCTGTATCCACGTAGCAGTGGTTCACAAAATTTACATATGCAATTTTCACCTGAGACACAAAAAAAGCAATAGTAAAGAGTAAGCAACTACACTGTCTATCCTCAACTAACTCTCCATACCGTACATACATACATATACTGCACATCTACATCAATTAGGGTTAAATAACATGCTGCCAGCAAAACCATATCAATTAGGGATAGACTGCCCAGCCAAAAAAAAAAAAAAGTCACCACCTAGATTTAACTAAGTTAAAAGTTAACAAATATTTAAAAGGCGTTTATCATATAGTTACTTCAATGATTTAACCCTTACTGATGCAGTATGTAGCTTCTCATTTCTTAAACAACTATGTCAGAAGTCATGTCCTGTGGTCATGGCAAATAAACATGGCTGTTTCAGAAGGGTCAAATTATTATCCTGCATCAAGCAAAGAAAGCACCTAAAGAAAATCTTTAACTGTCCAGTTTTGGGTGAGTCTGTGCCCATGATAGCCTCAGATTTTTGTTCTTGGCTGAAGTGGAACCTGATATGGTACTCTGCTGCTGTAGCCATCCACTGTAAGTTTCAGTTGTCTTCAACAGTTTTTCTTTAAGTTGTCCTGAGCATTCTGAGGTTGTTCACTATGTTTGTAAAGAGTGATTAGTTGAGTTCTATACTACAGTATATACTGTTGTTCCTGGCAGCCAAAACCAATGTGGCCTTTTTCACACTACTGTGTGTAAACTGTAAAAACTGTCGTGTGTGAAAGGGAAAAAAAGATCAGCAGTATCATTCTCGCATTTAACAGTTTCCTGCCTCGATCAGGTGAAAGGAAAAATTGCAACATCTGGCTTCACATGTTTTCCACAGAAAGCCTAATCCAATCAAATATTTCTAATGTGGCTTGAAATAGTAACATTGTTATACATGTAAGATGTTATGCAGTACATGAAGCCATGTTACCTCAGTGATGCAGTCCTCGTGTGTGACGACCCTAATAATGTCCTCCAGGGGCAGCAGTGAGGTGCATTTGATCTCAGTGTAGACGTTTTTGCCCTCAGCACATGCAGCCAGCAGCTCCACCAGTGAAATATGGTAGCGCAGTGGGCTTTCCTCCTGCACCCCCTCTCTAGCCTCAATCATCAACTCCAGCATTTTACCAAAAGACTTAGTATCATTGTAGAAGACTACTACATCATCACCTGAATTTGATAACTGCAATATTGAGCAAGAGAAAAACATCATTAGATGTGTTTCATTATATTAAATGGATTTCTCACTTAAGGAGAGGGATCTTAACATTTCTTAAGAATATTCTGCGTTATTGTCAGTGTTTAAAGCTGCATTTATATTATCAATAGTTAAATCTAGAGGCATCTTGACATTTGAGTGTACAATTACTTTCACTTGATATCCTATAATGTATTGTACAATGGCACTGTTCTGAATGAGATCCTTTTAAAGCAGTAACAGATAATTGGATGATTAATCTTAAGAGTTACAGTATATTGGCTGGTTTATTAGATGCACCTTCCTTACACCAACAAATAGTGTCGTTTTTATCAGAATAACCCATCATATGTCATCTTCAAGCTATGCAATTTATGTATCCTCTTCCTCCGTTGTGAAAACATTCTGCTCATTCAGCTTATGCTCATGGACTGACTTACTGAAGTGATGTTAGGAGTCTATAGTGATTGTACGGTGGACTTATCCCTTGAGCACTGGCAAAGTGATTATTTAGCAACATCGAGTAATTTCACAGCTACAAGGTTCACCTATACCACATGTGATGGGTAATACATGCAACTACAAGGAAGGTATACCTAATAAATTGACACATGATTAGACATTAAATACAACAGTCTTTACATTTTAAAAACCTATATACAAGCTTGCTAACATGAAAAATGAGATTGTACGTCACTTGTTAACCCATACCTCTGTCATAATCATATCTTGGCATTTCTTTACATACTTCCCCTCAGCCTTGATAATGGTGTGCAGGAAGTTGAGGTATTGCACATGGCGCCCATGAGTGGCCAAGCATTTCATGAAGTGATGTAGGACGTTCTCACCAACTTCTGAGCAAAGCTGGTAGTTATTACAGAAGATATGTTGCACTGTTTCTGCTTCTAGAACCTTTTAAAGACAAAAAAAACTCAGAATTTTTGCATGCTTAGTTATCTGTTAGTTATCTGTTACTTCTCTATTTGATATATAGCCTATAATTTCAGCTTACTCCAGGGGTAAGAAAGAGGTTAAGGTGTTCATGAAGGAGAGTTTGATTTTCTTGGTTTCCAATGCAGAACCTTTGCAGGAAAACGTGAGTGAACTTAATGATCTCTTGCATTTTCTTGTCAGTCTGTCAATAGAGAGGACCATTGTGACAACAGGCATAAAAGAAAGGATTGATATGTTTTGTAAAGAATTTCCCATCAAACATAACAGACACACACTATACATTACCTCAATAACTTATCTTTAATAAATGATTTAAAGCAAGGTTGCAATTCCATAGAAGAATGAAATACTGTGATATACTGTACACAGTACGACTACTTACCCGATCATAAGGGACCTGCAGCAGGTCCAACATGACCTTATGTGCACCCATGTTTTTCAGAAGCCTTTGTTGCTTCTTGAACACCCCAGAGTTACACATTTTATTTAAGCGCTCCAGGATCTAAATTGGGAAAAATAGTTGATTTCAATTTAATACATAGAATTTTCTCTCATAGGGCAACTATAAACCAACATACAGTACCTTCAACTGCACCTGTTATGCAAAATTAACTTTTTAATCATTTTTCGACATACTATACAATACATTCGTCTCCATGTGTGTGTGTGCAAACAAAACACATGAGTAAAAAAACAAAACAATTCCTGCTTTCTGTCCCTTTTTACATTTTTGTATTCTCTGGCATGGCTTGGCAGTAGCTCATCAGGTACAATAAAGCATGATCTGAGAATTATTTAAGCTGGAGCCTTAACTTCAATTAGTAGTTCAACAAACCTCCTTGACATTTTGATAGCTTTCATTGCTCTTCTCAAGTTTTTCTTTGGAAGGACCAGGTTCAGCACTTTCGGTGGAGGCCTAGGAAAAACAAATTCTTCCATTTACAAAAACAATTGTACTTCAATCAGAGGAGTATTGGAATAATGTGGTTAAACCTGGCAAACCAGTTGGCATGTAAAAAAATCACCTTATCATCTTTTTTATCTTTTTTTTCCTCTTTGTCCTTCTTTCCATCCTTGTCTTTTTTTTCTTCCTTGTCCACCTTTCCCTCCTTGTCTTTTTTCTCCTCCTTGTCTTTTTTCTCTTCTTTGTCTTTTTTATCATCCTTGGCCTTTTTCTCTTCTCCGTCTTTTTTCTCTTCCTTGTCTTTTTTATCATCCTTTTTATCTTTCTTCTTATCTTTCTTCTTGTCTGAGCCGCTTTTTTTGACAACCCAGAGCTCAGACTTCTCCACTATGGTGCGCAGACGTTCCAAATCGAGTTTAATGGCCTTGTAGTTGTCCACATCCTGCTCAGAGATTAGAAGCTGAACCTAATGCAAAAACATAAAAAAGTTATTAGTTCAAAATCTACTTAGGTAGTAGTGAACTGTTAGCCAAATGATGCCTTTATTTTATTTTGTTCAGAAAGTTTGGTGTGTCATTGTGACTTGCCTGTTTAAACGTCTGAAGGACTTCCTGTCTCTGGCTAAAATGTTTGAACAGCAGTTGCAATGCCCCAGAAACCAGTGGAGGGTAATCATGCATCATGAGATGGGTGAGGACACGCAGAAACATCCGTCCCCCCTCATCATCCACTTCTAGTATGCTGTTTGCTTTGCTAAAGTGGAGCAAGTCCAAGCAAGCTAATCAGAAGCAACTTAGTCTTCTAGCATAATGAACATTGCTCAGCAATAATGAGGAAAAATGAAGACTATTCACCACATACCCAACTCCAAACATGGCCTCGGCCTGTTCCCCTATGAGCTGTAGGTTCATTGTTGCTGAAAAGAATCAATCCATGCAAAAATATTATTCTTTTTTGTTTGTTTGTTTGTTTGTTTGTTTGTTTGTTTTTTGACAATAATGTGTTATTTGTTTTAACAATATATTTTTTTAAAAATCACATACCTGCATTCTCTACTGCTGATGTTGCATCAGCATCTGCCATGGGATACACCTCCACAAATTCCTTCTTAAAGACGGAGAGCAGGAACGACAGTCTGTAGTCCAGGCGCACATTCAGGATAAACTACACAGAAGAATCAATATGAGATTAGAGGTTCTGATTCTACTGGCCTTAAACAAGTGTGGATGAAACAAGAACTTCAACCTGTAAGATTTCCAGTATCTTCAGTTTGGTGTCCATGACTGTGATGTCCTGGTTGTCAATGCTGTCCTTAGTGCGAGTCTGGCCATCCATACCAATACTGCCACCGGTAAGCATCATGGACTGCTTTTTGCTCAGCACCATGGTGGACATCATCTGGCCCATTCCATGGATAGAGCGCCGAATATTCTTAGCTGAGATGGGGGGGAACACACCATATCCTATGTGAGTAGCCTGATGCTAGGGGTGTTCACAGGAAATAATGTACAGTATTTATCTATATGAATACATTTCCGCCTTTATCTCAACAAATTAAAATACCTTATATTAATGAATGTTTATTACAAGTTCAGGTTAATAACCTAGTAAATTAAGTTTTTGCCCAACCTCCAAAAATGATAGCGATAGTAAACAGCTTACATTTGACTACATCTGTCTACTGACAATCACATCACTAGTTTAACTGTTTAACTGCACTAGTTTAACTGCACATAACTGTCAATTAATCTACAGGAAACTTACATATCCTTATTCATCCTTATTTCTCTCATTTCCTGTAGAGAAACAAGTTCAAGCTCATTTAAAAAAGCTCATGATATATAGTACTGTGCAAAAGTCATGAGCCCCTAATTTCTTCATGTTTTCGAAGTAAAACATTTGTTCCCATTTTTTTCATTTAATGAACATAATTACATTTAATTTAATTTGAAGAAATGAGGGATGGCTCAAGATGTCTGCAGAAATAGAGCTCATTAATAAAAATAATCAGAAATTGAATAAAAGTTGTCGGATAACTTTAGATTCATCATGTTAAAAAAGAACTCACTCAGAATCACTACTATCATTACTAAGCTACTGGCACCTGACTGCAGTGATGTGTCAGAGTAATAATGGCTGCTGGCCAACTACAAAGGACTGTTTTTTTAAAATGACTGTTTTGTAACAACATAAGAAAGATACAGCATGAACTCTTAGACCACTCCTGGGATTTAGGAAAATCAACCCTAAGCCCTTCTGAACTTACTTGCATTTGAAACCATTGGTTTTAGTACTTACTGTTGCCATCTTCAGTGAAAGTAGGAGGGACCACAGCAGGGTTGGGAATGCAGTCAATGATGCCCAGAAGTGTGCGTGTCAGTCGTAAAAGCTCAAAGAAGCTGTAGAAGCCAAAGTAGATAAGATGTCGGGCAAGACTCACCACCTGAGAAAGGATACAATGTGGAAACATGGAAATCAATGATAACAATCTAGATGTCTAGTGTAACTCTATACACATGAAACAGGAAGTAGAAGTACCATGTTAAATGTATTACAGTAATAATCGACTCTATCGGAGTTGTACCTCATATGTTAATTTATTTTTCTCTCCATCAGCAAAAGGCAAGACATCATTAAGGACATTGTTGAGATACTCCTCCATAAAAGCCATGGTGTTGGCAAACTTGTTCTTCTTGTTATCTCTTGAGTAGTCCATATGAGAATCATAACTAGAACAAATATAGAAATTTAGATTTAAATCAAACATCCATCTTTATAGTCTTTAACATTTTCATGAGTGGTTTGTTCTAGTGTTTTGCTCACTCTTGCTCAGTGACTAGATGTACATATTAAATGTACTATACACAGAATGTGCAATACCATGAGGGGTGCACATTACAGTATATTGCAATATACAGTACATATGATACACAAAAATATCTGATCATAACTAATGATGTAGGAATTATGTGCAAGTGCTCATACTCCTTGATGCTTATGGAGGTGGGGATCTCACTCCAGAGGCGTGCAAATTTAACAGGAGTCACAAGCTCTTGGGGGTCGCGGTCTACATGGCCGTGCAGCATGAGTCTACAGAAAGATGCTCGCAAGTCATAAGGAAGAGACTCATCCATCATGCAGAGCAGAATCAGCTCCACATCCAGATACTTTGAGATCTCATCGATTGCCAGATACTGACGGTCTGAACACATCTGAGCATATAGCTTCAGCTGATATCTAGAGGAGAAAAGATCAGGTCATTCACTACTGTGAGCCATAAAATAAAAGGCATAAAATATTTTTTTATTTTTCTCCATTTCTCTTTCAGTAAGGAATACCTGTAGTATGTCAGCACACTCTGATCATGGGTATTTCCTTGTCGTGCCTCATGTGCAAGTTGCCGAATGCTTTTCTGATGGGTCTCATTGGCTTTATCAGTCCAAACCAACCATACCTCAATCTCCTCGACATAGTCCTCTATATAGCCAGGCATGTGATGGTTCACCTTTGCAGGACGTCGCCTGCGCATATATATATATATACATATAAACTTGTGTTTTGTTTAAATCAAACACACATCTACCAACTGATACAGTTATATTTCTATGATCTGTCAAAATAGTACCGCATTTTCTTCCATGCTTGTTCTTATTTTTTCAGCTTTTGAGGAACTTACTCTGTTTTAATAAGAATATCCTGGTTATTGGGATCTAGCACACATTTGCAGATCAGCTCCTGTGTCACTGGGATGGCAACATAATTTGATACACACAGGTCTGACAAGTAATCCAGAAACCTAGAGCAAAACCACATTGTTAGAAAGACCTTCACAATATAGTCACACATTTACATTAAGCCATTACCGATATAATCCAGTTCAAAACCAGGATTAGATTACGTGTCCAACCCATTTTCACGAACTGATCCAATCCGAAAAGTGAAGTCCAATCAGATTACTTTTGAACAACTGGGCCCTAGAATTCACATTTTAGCTGACCATATCAGGTTCCTCCTTTGTTAATCAAGAACAGGAAGCTGAAGCTATTATCAGTACAGACTCATGCAAACTGGACATTAAGAGATAGACAGCTGTGCAGAAAACCTGCATAAATTAGCAGGTGGACAGAGGTTCCTAATAAAATACACAGTATTTCATATAGATGCAAGTACTGTATGTATAGATGCAAGTATGTGAACATAATTAATTGAACCCTTTATCTGATAAAATGTGCAGGGCATATTAAAAAAAAAAAAACATCTTCCTATTATTTGTTGTCAGGTAACATGAGGAACGTACACATGCCTTGATTTTTGGAGGGTGCACCATTTGTTTCTGCACAACTGGGCTATTTATGTGATATAAAGATATTTTGAAAAGAAAAGGATTAACAGTAGATGTTAATCAATATAACACAAGCAAACCTTTCAGACACATACTGTAATCTCCATCTATAATAATTAATAATAATAATCTATAACAACAGCTTTTCCTAAATATCACTAAAATGCACTTTTGGAACACCATTTCTCCTATTAAATTAATAAACTGAAATTAACTGTAAATTAAAATTAATTACAATACAACCACATTATTATTATTTTTTTTTTATTTCATGCAGACAAATTGCAAAACAGAAGGAAATTTTGCTCAGAGAAAAAATGCAAACTGTATACTATCATCATGGTGTACTATTATCATCTTGGAAAAAAACGAGCACTACTGTAACAGCACTAACCTGGGCTCTCTGTTCCTGCGCACCAGGTTAACGAAGGTCTCAACCTCAGTTTTAGTGATGTGTTTCTCCAAAAGCTTGCGGTTGTTATGCAACAGGGCTGTGATTGTGTCCTCAGCCAGAATGTCATAGCCGATCTGAGACTGCATTAACCCAAACTGCTTGGCTATGTCCTCCTAAAGACAGGAAGAAAAAGGATCCAACTTGACGCTATTTCATGTCAAGTGATACTCACTGCTATGGTTGACGGTCGCCAGAAGGTAAATGTTAGAACATTCTTTAACAACAACACTTTAACTCCTTATTTTTTGTTAAAATAGTATATACTCTATAGTATTGTGTATTGTGTATAGCGCTGATTATATAATTACTGTAAAGATTACATAGTACTGTTTTGTGTGTTTATACCTGGTTTTTGCGGTAATCCTCCTGGGAGTGGCGGAGGATTCTGTAGCACAGCCGCAGCATGTACTGATATGGTGTATTCTTCTGATCTGCCAGTTCCTCCAGCTTCAACAAAGGGGGTTCTTCTCCTCTTTCTTTAAATGGAGTCTTAATGATCCCAAATATCTAAATTTAAAAGGGACAAAAAGGTTACAACATCTGATCTAATGATGAACAGCGGACATACAATATGACTAAACCAAATTAATGTCTATATACACATTTTTGTCTAATTTGTCATTTGTAACTCTGCAGTATCTCTGTACAGTGGCATGCTGCACACTTCTCGGACATAACACCTGTTTGATAATATGCTGCTCCCGCATTAGCTTCTGCCTCTCACGGTTGGCTTTGATCATCACCACATCCAGCACAGGCTGCCCGGTGTTCAACTGGTCCACCACAAAAAACACCAGATCTTCCAGCAACTTAATGGCATACCTACACAATGAAATATCAGTCATTTAAAAAAGGAACAGATAAAAGCTAGCTGGTGTTCCTGTGTTTTTTTTTTTTGCAGTGTACTGAGTGTCGTTGTAGAGTCTACATGGAGACTGAATGCTGAATGCCTATACTTCAAAAGTGAGATTGGTTTTTCTATGGTTTTAACATGTTCATCATTTTTGATTTAGCATTTTAGCTTTAATGTTTTTACTTGACCTCCTATCATTTGGACTGAGATATCCAGCAGTAAATTTCTCCACAACTGTGCACAACATGGCACTGGCATCATTAGCAAAGTCCAGATCTCGAATCTCCATGGTGGGCACTGAGACAATGGCAAATGCCTCTTTGTCCTCTTTAGTGGCACATGTTCCCAGCTATAAGAGAAGAAAAAAGAACTATAAACACATCGCATTAGAGCTTAGAAACAAAAATTGTGTTGACAGAAATGTATTTCCTACAGTTTAGCTTTCAAAAGAACTCAAAAAATGTTGCAATGGTATAACTTATAAGAATTAAATTATTGTCATGAATAACCCCCCCCTACTCCGGTAGAATTAAATATTCTCACCATCAGGCGAATGGGCCTCTCTTCATCAATGTCTATAGGCACATTAGTGCTCTGGATCCATGTGTTCGTGCACAGATGTCGGAAACGTACATAAGAGTTTCTGTTAGGAGGAAAACAAAACATTTGTTCACAAAGCTGCAATTTAAAAACAAAGAGACTTTGAATTTAGGCTATATGATCATAGACTCCTCTTTGTGCATTATTGTTATTTACAGTAGATAGACAGCAACAGAACAGCACCTGGGCACAAATGAGTCAGTCTTCTGCAATGTGGTTGGGTCCAGTTCAAATAAAGATGCAATGTCATTTCCATGAGGCACTGCAACTAGTTGATATTTTATTCGTTCCCCCTGGCTCCTCTTGCTGTTGCGACTGTTGTCCTAAGGATTTGCAAATAATAATAATCATAATCATTTTATGATCATGGCATAAGTGCAAACATGAATTGTGATATGATATGCTTATAATCAGTGTAGGAAGGAGCCTGGCAAAAGGTTGAGCAAAGGTTAAGGTGGTTGAGATCATACATACGATATTTGTATATTGAATTCATATATTAAGGATATTATTAAATAAGGATTAGGGACATTGCTCTGGTATCCAATCTGCAGTCCTTCTTGCATTGGCCTTAAATTTGTAAGTGCAACTAGCAATTTTGACTTTAATCCCACTGAACACCTTTGGAGGGAACTGAAACCACAATTACATGCAAGACCTCCTCCTTTGACGTCAGTACTCAGCTTACTGCTCTTGCAGTTGAATGAGCACAAATCTCCAGAGCCACATTTCAAAGACTTGCGGAAAGCCACCGAAGGGTTATGACAGCAAAAAAAGGGAATAAGTCCATGTTAATGGATTTTGAAAGGGATATGTAACAAGCACATACAGGAGTGATGGTCAGGTATCCACATTTTTTGCCCATATTTTACATTTTCTCAGTAACGCAAAGACAGTTGCACTACCACCATGGGAATCAAAAGTTGGATTGGGTTTTCAGGGTAGTCATGTTGGTTTTCTGTGAGCTCTTAGATAGGGTATCCGTTCTTTAATTATTTTGGACGTTTGGTATTTATTTATCCTTCACGTATCTTTAGTAATTGCTTCATGCTGGTCAGGGTTGGAGTAAATCACTGGTGGGAATCTACCCTTGAAGGGATGCCACACCATCACAGGGTACCATGCTTACACATTCACACACTCAAAAACCTGAAGGAAACCCCAGGCAGACATGCACAGAAACTCAAGATCAAACGGACATAATGCTAGGAAGTCTGCAATTGATTCTATTAACTATGACCCATAATATCAGGGCAGGTATTACATCACACAGGTTAAGTTTGCGCTATGGCCAATGTTCTGTACAGTTTATAGAGGACGTTTTGCTATTTTACATGTTCAACATCTTCGAAGAAAAGCAGTGTATTATCCTTCCTGCAATGCAAACACAACAGTTTAAATAAAAATCAGAAATTAAATTTATAAGGAATGTCATGTGCGTTACCATTAACTTAATTATATGTAGGTAAAATATATCAAACCTTCAATTTCAGCTAAAATCGGGTGACTACCTTATCCTCCTGATCCTTCAGAAGAATTTAGTTTTAATCTTAAATATTGTTTTAAAGCACTTTAGTGAACACTATCCAATCTGGTCACTCCAGCTGTCGTTATTTCACTTTAAACCTGTACTGCTGGCGAAGTTATTTTTAGGAATTGTAGGGGATTCCTGGTGTCAAAATGAGACTGAGGGTCCCTTGTTTCTTACTAAGTCAGGAATCCCCATTTAAGTATTCTAAAAATAGGATTTCAACTGAGTTTTCCGAAACCTTCCTGATAAACAAATTCGCACTGGCTGTATCTCAGCAACCGGACATGAGACAGTTATAAACTAGGTATCAAAATGGAACCTATTGAACCAGGAATCTGAAAATATGCATAACTCATATCATCCAAAATGCAACTTAATACATGATCTTATATGAAAGTACATAAATAAATATCAGTTATCCAGTTGATTGCAATTATCTGATACATATAAACAAACTTACTTCTGTATGTGAATAAAGTAATAATTAACTGTTTTTTTCCAAAAGTATAAGAATAGCAAAGCTTTTTTGCTATGGAATTAACACATTTGGGTTTGAACAAACAAGCCCCCCTATTTTTTAAGTATCAACTATTTTTTACATTGCAACATGTGACAGGTGTGTCTTGTTGCCCAGACGTGCTCTTACAGTTTGGTATAATGAGTCTAAATGTCTAATCTAAAACGTTTACAGAGGTAAAGCGGTGTCACCAACTTAGCTATTGTGTTGCTAGACTTTTTATACCCCTTTCGTTCAAAAAAGCAACACATTTTTTGGACAGGATTTAGCTACTTTCACTAGAGGAGAATATCCATGATTGCCAGTGAACTCACAGGATGCAAGACTTCTACACTATGAGTAAGAAAGGGGAAGCAGCATGTCCAGCCAACAGCAATGCCACTGGCAGAGAAATGAGTGAGCTGTGCATGCACACACCACATCTCCCCATGACTAATCACAAATCCCTGTTTGTGTTGAAGCTTCTTCTTTTTTTGTGTGTGTGTGAATCAAACATAAAAAAGTACAATATAAAATGTTCATTTTGTTATTACAGGATATATATATATATATATATATATATATATATATATATATATATATATATATATATATATATAATATTTATATTCAAATAAAAATGTAATATGTGAGGTTTAAGACAACATTGCTGTTGGATTGTCAGATTATTTCTTTCATCTTTAAACACTGAAGATTGAGGAACAGCTAAAAGCAGCTGTTCGTTTTGAGTGTACAAATATGGCGCCAGACTCCTCTCGCAGTCAGAAAAGGAACCCATGCACACCGGCATCTCTGTCTGCTATTAGTTACTATGTAAATAAATGTGATGAAATAATCAATATGCAAATTAGCATTTGCCATCATTTGCGGACATCTAGTGATTTTTCCTCCCGGCTACTTTAGACTAAAGACAGGCATCGCTGAGGCTATTTTAAAGCTGCCAAAAAAGGGAAAATCAATCAAAGCTATTGCACAAGTATTGGCAGCAGTCACAAACAACAACTAGTAAAATCAAAATGAATTGTACTGAAACATTCTGTCTGCCAATTTTCAGTGAGATGCCTCCACAATTAAACTGGAGCGGACTTCATCATGCAACATGACAAGGACCCAAAAACACTGTTAGCACAACAACTTACTTAATCATGAGGAAAAGTGCAAGGTTTTAGACTGGCCAAATCAATCACTAAGGCTTAACCCAACCAAGCATGCATTTCACCTCCTTAAAATTAAATATGAAATGAAATTATTATCATCTCTTATTCCAATATCCTTTGGAACTTGTCAGTGTTATCATCTTTTTATCTCAAATCAAAATTTCAAAATAGCAAAAACAAAACAATTGTCCTTCCTGTCCCAATACATTCAAGGGAAACAGCACATGAAGGTGAGACAATTGTTCAAAATGTGCATAACTTTTAAGCCTATGCTGGGAGAAAAAAAAAACATTGCCACTGCATGTAAAAGGAGGCATCTGCCAACCTATCAAGTGGTTTTCAATGTTACACCCCCATGTCTGAACAGGTGTCTTGGTTTCAGACAATGAAAAATGGCAAATGATTGCAGACAGAAAAATGGCTCGCTCAGTTTGGAACTTGTCAGTGTTATAATACTAAAGGAAATTTGTATATGAACAAATTTCATATACAACATTGAGCATAGTGAGTGCATTATAACTGCAACCTACTGCTGGTTGTGCTTCAGGCGCGTCCCCTTTATAGCTTGGGTTTTCCTGTTAGAAAAAAGAGAAAACAATTAAAGAAGCAACTAATAAAATCATTCATCCCTAAAGAATGAATGTATGATTTCACATTTTAGACGAGTTACACTACCTCAGCTGCAAGATACTGGCCTGTGGCCAGATGTTTGAAACGGTATAGACTGTTCCAGTGCCCTGCTCCTCCTCGACATGGGTCATGATGTACCACCTACCAAACATGACCAGGATTAATAGATGTTAACAAAATTTTAAGTAAACATAATCAGCAATTAAGCTCAAAATGAATTTGTGAAAAAGAACCTTAAATCAGAACCTCAGAACATCAGGTTGTTTAATTCATTGTACTTATATTGTCAACAAGCATTATTAGCAACTTTCACACTAATTTAGTTTATTATTTTTGTATAATCTCTAACTGTACCTCTACTTCCCATAATGCATTAGAACTAGTGGCTGATGTAGCAGACTGGCGCAGCGTTGTACGAAGAAAGACGTGCAGCTTGCTCTTGTAGCTATCACAGGTCAAAAACTTTTCTTGCTCGGCATGGAAAAGTCGGACAACATCACCCTAGGCCAGAAAAGAAGGAAAACTCTGATTATGCATTATGCTGCAGTTGCTCATAGTAAACTAGGGTTAAACCCATGGAAAAAGTTAATATTTATGTGTATCAAAGGTTAAAAAAACAAAAGCTTGGATCTTGAATCTGTCTACAAACATTAAAATGAAGCATCTGATCAATAAGTGAAAGACATATGTACAGATTTGGGGGAAAGCCAGAGTGAACTTACTCCTTTAAGAACTTCATCTCGGTGGTCATTGAACATCATGAACAGGTTGATCTTCCAGCTAGTGTTGCCATTTACAGCGTTGATCTGTAGGGGGCAGACTCACACTTACACTGGATGTATTTGGGTTAAAACTCATAAACTACATGAACTAATTTTGAGAAGTTTTAACAACTTCAAAATCCAAAATCCTCCCCGGACTCATTGAAAAATTCACATTCAATATGTTTTATATATACAGTATGCACCACACACACAACACATAGACACGTACACTGCCTGGCCAAAAAAAAAAAAAAATCTCCCACTGCTAAATTTCATTCTTCTTCCTTTAGCCTTGATTACAGCGCACAATGTGGTGGCCAATTCATGTATAAAAATTATTACTCGCGCCTATTTGAGAACCGATTTGAGTCCTGGAATATGCCTGTGACATCAGGGAAGAAAAAAATAATTGATGTCATAACCTGATCATCCAGTATATTTGGAGAGTCAGGTGACATAATTTTATTGCAACATACTATTGCTGAGCCGAACTAAAGAAAGCCCAGATCACAACACTGTCTCCAGAGGCTTATACAGTGGACAATATGGGTTTAGTGCACGTTCCGTCTTACCCTGACGCATTCATCACTCTGGAACAGGGTCAATCTGGACTCATTTAATTGCTTCATACAGGACAATAATGTGACCCTTATGAAATAATTCCTTTTTTTGGCTATGCAGTAGACAGACAGTCAGGCAGACAGACAGAACAGACATTTTGATCTAATACTACAAGTATGTTTAAAGTGAACATCCCTTTCATAGTGTTTCATACTGTTTACAGCTAAGCAGGCATACCTCTTTGCATCCAGCGTGGTCAGACAGCTCATAGTTACTGGCATGAAGAGGCTGTCCTGCGTTAACTGAGTTCAGAATTACTTTGTCGCCAACCACCACCTGAAGATTTCATATTCATACAGTACATTTAAAAACAGGATTCCTTTATCGCTAGCCACACAACTAGCCAAATACAAATGAGATCATAAATATCAAGATATCAAGGTATGTATGCATGTATGTATGTATGTGTGTTAAAGTAAATTACATTATCTCCATTGGCCCTGAGCTTCCAGAAAGGCTGGATGAACAGCCAGGATCCTTCACTACCCGTAGAATCCAGAGTGACTCGCATGGCATTTTTCTCCAGCAGAGCTGGTAGGCGCTTGTTAACAGTCAGATACTTATTGCTCTTCATGTGCAGTAGCTGAGAGAAAACACACACAAAAAATAACAATAGTACAAAAGCACAGTGTGGGGAAAGACAGTAGAAAGTTTAGATATTCGTAAACTTATATTTGTGTCACAAATTACTGATCTCAGGCACACATAATCTAAAAGAGCCGACTTTTTATGGCAAAATTTTTATGGTGTGGTGGGTGTCCATAATAACAGATTACTAACCCCTTTGTAGTACCAACCTTCAGTATTACTGTCTCTTTGAATCATAAACTGGTGATGTAATAAGGTTAACTAAAGGTTATTAACTGAAACTTGAAACTTTACATGTATTGTGTCCTCACACAGAACACACAGAAGTGTCTTGCATGTTACCATAATACAGTAAATAAATATCCATACTTACTCGTCTACTGTAGTATTATTTAATGCTATACTTCCAACTGTGGCAAGAACATGAAATGCATTTTCATAGTTAAGTTAAACATTATTTTAAACTAAATAGCCTAGTGGCAAAGTTTCTTTAAAATCTCTAGGAACCTTTTTATTTATTATTTTAAGACACTGCTATATCAGGAAAAAGTCCTACTTCCTAGAGTGTAATCATAGCTGCTCATATCAGTAACTGTCGTGACACTAAGGAAATGCCCCAGCATTTTATTGCTCTCTTAAGTTTAAAGACTTTGTTTCACAATGTGGCAAAAATTTTATCTCAGTTACTCTCCACTTTCCTGAGAAGTTGCATAATGTGCTTGCCACCCAAGTCTTTTAAGCACTCGGCTTTTAAACCTGAAAATATTTTAAAATAAATATTTCTGAGTTCTGAATTGTAAGTATGTCATGCCAACAAATGTCATGTTAACAAGTTTTTAAAAGGGGTGTGGTTTTCTCAAACAGTTTTTCTTTTCAGGTATTACAATTCAGCAGACCATAAAACCATATTGCTGGAAACTAGTTATCTGACTCCGTGAACATCTAGTGTGGGACCATATATCAATGTGGGTAGCCATGAAAAAACTAATTCACATTATATTATTAATATATATTAGTATTATAATATTAACATTATTGTATACTCGATTAAAAACCTTGTTTATAGCTCACAGTTTAATAAGCTCACACGGTGACTCCTACCTGAATAACACTGCCATATTTAACGACATCACCATGGACCTTTTTATTCTCTGCTTCATTCTGCTTATGTTCCAGATTAGATGCATGCTGAAAAAAAAATCCAAATAACATGTTATTTGGATTTAAATAATAAACATTAAACAGCGTATTTAACAATTATTCTTTACTGCAGTCTGCTTCTGTTCAAGTTGACACTGTGTATATGACGTTTAAATAATAGCATTTAGATTTAATATAGTAATACAGTATATCTTAGTCTTACTTGTAGTTTTTGAAGAAGAACAAGGTCCCCAATCTTGTCTTTCTCATGTTTGGCCTGCTTTGTTTTCCAGTATTGCTTCTGAGCAGAATAGCGGTTCATTGGGTAAACCTTAAACAAGCAGTCTGTCGAAATTAAATTGTAACAGAACTTATTTTTCACTTAATCGTGTTGCCTGAGCATCAGTCTTTATCTGAGGTAAGTGCAATTTGGTCATTTGTGATCATTTATCAAAATGAACCTATTCTGATAAGCATCTCAAACATGATTTTTTTCAGATACTGCCTGGTTCAGTGCTGAGATTATAATAACATTACATGCAAATGTGACCATCTTGGAAAAAACTATTTAAAAGGGGATACATGCAGAATACTCTATTTTATTAGACAAGGACAGTTATGGACACAGAGTACACTGATGGCCTAGTTCAGGGTTATTAATATAAATCATGCAATACAACTTAAGAACCTATATATGTGACAGAAATGGAATACTCTTGCCAAATAATAATACATCTGTATTAAACAAATTTTTATGTATTAATTAAATATAGATAAATAATATTAAAAGAAGACATTAGGAAAGAGCAAATAAAAATAACAAAACCTACAGAAACTACCCTTGACAGCAGCAAAGAAACATCCAGCTGCACTACTGAAATCAGCTGAACACAAGCTGACAAGTGATTGTTTTAAAACATTCACACTGTCCTATGTTGTTGTTAGGCTTTCAACTGCCCCCTTTAAGGGGTCGCGACAGAGGACCATCCAATCCGCACACAACTTGGCACAGGTTTTACACCAGATACCCTTCCTCATGCAACCCTACCATTTTATCTGGGCTTGGGACCGGCACTACACCCAGCGGCTGGGGTTTGGGAACTGGGTGGGAATTGAACCTCGGCCTTTTGCATGCCAGGCGAGAAACCAACATAATTTTATGTTGTACCTGAAAAAAAGTTGGTAAATTTAACTAGCAATTCATTGAATTAATGGAAGATCTAGACATTGCGTATGATGAGGTTAATCAGATTCCATAGTTCTTGTGATGTCTGTGACTTGTGTGCTATAAAATCCAGTGTTCTCTAACACTATTTTATTTAGCTATGAAATAATATAATCTTCGCACTTATTTACATTATTTTACTTATTTAAAAGTGAAAATTACATAAATAAGCATAAAAAGGGGGTTACAGTATTCCAAATGGTGAACTGTCATGTATTATGACTTAGAAAGACAAATATACAACACTGCTTGGCCAAAAAAAGCTGGCATTTTAAAAAGGGTCAATCTACAGAAATTAGGTTGAAAAAAGGAATTGGTGGCTCAGCAGTAAATTTCTCTGGGCTCAACATCCAGGCAATTTTCCAGCCCAAAATGGGAATGTTGCATCAGGAACGATATTAGGCATAAAACCTCTGCCAAGTTGTACAGTATGCAGATGGGATCCTTTGACGGAGCACCCAAAAGAAACAAGATAATGTGAATTGGTTGCTATGAAATTGATAGTAAATGTGGTTGAATTAACTGTTCAATGAATGGACTGTTAACTTTGTAAAAGATGGGGAAAAAATCATGAATGGAGATCTGACTTAAACCACAGGTTCCAAATCTTCTCCAGAAAGGGCCAGTGTGTGCAGATTTTCTTTTCAACCAATCGGGAGCCAGACCTAATTCCACCATTTTAAATAGTTGTTCTTGCCTTTTAATAAGCTATAAGGTGTGGCTTCTGCTTGGTTGGAAAGAAAACCTGGACACACCTTTCTGGAAAAGATTTGACACCTCTGACTTAAACACCTGGTATGCAGCATACAGTAAAAGAGCATTTCCACATGCACAATGTAAGTAGATCAAGGGACTAGGATTAAACAACTTTAAAATTGTAAGGAAAGCACTTGTCATTGGGGTTAACCTGAAAAAGATTTTGGAGCAATGGGAAAATGTCATATGGTCTCATGAATCTAGATTGACCCTATTTCAGAGTAATGGGCGTGACAGGGTAAAAAGGGAAGTGGATGAAGCAATGCAGCCATCATGCGTAGTGCCCACTGTACAAGCCTCTGGAGGCAGTGTTATGATCTAGGGCTCAGCAACATTTTGTGGCAATAAACTTAAGTCATCTGACTACCTGATTGTACTGAATAATCATATATATATATATATATATATATATATATATATATACTGATATATACTGATATATATATATATATATATATATATATATATATATATATATATATATATATCAGTATATATATATATATATATATATATATACTGAAGGATTGAATTGTTCAATTTGCCAGGCAGTGTATATTACACACACATTACATTACTATATTATCTCTGTATTATTTATTTATATATTACACATGCAAAGACGTTGTCTTGGTAAGTCCATGTATAAAAACAGCCAATGCTAGACTATTTATAAAAAATATGATAAGCACAAGAAATAGATATGGGTGTGTGCTAACCTGCAATAAATAAAACAATTATTATGCTCAGACCCTTTACTTCTGTATGGGTTTAGCTGCTGTCTGACTGACTAAAACAGATACTATGCAGCGTTTTTTTTTTACATACAGTACAGAGGGACTGGCAAAGCAGTGGTTACAGGTTCATGTGTTGGGTTTATACCGCTACATCGCTGTATTACCCACTTAGCACCAAACAACTAGTGGTAAAGGAAATTCAGGCTGTTACACTTCAGTGAGAGCTTCTACTGTATTTGGATTTTCACTGTTGTTGTCGTTGTATGGATAAAAGAAAATAAGTAACTATGAATAAAAGATCCCATAATACCTCTAAACTTCTTTGGAGGGTTATCCAGGTCTCCGCCTGCTGGTTCCACAACACAGCGGTCATCTACCAACCTATACATGCAAAATACATGAGTCATCTGACTTTTCCTGTAGACTACCCATTTAAATTACCAGGAAAGCATAGAGATTACTTATATATATTTATATATTTTTCGGCATGTTCTTGTTTTAATATATGCTCCATATACAGTACTGTATGTATAAAAGTGTGAAAAGTACTTTTTAAACCTGTTGCTACACTAATCAATGTGCTTTGTGTTTATCACAATTTTTTTTTAATGGAAATGTGACTGTTAGAATCGACAAAAAGTAATGACGTGCATGTTGAATGGTTGGTTAAAGCCCAATCTTTGCATTGAAGAGACTCACTTTTTATTGCATTAGTGACTGATTATCAGTTGTTTTCTCTTTCAGCTAGTTTTTAGTTGCTCAGGTAACAAGGCTGTGTCCAAAATCAACAAAAGCATTTCCCTTTGAGCACAGAATAACAGATTGGTCTGAATAGAAAGTACTGGATTGTAGCCAGCTCCCATATGTACTATTCAGCCCTCAAGTCACTTTTTGGACAATAAAAGCATTTAGTGTAAATAGCAAATGAATTCAATCTTGTTATTAATAATCTGTTATTCACAGTTAACAGATTATTACACAGTTATTAAACTGTAACTAAATCTATGTAAGACTAAATCCCTTAATAACAAATCAAACCACTAATAATCTGTTTGTAATATAAATCAATACATCAGTTTGCTGGCTACTGGACAGTGGTTGTGTCCTAGCCATCTAAAAAAGGGGGGGGGGGGGAAGAGGATTAAAATAAGAATGTGTAAGCTATATGCGATTTTTTGAGTTCTCAAATATTTGTCGATCATCGACTTTTAATCCAAGTGTTATCACTTCATCAAAGTAAAGTTTTCATAATAAAACTTACTTATTTTTACCTTCCATATATTTTTATGCCAACAATGATAGGTACATAAATCCACAGATTAATCTCTAATCTAAAACCAATCATAATCAGCAGGTTGCACGGTCCAAAAATAAATCAAATAACAACCTCGAATGTATTTTTGCTTATCCAATTCATAATCTTTAGACAGATAGATTTACTTTCCAGGAAATCAGCAGTCTAGAATAATGTTCCTCACAAACGAGTCAGGTACAGTAGTACTGATCCACAACTTTATCACAAGCAGCATCATAAAGGGTTCTAAGTGCAAGCACTAATCCTAATCAATTTAGTTGTTTTTTTTTTTTTTTTCAGTAATGGTAGAACAAATTAGAACCCTTATCCAACCGGTGAGGTCATGGAGACTTTCTTTTGTTTCCTAAAACAAGAAGGGACACTGACATTTTCCACAAGAGGTACCTGGTACATCTGAACAGGAATCCTACAGGGTGACCAGAAAGTCTCTTTACATACAGCAGGGAACATATTCACATACTGTAATAAGGCAGTAACATGAATAACACCAGATCTGTTAATGATGAGTCACAGAGGCGACTGCTTGTGTTTACAAAGAAATGGCAACAATGTTAAGGGTAACAATGTTTTGAACAGAAAGTTACATTTTGGTTAAAGCGTAGGGTTCCTCAGTGTATGAAGACATTTTGGACACCTTTTATTTTAGAAACAGCTGTCTAGAGACCGGCTTCACTTCTCGCCGGTGTTACATCTTCATAAAACATACTGAATGGAAAAAAAGAAAAAAAAGAAAAACCGTAGAAGTCACTTACCCTAAGGTACTTATAAAACCATTGACGGTACCTTCTGCATAGAGAGACACAATGTCCCCTATGTGCAAGAAACTTGACATAGAATCCGACATTGTGTTAGTGTTAGAAGAGGAATTCACTCATAAGATAAATCAAATAAACACGAATAAAGTGTGCTCTTGAATCTCTTGCCACCCTCCTTGGGGCTTAAAGCTCTTCCTGATACAGCAGGTCCTCGCGCGCGATACGTCCCGGACACGCGCACGAATCCATCCTACAACGTTTATCCAGCAAACATTGTAAACTGCAGTCAATGCGCATGCAAATGTTGGGAAAACCTGTAGGTAGGCTCGGCGTCAGGGCGAAAGTTTCTGCCAAGCGAGGCAGAAAGGTTTGAGAGAAAGTCGCCGCTGAAGTACTGTACTCCGCCTTCTGGAGCTCAACCAGGAAGCAAGTGCAAGTCAAAACACGCTAAATGCGCAGATGTGGGGCGGGGGTGACAGGGGGCAAAACGTTGATGTGACTGACCGCAGAGACCTCGCAAAAGTAGATGTGTGGAGCAAAAAACACACAGCTAGGCATTACGACGAGAGTTTAATGATGCAACACCTTTTTTTTTTTTTCGTATTCTCTCCAACTTTACCTCAGGTTATGGACAGATTAATTCCAGCAACCTGAAATAATCAGCCAACAACAGCTGGATTATCAAAAATCATCTCATAGGGCAAATACGACAGCAAGTCGTGAAATCAGACAAATTGCTACAGTGTGTGCAACTGTACCTCTGCAGAGTGGACCAGCAAGTTAGTTCAGTCTAATCAAGTTATAAGTAATGATAGACTTGTGCCAGTCCCACACACAGACAGCTGGCAAAAAATGGTGTGCCTTTCTAGTGATAAACGTTGTAGTCATATGCAGTTTTTATGCATTTAAAAAAAATGTTTTGTGATTCTGCATAAATATAATTATACACTTAATATAAAGTCACAGTCTCTAAGAAACAAAAACTTGCCTTAAGTACACTATTATTCTAGACTTCCTGTTAAACTCATAGGACAATACAATGGAAAGCCCAACTATAGAAGCACTCACACTGGATTATGTCAGTGTGGAACGTTTAACCTGACCTTAAAATATCTTTTATAATTACACAATACAAAGTTACACATTCTAAACAGTACATGCAGAAAAGCGAAGGTTCCTGTGCAGACTGGTACACCTTTTGTTGTGGTTGTTCACGAAAAAGCTCATTTGGTTTGCAGCTAAGTGGGTGGCCGCATAGACTTAGAGTGCTTTATATCACTGTGAAAACATGGGAACCTCAAACACCTACATTTTAATGTTGCTTATTTTATGTCAGACGATCTGTTTCCTGTTGCATCTGAATATGGGATTCCGGCAAATTAAAAAAATGATTTTGTAGAGGTTTTTTTTTTTTTTTTTTTGTATTTCTAAAGGATATCACTGTGCATGGACAAACAGTATGTTAAAATATTGAAAAATTATAATATTTCCCATTTAAAATGGGAAAATCTATGTGTTCTACATAGTTATGGATATTGAGGGTGAAATGCAAAATGCCACCTGTGTGAAAGGCCTGCCCTAAAACCCACGTGAGTTTCAATATATTCAAATTATTTGTCAAACAAATTCATAGGCAAAGCAAGTTGGCAAGTCCAGTGTGTAGTGATTTAAAAGCAAGGTTTATATAAGGGCGATGCTGTGAACAGCTCTATCATTGTTACTAGAGTTGCTTTCACAAACGGTTATATTACCTCAGTCCTTTTACCTTTAGCCATCTTATCTGCTTCTCTTTACACCAAATAGCCATAACTTTAAAACCACCTATGTATGTGTCACTGGGGCAGGTCCTCAATTGGATTGAGAACTGGGGAAATTGGACGCCACTTCAACAACCTTGAACTGTTTGCCTGCCAAGCCCTGTGTGTGGCAGGCTGTGATGCCCTGGGTGTTCTGATACCTTTCCGTAATGTCCAGTATTGGCTTTTTTCTGCCATTTTCGGCACATTGACTTTTGTGTGGGATTGGGATGGACAGGTTTTGGTCCCTATTGGCATAGATACAGTAAGGCATCGATGCCCATGATCCCGTCACCAGTTTACTTGTGTACTTTTTATAATCAATGTTCTTCAAGTCAACTGGTGATGGTGTTAATATTATGGCTGATTGTGTATAAGTCAGAGGCATTTAATAAGTTAAATGTTGTACTACTTGAAACAGGATGTTAAAAAAGAAATATGCAATTGTTTCTCTGAAAAGAGCTAAAATGGTTTGGTCAAGTAATACAATAGAATTTGATAGTGATTGTAAAAAAACTTTAAGTCCCAACATGCCTTAACAACTTTTTTCAAGCGAAAAGTCTTGAAAAGAAAAAGGGTTTTAAAAAAATGGTCTGCATCATGCAAAGAAACCAAATAAGATTGCTGAAATTAATAAAATCGGCTTAAATTGTTTAACACGTTATTAAAACCTGGAAGGATAGTGCTGAGCTGTCAACTTTGTAGGAGAGATTTGGTAGGGGAACAATATATGATGTGAGATCACTTAAATGCTTGATGAAATTGCTTTGGAAAAATTACACCTAATGTATGTTGAATAGTTAAAGTGAGAGCATTTCTACACATGTGACAAGAACTCACCAGAAGGTACTACAAAAGATTAAATTTGTAGATTCAAAGATGTGGCTCTGTTGGCTCACTTGTGGCACTGGTAAATAATAATAATAATAATAATAATAATAATAATAATAATAATAAAAGAATAAAAAATAAAATCATTCTAGACAGGTTTCAATGCTTGGTTGGATTTTTTTCACACAAAAGTTCAGTTGCCCAGGTAATAGTGTATTTAATAAATGTGTGCATTTATTAATGCACGTTTTGTTTTTAAAAATTGTAGAATCTATACACATGCAATAATTGTTCAGATGTGGCTTTGGCTTTTTTTGTTGTTGTTGTTCAGATGTGGCTTTGGCAACCAGGACTGGCCAGATCTAGGCCATCATAATTTTTTCTATCTGCATCTGAGACCATACTCTTCACCATTCCACATTCATGTGCTGGGTGGTATACCGCAGGGGAATGTGTTCAGCCATGATAAACTAGAAATATAATTTGATGCCACATCCTCTGGCAGTGCCCCCACTATTTTCCAGTTATTTTTTAGTGAAATGCTCCACATGATTGTAGTGGATTTTCCTGATTATATCAGGGGAATTCCTACAATCTGAATTAACACACAAAGGTAATTCAAGAGCCATACTGAGGCAATATCTATAGCAAAGGTTCTCTGGTGGTCAAATTCATCACTGCTTTCTCTTATACACCATTGAGAGAGGCAGAGTAGAGACTATGAGTCCTGGCCTAGCTGGAATAAAGAGGAATAGTGATGTGAATAATCAATGATTCCTCACCATCAAATTGCCTCACTACAATTGGTAGTGAGGCAATATACATGTGTACATATCAACTGCTGGAAGACATTGTCCTCAAAGAAATGCTACCATCTGCAATTACTGGTGACAGATCTGGTGAGAGCACAACCCCAAGCCCCACCACCAACCCCCCACCCCCACCCCCCTTCCTCCCCCGCCTCACCTAACCGAACCTGTGTGTCTGGAGGTCTGAATGAAAGGATTACAGTCTGGATTAGCACTCATAGATACATTCTGAGAATGTTTTGGCCCCCTATCTATGAATTCCATCAATAACACTCACAGCTGCTCCATATAGACAACAGTGAGCTTCAAAACAAAGTTCAGTCAAACAATCAAAGACTCGTAGTAGTGGGCTTTTGTAATAAATGGCATTTCTTATCTATGCACTCTTACTACATTGTAGGCACTAAGTACACACGCAGCCCATTTCCTGCCCATTAAGGACAACTAAAGCATTCATCTGCAATTAATCCATAATCTACACTGAACCTGTGGCATGCTCTTACTCAACCATTCCAATGTCTTTGATTTCTTTGGTTATATTCCAAGATCCACTCCCAGCCTGTATTAACGACGTGCTGTACATGTCATCTTATAATTAACAGTAGTCTGCAGTGGTTCATTTAATGTAAACGCTTAGCTTTTTCATACGTAGGTGTTCTGCAACTATCGATGCTCAGGAAAAACCTGATTTAGACTTTGCTCCAACCTCCATATGTTGGTGGCTGTAATGTGAAAATATCTGTGACAAACAGACAGACAGACAGACAGACAGAAAGAAAGAAAGAAAGACTCTGAAATTATGAAAAAAGCATTACGTTTTTCACATGTAGTTAGATGTTATCTGGGAACACAATGGCAAAAAGCTTGTGCATGTGTGTTTGTGTGTTTGTGTGTTTGTGTGTGTGTGTGTGTGTGTGTGTGCGTGTGTGCGCGTGTGCGCGTGTGTGTGTGTGTGTGTGTGTGTGTGTGTGTGTGTGTGTGTGTGTGTGTGTGTGTGTGTGTGTGTGCAGGATCTAAAAATCCTACAGCATTTACCTTTACACATACAGTAAAGTATCATTATTGACACAGCCAGATGTCACAGAGCACCCAGCCCTCTTACTAAACAGTAGTATTGGCACACTGCCTTAGTTTTTTAGCAATATTCTGTTAGTCATTTAGTAGGTGGATTAAACTATTACTTACCTCTTCTTCATTTGTTGACTGGAAACAACCATAATTAGTATTATAGCTCTTTTAACAAATTATTGACTAATTGACTTATTAAAGGTGTGCTTTTTTCAGAAACTGTAGCTTTAGTTTGTAATGTCTGTAAAAATTTTGTTATGGTGCAACCCTAAGATGGCAATTATATCTTAAGAATGGTGTGATTTAAAAAATAAAATAGTGTAATGTACTGTGACCATGTAACTTAATTGTTGACCTGAATCTGTGTGTGTGTGTGTGTGTGTGTGTGTGTGTGTGTGTGTGTGTGTGTGTGTGTGCGTGCGTGCGTGCGTGCGTGCGTGCGTGCGTGTGTGTGTGTGCGTGTGTGGTTACTAAAGACCTTCAAGTGAAACAGGGACTTTTGATTGTGCAGAATAACAGGACACAAATCATGAGAGGAAAAACACATCCTTTATTCTCTACACTACTGCACTTATGCACTTATCCCAGTATTTCACTAGTGCTTGGATACCATCAAGATCATGCCGAAACCAGGATTGGATGCCTGCTTCATGTCTGTAACCCTGGCCTCCCAGGACCTCCTTAAATGGCACAAACATGTGGAAGTTTTTGGAACGAAGTCATAACTGTATGGGAGATTTGTGTGTACACAGCAATCTTAAATTGTGAGTGTCAAATTAATTCCCATCAGTCTTTATATGGTTGACCTCAAATAAATTCTGAAAGTACTAAATCAACACTGGGGATTTTACACAAACAGATGTGTCAGGGTTTTCAAGGATCAGGCATTCCACTTGCTGAATATTCACAAGAACAACTACAGTGAGCTCATGGCCACTTCCGCCAGGATCATCATTCATGGACATACAGCCTTCTTTAAAATGTTTGCACCAGAACTTTAGTGTCTCATCTATTATTGGAAGTGTTCTGTAAATCTCAATCAGTTTTATGTTTTTATCCACAGGCAATAAAAGTCCTGGTTTGACTTGTTGCATGGACTTTGCATGTTTTCCCCTTTGCTTGGTGGGTTCCCTCCGAGTACTACGATTTCCTCCCACAGTCCAAAACATGCAGATTTGGCTAATTGGCGTTTGGAAATTGCCCATAGTGTGAAGATCTTAACACAGTCGTAAAATGAGAATAAATACAATGGTAATCACCAGTGGCCTCCACAGTCGCTAGATGCACTACAAGGGTTCCTAGATGGATGGAAATGGAACGTATGTAAGTTGTTTGTCTGCACACACTGACATCTTGTGACAAATTACAGTAACTACAATGCTGGAGACTATCTACTCAAGCCTATCATTAATATTGCAGTGTAAAATTACACCTAATACTAATAATCCACTGTAAATGGTCTACTTAAATCTGATAAATAAAATGACATATTCCCATTGTAATTCATTAGCCCATCCTATAACCATCCACAACCACATATGGTCAAAAAGTACAACTGCATAAGTAGAGCTTATAAGCATTCAGTGTGGAGCTTTCCTTAGCAGCAGTGTTCCTTTACACTGTAAACTCTAATGCTAAAAGTAATTAAACATATTGAATACTGTTAACTTAAATAATTACAATTAGTTCAAATTAATAGCCCTTGATGAGTATTTAGAACATTTTGATATTTATGAGTTTGTTGAAATGACACATTTCAAGTTAGCTGAACAAATTTTATATTTTTAAGTAAGTGTAAGTACTTAAGTAACAGTAACTGTCACCTTAAAGTTCCACCAACTTAAAATCTTTCAGCCTAGTGATTTTGTCTGATGTCGTCAGGGCAATACGGCACTGGTGGCTCAGTGGTAGGTGTTTCGCCTGCCATGCGAAAGGCCCGGGTTCGATTCCCAACAACTGGATGAAGTGCCTGTCCCAAGCCCAGATCAAATGTTAGGGTTGTGTGAGGAAGGGTATCTGGAGTAAAAACCTGTGCCAAGCTTGTGTGTGAACCGGATTGTCTGCTGTGGCGACCCATTGCTGAAAGACCAACAACAATTTATTTTTACAAGTAAAGAATGATTAATATGAATGAGTACAACAAACTCAAAAACTGATAGTTCTGTTTACTTAAAATTGGAAACATCATTACTTGATGTAACTGATTACCTCAAATTTTTGGAGTTTTGCCAACTTATTCGGATTTACAGTGTATACCGTAATCACTTTTACATTTTAAACAACTAATAATTTTAGTACTTACATTTTGTTGTATAGGCTATATAATAAGTTGAAAAACTTTCATATGCATTAATTTTACCAGCAGAGGGCCTTATTCGACTAATCCATTGCAACAGTTAGGAGGAGGGGAGGCGTTCCTCTACCAAACAAAAAAATGAAAAAGACCAGCCTTCCATGGATGTGCAAAGAGAGTTGAAATCTGCCAGATAAGACTACAGAACCTACATAGTCTCTGGTATGAGGGATTCTAGGCTTTGGTTACATTGGGTCTACATTTTGCCCTTTATTTCAAACTCTACAGCTTCAGTGTGAACTACAGTAAACCAGTTGGGAAAGTAGTTGCTGAACCCCGCCTTTTTTTTAAAGATGAAGATGGGCAGTGTGAGAGCGATTCATGTACTGATGCTAGTCATGTTTTTCGGTGTCTCTGCTTTCGGATCAAAAACCAAGGGAATATCTTTATGGAACCAGCAAGAAGATCAAGATTTGGAGAATGTACATACACCATTTGAGGAGTTTTCTGGAACTCAGCTGACTCCAACACCTCAGTCAGACCTTCCCAATATGAGCCTGACGTCTATTATTGACCAAGATGACATTGCTGGTGGATTCCTAACTAAAAACAATGCCACCGAACAAGACATCACAAGGATCTCCAACCCTCTGTTCCCAGTGACAAACAGCTCGTACAGTGCCTATGGGATTCTGTTTCTGTCGCTCGTGGTGTTTGCTGTAGGGATTGTGGGAAATCTGGCAGTCATGTGCATTGTTTGGCATAACTATTTCATGCGGAGTGCATGGAACTACATCCTGGCCAGCCTGGCTTTCTGGGATTTCCTGGTCCTGTGTTTCTGCCTGCCTGTGGTGGTGTTTAATGAACTCACCCACAAAAGGCTTCTGGGGGATTTTTCTTGCAGGGTTGTACCCTACATGGAGGTGAGTCTGAGTCCCAGATTAGAAAACTTGAAATTTCTTAAAAGATGCTTAAATTGCAAAAAAAAAAAAAAATGAGTGGTTAAAGCACTAAATTTGAGACTAATACTATTTATGAAGGAATAAAGAAAAGATGACCCAAATTATTGGTCAATCATGAGTTACGTTTAAGTCTCTAGCAAATTGATTTATTTTGTCATCATTGTTTTATTTCAAAGACATCAACAATACCAGAACTGCTTTACTGAAGGTAGGATATTAATATCTGTTGATCTCTTTATGCAGGTGACATCACTAGGCGTGACATCCTTCAGCCTGTGTGCACTTGGTATTGACCGTTTTCATACTGCCACTAGTTCCCTCCCAAAGGCCCGGAGAGTGGAGCATTGTCATTCGGTCCTGGCCAAACTGGCTGTGGTGTGGGTAGGTTCCATGGTCCTGGCAGCCCCAGAGCTGCTCATATGGCAGCTGCAACAAGTCCAATCCCCTTCTCTGGGTGTCCAGATAGATGTCTGCGTGATGAGCCCATACCTAAATCTCCCAGAGTCCATTTACTCCCTGATCATCAACTACCATGACACTCGCATCTGGTGGTACTTTGGCTGTTACTTTTGCCTACCGGTGGTCTTCACCTTGTTCTGTCAGCTGGCCACCTGCCATGTCTCCAGCGATAGCGGAAGCTCCGTCAAGAGGACCGAAGAGCAATCTCCATCCACAAAGCAGAAGCTTGAACATGTACATCAGATTGAACGGCAACTGAACTGCACCGTTATGACACTGGCTGTGGTTTATGGGGTGTGTGCTCTGCCTGAGAACGTATGCAACCTTACACTGACGTACACTTCTTTACAGCCATCCAATGATGTTTTGGCTCTCCTCGCTCTGATAAATCAGTTTTTCCTGTTCTTTAAGTCATCTGTGACGCCGGTGCTCTTGCTGTGTCTGTGTAAGACTCTGGGCCAGGCGTTTATGGACTGCTGCTGCTGCTGCTGTGAGGAATGCCAACCCAGCACCTCCTCTTCCTCCCAAAACATTGCTGAAAGCAAGCATGAGGTGTCCTCATCTATTTTCTTTGACAAAGCCAAGGACAGTACGACCATTTTGTCTATTGGTAGTTGAGTCAGCAGACCTGGCTTTTTAATCGATAAGGTCACATGATGATTCAGAATAATTTTTCACATCCTCTTATTATCTCTCATTAGTGAGCATGATTTTTTTTTCTCTCACACAGACTCACTGTCTGACGGGGGAAAAAATCACTGACCCCTTAGGTGGTGCTAAAAGTTGTCCCTTTGCCGTTCTGAACAAACTTGTTTCTAAAAGGAGCATGTTTAAATGATTTGGTCAATTACAGGCAGAACCCACTACAAACACATATGTACTTTCTTAGCTTGACTAATCCAAACATCCTGCACCATTTTGTCATAAATGTAAAGATACTGTAATGTTTACTTTAAATCATTAACACCTTCTGTCAACAGGATGTCATGTGAAGTCTCCATAGAATGTTAGCTCATACGGCCCTGTCACACTGTTTGTGAGCTTTGTGCAAGAAACCGTGACTTTACAGTAGGTCTATATTTAGTGATGATTTTCCTAGACGCCTGGAGAGCAGTGAATAATTCATACACAAATAAATTGTTCAGATAGGTATATGTTTTTTCTTTTCAAGATACTCATTTTTGAGTCATGGGGTTATATATGTAACAAATAGTGCTGGATAATAATTGATGCAATAGTTTTGTTTTTATGTAACAGCTTGGCTATTTTGCCAATTTTAATATTGTACATGCACTGGATTGTTTTATTAAACTGTAAATAAAAATTGAGAAACACAAAAACTGAAAGTGCTGATGGCACCATTTTTGATTGTTTTTTCAGTGAAGCTTTAAATAGAAAAAACAGTTAAAAGGACCAGATAGAGGTTTTTTTAGTACATTTTAACTGAATAAAGTTGTTGAAGTAAGAAGTGCTTTACATAAACAACCACCGTTTTTTTTTTTCCTTTCAATTTCAGCATATGAAATGTAATCAGAGCCTATAGAGAATGTGTAACTAGCAGAAGTTTGTTCTAAATCCTAGTATGTCTGTTGAGGCCTAAGTGCCGAGTTTTGTCTGGTTGGTTTCTTCTTTCCCATAAGGTTCCCATTGTTCTGAAAAAAAGATGGAGGCTTCCACTGAATATCAATGTCCAGACTACAGCTGAGTTGCCAAGAGACCACCAAAAATTCCCATGCACTTCTGACTGGCCAGTAGTGAACACAAAACCCTTGGGTTTTCCCACCTTAATTGGTTGTCACAGGATCCAGAGCTCATCGTTTTAATAGCATGATGTGTAATACCTTCATGTCAGCAAATTACTTTACAATTAGTTTTACAGACCAATCTCGCAGACCAAAAAATAAATAAAAATGTGTTGCAACAAGACAGCAATGTTCTGTAGATTCAAATATTCTATGACATGTGTAATTTAAAAAAATAGACTGAGTGTCCTGAAGAGAACTATTTGTTATAAGTAGAGACATGCCTCTTCCTGTAGAGAAGTTTTGTAGAGGTTGACCTCTTTAGACTACTAGTTTTGGCCAGGGTTCAATAGCTGTCAGGGATCTGGAAGAAGAAAAAGAGAGCGAGCAGCCTCATTAGAGAGTTGGAGCTTTACGGATGCGGCTCTTTTGGCACTAATGACTGAGAAGGAACAGACTAATCTCTGTTCCCTATAATGAAACTAAATCCCAAACCAGAAAACCATTTCTGATGTCCCGAACAAATGAATCATAATGATGGTAATGATGTAATAGTAGTAATGTAATGTAATGTGAATAATTAAAGTACTAGTCAACATTCTGTTAAAAGATTACATTTTTATTTAATTTTTTATATATTGACAATATTAAAACTATGAAGTTCACAAAGCAATTGTATAGGCTTATGTGAAAACAATACAACAAAAGAGTTTTATTTCAGAAAAGCAATTCCTGGAAACCGAACAGGAAACCTGTAAGAAAACTAGGACCTTTAACCTTCAAAACCACACTTGATAAACTTACAGTATGGTCCAGGGAGTATAGTCATATTAAGAATTTCTTTATTAATTTTAACAGTTTGAGCAAACCTTTAAAAAGGACCATAGCATTTTTTTTTTTTTTTTTAGAAAAAAAAAGTTTTCATTTCTAAATAGTTCCAGCTAGAATCCTTTTAGAAAGATGTTTGTACAGTAATAAAGATACTGTAAAGGCAAAACTCTGGAATCACACAACATTAATTGTCCTGTGTAAAACCATTTCGACAAAAGACTTTCTTTAAAAAAAATAAAAATAAAAATAAAAAATTTAAGTTGAAACGTTTACACATCTAGTACCGTTACCTATCTAACGATTGCCTGAAACCATTGTGCTTATAGAATAAATTTAGATTTTTTGCATTGTTTTACTAAAATGTGTGCTCCAGTTACTGTTTGTCATGTCGGTTTTCTTGAGGTTCTCCAGTTTCTTTCCAAATCCCATAACCAAGCTGGAGTGTAAACTGGCTACACTAAATCACTACTAGGTGTAATGTGAAAGATTTTGTTTTTATATTTACCAGTGTCCTATGCAAGGTTGTGCTCCTACCTCTAGATTAGTGTTCCTCAAATACAATGAAAAATTAAGATTTTTTTTTTTTCATCTGGGAACCTGTGACATAACACATATGGATTTACTAACAGTGTTAAAAAAAAGAAGGGTTCCTTTTAGACAGAGGGTACTGTACTAATAATTTAGGAAGATAAATCCATTAAGCATCAAAAACCAACCAAGTGTAGACCTTTTATTGAGTATATTGCATACATCAATTTACAGTCTGTATGTATACAGTAGAGTATTGGCCTTTTCATAATAATACAATTAAAATAACAAAACAGATTGTTGATGTAAGAAGCTTTGCTTAATAATCACATTATGTGTGTAAGGTCAAAAAGTTTAGACAATCAACAATGTGCATATGTTCATAAGTCGCCTTATCAGTAATACAGTATTTATTATGGCTTTATTATGAACCATAGTGAAAAATTGGGGCCATGTCGTCTACACAGGAAATTAGGCTTAGAATTCATACTACATTTTGTTTAAGTATTGTTAAACTGGGCAAAAAACAGGACAATCCTGCATTTTTATATATATCTTTTTCTTTTCTTTTTTTTTTCTTTCAATTTACAAATCCTTCTCTGTTAAATGCTGAATACAAGGTCAATAAAGACTAAGTTTTTAGCCAAATATTAAGAATTTTAAAGGTGAAGTAGAATTAAATTGTACCGTTAAATAGGACTTCTCCCTATTGCACACAAATATTTTACCTTTAAACGATATGAAAAGTGTAAATGTTCAATAAAGTGTCTTTAGGTACGATCAGATGGTGGGAAATGAGGAAATGTAAAGTGTTAAAGTCTTCCAAAGCAGATAGGAAGAGTTGTGCGTGCTTGTGTATGTGCTCAATCTCATCTTCAGCCTTGGCTCAATGAGCAAGCGCTAATATGACCTGAATGTCCTTTAATTCCACATGGAACACTGTCTCCCCTCGCCTTAACAGCACAATGTTTGTTTTGTTTTGCTAAGTTTGGAGAGTAGAGGTTGGGAGAGGGGGAGATGGATGAGTGCGATGCTATGGCAACAGGTTTTGGTTCCTCACAAGTACGTTAACATACAAATCAGGCTCCGGGGCACACACATAACTGAAGTCCTGGGCCACCTTGTATTGGACCACAGAAAAGAGGAAACTCAAGTGAGTTTCGTTCTAATTCACAGATTGCTGATGCCAGGAGAAGGAGGGAAAAGGTGTTTTTCTTCCACTGCAATTGTTGTGAAACTTTTGTATTCAAGGCCTGCAGTGCCAGAAACAAAGGTCGGTGAGGCGAGGTCAGGGAAAAGGTACAGGAGGCCCCATTTCTATCCTTTTTAGGGGTTTAAGAACTCAACCCACTCTGAGTATATGTGCCAAGCTAGTGAGAGAGAGAGAGAGAGAGAGAGAACAGAGACGATCTGTGGATGTGGACTTTTCACTCGGCCTGCGTTCTTATTCACTTTTAATCAGGTCGCCACAGTATGATGCATAATGGTACATTGAAGAACTTAAAAAATAATTTATTAAATCTCATTATTAAAGATTCATGTGCATATTTGAAGATATATGCGCTGCCATGCTTTTTTTTATTCACTCTTTAGCAGTTTATATTGCACCATTAAATTGAAATATTCTATAGTTAATTCACACAACTAATATTTTCACAATACTTGATGTAATACTTATTTATGACACAAAATGTTCTCTGCAAAAAGACTGACTGGGTGTACAATTGATGGTTATTTTATAAACACCAAGAGCGCCCTCAAGCGTCCTCAGTTACATAATGCAACATTTAATTTTATAGTAAAATAAAGCATATAAGCACCCTAATACACTAATTACATTGTGAAAGCTGCTGCACTTATTTAAGATTTTTACTACCACCAAAAATAATCATTTTAAAAATAGTAAGGGCACTGATACCTCAGTTTCACGACCCAAGTTTGAATCAAGTGTATAAATGTATATCAAACAAAGATGTGGGAATGTGTGTGTTCATGGTACCCTGTGGCTTACTGGCATCCCAACCTGGATGGGGAATGCCAGAAAAGGATGAAGCAGTTAATGAAGATAATTCAGAAAAAAGTTTAGTCACACAACATGACAACAAAATAATAGTTCAACACTTTACTTCTGTCTTAGACCTCATTTTGCACAATGACATTGTAAAGACTGGAAGATAGTTAGAAATTGTCAAATCAAACACATTTCACAGAAAGGAAATGAAATGAACAAAACAAATCTAAGTAGAGAAAAAAGACATGACTTATTTTTGTTGTGACAAAAAACGATAACTACAACAGCACACATAAACAACTCTCAACACTCAAAAGCAAAGCTGATTCTTACTCTTATTAGTAACAGTCCTTTTTTTACACCAGTCTCGTGTAGATCCAACTACGCCAACAGCGGTCAAAACAATATAAACACAATCTCGGCAAATTATGCATCAAATACCACTAAGTAATCACTGCACACAAAGGAATAAAGTTTATGTCTTATATTTACATGTTCTAAAGAACCCCTTTAGTGTACACCTGAACTGGTGACACTGTAAACGTTGATGCAGATGTAACAGCTTTAAGACTGATGTTGGTCATTTGACCTGCAAAAAAATCAGTAGCAATTATATACATAGATCAGTTAAGAGAAGCACAATGCCCAGTAAAGCACTTTGAATGCTTTTGAGAATGATCCTTTAGTTATATACATCATTACCTCGCACATAAAAGTTTAATTCAATGTTTTTGATAAAGACAATTTTGTGATTTCTATTCGTATTTATTTTGGCATGTGCAGAAAAAAAACCTTTGGAAATAGCTGAAATATATAAGGTTGAGTTTTACATCTTTTATGGTAAAAATCAAAATTAGAGGAAGAAAATACTCATCATCTTCCTTAGAAAAATACTGCTGCTGAATTCGGTGCCTTAAATTCATAAGGCATCACAGCTTACAGAGTACATAAAAAAGCTTGGCCTTTTACATCAAGTCAACTGATCAATGTAAAACTGTAAAAGAAAAAAAAATAAAGAAAATCTGGCTCATAACTCGAGTACTTTTAGAACCAAACAAACTTTCAGCAGGAAGAAAATAAACGCTCACCTGTGCAAGTAGAGCTCATTTTCAGTAGTGAAAAGTGGGAAGAAAAAAAAATGAGGAGGGGAGGTTGTTCATGCACAACTATAAAACTAGATGTATGTACAGCCTTAAAAATCACATAAATTTTATGTATATGTATTATGACAAATAGCTGGTATGAACATCTTTACATCAGTTACTCCTATTCTTTAAGAATAGTTTGTTGTGCAGTAGGCATTTGCTGGCTGTGAGGTTGGACCAAGAGGTCTAATATTAAAATATATATATTTATAAATGAAAAAAAAAAAAGGTTAACCACCCATTTTTAAAATTTTGAATGAAATCTCATTCACTCGCTCAATCACTGTGTCCAGCATAAAGTGGCATGTCTGGAGCAGGGGCCTGGAGGCCTGGAGCCTGCCCCAGGAGACTTGGGACACGAGGGCACACACACATACACACACACACTCACACTACGGGCAATTATTTGGGAACATCAATTAACCTAAACTGCATGTCTTTAAAATGTGGGAAGAAACCGGAGCACCCGGAGGAAACACGGAGCACAGGGAGAACATGCAAACTCCATGCACACAGATGATTTGCATGATTCTGATTTCTAAAGTTTCTCTATAGAATAATGTACTATAAAGTATTATATTACTGTTTAGATGTTTGCTTAATCCTAAATAAAAATAAATGGCTACAACCCAAACATTCCTAACATATTGGATTTCTAATTTAATTACAATATCACCATGAGTCTCTAAAATTTACCATAATAGTGTCCAGGACTTTTTTTTTTTTTTATATATAATGAGTTCTGAACACTGCTTTCAATAAGACCTGACATAAATCAACAAAACAGCATTACTATAAGTACTTTACAAATATGGAAATACAAGATGATGTGGCTTTAAAGATGAGAAAATATTGACATACAGATAGACATTTGAATCCAAAAGTTTGCATTTCTCTTGTTTTATGAGTGAAAATCTATTCCTTTTTACAGAACACAAGTGTTCCATGCCATTAAGTTGAATGCCTTTTATAACAAGGCATCATACCAATTAATGGCTAAAAAGTTTGTACCCCCACTGACATGCTTTGATCTATTTAAAGTGCCACAACAGCCAATCAACATGTTCACTTTAGTAAGTTGCCATAAACATTTAAACAGGCTCCATTGTTATAAGAAGCCAAGATTTAGCAGAAAAAAAGACCATAAACTGAAAGCACCGAGCATCACAGAAATGGTGAACATTGTAAAAATAAAGTCAGTGGGATTAATGACAATATTACTAGTAGTAAAATGGTAAAATGGAAAATTTGTTCAAAGAGTGAAAAAAAAATCCTTATTTTTGCATCACACACAAATTTGAGTCCCAAGAATCCTGAAAAAGTCCCTGAAAGGAAGCAGTGCACAGTTTGATAACATTATAAAGTATAACTTCAAAATTCTTCACTATTTTTAGCAATATAAACATTTTGCCCCATTCATTTTATTATTTAAAAGTAAGAGTATGCAAACTTTTGCAATCAAGTGAATAGGTAGCATTTGTGTCAGTAAGATTCTTGTGTATTAATGCATACAATAACTCAAATATACTGGCTGCTGCAAATAAGAACACTGATGTTCTTATATTCTTTTTGATATAAAAGGTTTCCAAATTTACAAAACACTATAATGGCAGTTTGTTTTCTGGAAAAAAAAATGCATTTACCTGCATTAAATAACAAAAAAAATTTTTTATATATATATATATAATTATTTTGAAAAGGACCAGTTTTGATTGTTTGATCTGGTTTTCTTCCTTCAGGCTATTAATTCGAACCAATAATCCCTCAAAAACAAATAAAGGAAAAATAAATCTTCATATTAAAAGCCAGTTGCTGCTTCGATGGTCACTTCAGTCTAATACATCCATTTAGCTCTTCTGAAAAACAAATTCAAAGAAAATGTTGGTGCAGACTATGTGCCATATGTACAGACGATGCTCATTATGACTATGAGATTATCTGATAAAATATATTATTATCATCTTAAATTATTATCTTATTAGCTAATGTTATGCTTAATTACCATACCAGGTTGGTGGCTATTGGTGCTATGCACAGTAGTGATATCTGCTATTCTTCTCTGTAGCTTGTGAGAGGTGGAGAGTGTGTCCTCTCCTTCGGTGTCTCGCTCCGATTCTCGTTCCCTCTTACATGCAACACGTCCTGTTGTATGAAGCGCACATCCTGAAACAGAAAAGGGAACAATGCCACTGATACATAGACAGTAAACACATAGGTGTTACATGAAAATAAAAAGTTACTTCTCTGTTTTTGTAAATATGGAACAGTTTTGATTCTAAAATCTGATTGACTAATGGTGTTTTAAGTTGTAAAATCCTTACTGAACTTGCTTGTTACGAATATTAATATTATTACTAATAAGTGTATTAACTTTACATGGGATTTTATTGGGCTATCTTTATTTAAATTAAGATCTTTTAAACAATCTTTCTACCTCTGACTATAACACCTTAACCTTAACTGTTTTTCCACATTTTCTTGCTATGTATTGTTTGAGTTCTTGTAATCTATGCCACTCATTGTGGTCCTATGTTCTGTGTAGTGTGTATTGTCTAGTGCACTGTCCAGTGCATTGATTGTATTGTACTGTATTTGCACTTTATGTAATCGTTCTTAGCATACTTTTAGTCATGCACTATTTTCTGTAGAATGACATTTTATTCCACTGTAAGTAAGTATATAGGTAGAATAGCACTAAGGTTTTAACATGACTTTCGATATTCATCGTTCTAAATTTTTTTCTTACTTTCTTACTTTATATAATAATCAAACTTTTATAAACCGATGCTATTACACGACTGCTATTGTCAATGGCATGGCTAGAGTTTCTATGATGCTCGGTGCTTTCAGTTTAAAGTGTTTTTTTTTTTTCTGCTATTGTTGCTTACAACAATAAAGCCTGTTTAAGTGTCTATTGCAAAAATCAAACTTAACAAACTGAATGTGTTGTGGCACTTTAAAATAAATCAAAGCATGTGTCAAGAATTTGATGATATCCTCATAAAAGAGAAAGGTACAAAAAGAACTACAATTTTTGTCACCAAAAGCAGTTGGAAAATGAATGAACAAAAAGAATCCATGGTCCGATCCTCCTTGTTCAGGTGGTGGCAGCCACACTTTGGGCCCTAATCAATCACTGTTTGAATGCCACAGCCTATTTGAGTATTTTTGCTGACCATGTGCATCTCTTCATGGCCACAATTTATTTACATAATAATCATGTCACGTAGAAAACTTCATTCTAAACTGATTTGCAATGAGGAATGTTCTTCAAGGGCCTTCCTAGTCTAGCCCAGAACTAAATCCAAAAAAAAAAAACACTGCAGGGTTGTGGTAGACCAGGAGATTCACAGCAAAGATGTGCAGGAACTTTGTGATAAAATAATATCAACATGGACCAGAATCTTACATGAATTTTCAGAGATCCTGTGAAATCCATGCCATGGAGAACTGAGGCTTTTGAGAACACCAAGTGTCCAGCCCACAATTTAATTTAGATCAATCTCAAACTAAAACACAATTGAAAGTTTTAGTCCTACCTAGCTTTTGTTGTTGCTGCATTCTGCTTGGTCCCTGGTGCTCCTCACTATCAAAGTTCAGCAGAATACTTCCACTCCGGTTACGACTGGCAACGGAGCTGCCTGGCATGGCCAGTGCTGTCATAGTGCAAAATACATAAAGGTAAGTACATTAGAACTGAAAAGATGGAACTAAGTATTGCTTCTCTTATATACGCTCACATATTTTTTAAAAAGTCATATACAGTATGTTTTGCAAGAATTGATCACACATTTAACTGATCAATGGGGAACTGTAAAGAAAAAAAAAAAGAAAGATTTTTTGGAAATTATGAACATGAGGTAAATGGCAAATCATGCATGACTTTTCTCCCAAATTTTAATTATGTTTCCTTTCTTAAAACAGTACAAGAGGTGGCTGTAAAACTATAAATTAATATTGAAATTGATATTGACCTTGCTAAAGCTCAAAGGTGTGTTCCTCATAAGACTTGAGGAACACACCTTTGAGCTTTACCATCTTTAGCCAGGACAATATCAAAACCATCTTGTACATGTGAGTTCTGTACAATAGAAGGCCTCCTGAGATACAGCTGAACTCCTATTTTCTGGTCTAAAAAATACTTGAGACTATCTAACCATACTTCTCTACCAAAGAGCATGGCCAGCAATGACACAAAATCAGTATTACAGCATCTACTGTACATCATGACCAAATGTATACAGTATGTAGCTTTCATCATCAAACAACTAGGCAGAAAAAGTGAGAGAAACTTTTTTGAAGGGTATCAGTTAGTGACTTAACAGACACAGAATCCAAATACTATGTAAAACTCTTATGAATCATTTTCAAATAAAATCAGAAATATTTTGATATTTAATCGAGAGTGGTACTACTAATCTTCAAATATTTTATTGCTTCATTAAGAAGTGGATGAGGTTATGTAATAGTTATTAAACAGATTTAAAAAATCTTAAAGTTATTAGTTATTGTTTTTGTTGCCAATGTTTTTCTGTTGTTTTTTTTTAAATACAAGATTCATTATGCATATTCCACAATGCATTTTTATGTCATCGTGATCTACAAAAAAACATTTACAAATCATTGTGGTCACACCAAAGTGAAAAGAAATAACTACAGTTACTTTATATTTAATAATCTTAAAAGCAAAAAAAACAAACAGTTCGAATATTGTTTAAATTGTAAAGTTTCAGAATGTAATTAACTCATTATGCATTAACTAACTCATTTAATTCATTAATAAATATAAATCATCACTGATTCATTAGACAGATCACGAATTGTCATTAAAAATACTATAGTGTAATAAATTCAAACCTAGTCTTTACACTCAGCTACCACTTTAAACACCTTCACAACAATTGCTTCCTGCAATTGGAGAGGAAGCCTATAAAAAAATATCAAAGCATTTCTAGCAAACACTTTCCATTGTTCAAAATGTCATGAAGAAGCAAGACCTGGAATACTGCAGCACTGCTCGCACAAATGTGATGCAGAGGCATATCTAGATAAAGAAAAAATAAGTGCTATGGGTTGAAGAGATAAAAATTAAACTATTTGGCCACAATCACCAAGGGTATGTTTGGAGAATAAAAGAATCAGTGTTTGATTAAAATAACACCTTGCCTACTATTAAGCATGGGGGTGGATATATTATGCACAGGTAGGTAAGAAACATGGATTCGGGGCCTTCAAGTGGTAAAGTGCTCGTCCTATCATCCGGAGATCACCTGTTCGATTTCCGGTTGATGCTGTAACCTCTCGCAGCCGGAGAGGTTGGCCGAGCTCTCTCAGAGGGGAGGGATGAGAGGTACTTAGTGTTCCCACATTAATCACAGCTCTACAGCCAATCAGGGGACTCTGTGAGCTCAAGCAAGCGGAAGAAGCGGATAGCGCTGTCCTCCGAGTGTTATATGCCGCCCCTCACCGGTGCGTGAGCGAGCAGTTCAAAAAGAGGCGGTCGACTGGCGTCACATGTTTTGGAGGAAACATGTGATAGTCTTTGGCCCTCCCGGCTGAGTGGTAGTAGTAGCCTTATTGTGGGAGCCCCCTAATGGCGGGGACGAATTGGACACGACTAAATTAGAGAGAAAATCGGGGGAAAATCCAAAACAAAAAAAAAGAGAATGGACAATCTAAAGCTGAAAAGAAATAACAGTAGATTCTACAAAAAGGAAAATTTCAAAAACATCCCTCAAAGCTCACCATGAACTACTTAAAGTAACATAAGCTGACGCTTTGCAGAAAGGACCTGATCATGAACTTCAAATAGAACCTTCCTTCATGTTAGTGTGAATAAACATTTGTTAAACAAAAGTAGAAAGATTCCAAGCCAGCTACATAATGCTTGTGTGGGTGTTACAAGTTGTGCCTTGGAAGTGTGTCCAACTTATTAATGATTACTTTGAATCTTGTCTGTTTTTAAGCTCTATTTATTTATATATTTATATAAAGAAAGTATTTGTATAGTCTGCTACAGAGATGTTTATTTCCTGTCATTTCAAAGCTGATCAAAACAAAATCAGTAATTGGGCCAGGAGTATACAACTGTATCTCGTTGGTAGTAGAAGTATTTGAGAGGTGATCGGAATCACCAAGCAACCAGTCAGCACATATGTAAGTAAACTTAAAAGTGAAAAAATTATAGTAGACCATTACCTGGTATGTTGGTTCCAGACTGCTGTTCTCCTGGAGAGTAGGCCATCCCATTCCCATTCCCATTGTGCGTAGATGGCACTGAGGCAAGAAGTCCTGCGTAAATTAATAACAGACATCAAGATGCCCATTACTAAAAAGAAAGGTAATAATAATTCGTTATAAATACTGATTTACAATTTTTGCTGAACAAACCAAAGGTAGGCTATTGCATACACAAGGAAATCAAGTTTGTCAACAAATCAGAAAGCAATGTTGTGCAATGAAATTGAACTGCAGAATTTGCACACTTTTGTGCAAATTTTAAACAGCAATACTAACGGCAGCTGTTGTAGCAGCTATTTGCACTGACGCACAGTCAGTGGCTAGGGTCTTTTGTGCATACAACCCAAACTTGTGTAATTAGGCTGGTAATTTGTTAATATCATAGGAAATATATTTATGCACTAAGAATGCAGGAAACCCATATTTAATCATATTAGAGTTTCTTTGCAAAATGCTTCATCTGTAATTGAACATAAATTACGAAAACAACACATAGCCCTTAAAATATTACCTAGTCCTCTATAGCGGGAGAGTTGCTGGTAGATCTGCTTCATCCTTTCAATGTTAAGGCGACTAGCCTCTGCATGGTTCACCATGGGCTTTGGGTAATGAACTCCAATGATGCACTTCGCTGCAGTCTGCACTGAATCTGGGGCGTTCCATGGATCATAGATATACTTGGCCGGAAAACCTCGAAGAATAGGTAAATAGCGTCTGGAAGTACAAGGAGAGATTAAACCGCAGAGTCTCATCATAGATACAGGAGAGGCTGTGTGTGTGGTGGTTGTCAAGTTCCCATTACACAAATATGCAATATTACAAGTGTTTCTGTAATCATGTTCTTCATATATCAAAGCATTCATTGCTATGCAGGTAATGATGCAGAAAATAAGACTAAATACAACTCAAAACTGTCTTTTAAAACTACAAATAAATTCATGTATGTAAACAAAAAAATAATCAAATGCTTGTTTTAGACACGTAAGGAAACACTGTTGTTTTATATACAGTACATTTTGTATACACAGTGTGGCTGAGTTACAGATAAACATTATGGTGTTTTAATACTTATAAACGTCACCACACCACTGTAAGTACCCAGCCAAGGGTACAAATCACTTCAATAAAGCCCTAGTAGAATTCCTTCTGGTCCCAGGACAGAGAAAGGCCACCTACCTACAAGTTCCACCTTACCAGAGCCTGGACAGAAGGTGGACGATGTCACCACAATGCTTGCAGACTGGCAGACGGAGTATAAACCAACAGTTTCTGTTTGTGCTGAGACACTACGAAGATTCCTACTATAACACGCGTTAGAAAGCAGAGGCAGTGACCAACCCTTCCCACCCTCTTAGTCTTCGCCAGATCCATCCAATCAAGCAACTCCCCGCTCCTAACCCACCCACTCTGCTCAACTGAAACTCAGGGTTGAGTAAGAGGTTCAGGTTCACTCCCTGCCCCTCACACTGCTACTGATCGCTTTTGAGACGACAGTGATCCCAAGCCAAGGCAGAGAAACTTGCTAGCTGTCAAACGAGCAACACAGTATACTGTCCTCAGCTGCTGGGTGGCCCCCTCGTTTTGCCAAAAGGGACCACAACCCTTTCGCCAGGAACGTTCATATCCTGCCTGGACAAGCGACAGAAATTCATAGAACCAGAAATGTTTACATTGGGCATTGGGTGGGAAAGGCCACTACATGCAACTGTATACAGTGGAACCTTGGATTGCGAGTAACTTGGTCTACCAAGTGTTTTGCAAGCAAAATTTGAGCAAAATTTTTTAATTAATTTTAAATTAATAAATGAGCGAGGTCTTGATATATGAGTAGTACGCACGCGCTTTGTCTGCCGAGCGTCACATGATTACAACTGAGCCAATGGTTCTTCTCTCTCCTGCGCTGTGGGATTGTTGGTAGTTGTCGCCCATGCTCAGAACTCGGCGTGTGTCACTGTTATCACTGTTATATATGAATTATGCTCACAATCCAGGGTTTAACTGTACATTAATAAATTGTAGAAACTTGCTGTTCAACAGAAAAAAGAATCTTAAAATGTGACCATAAGCTATGCTCTCAGCAAATTCACTTAGTAATAAGGCCAAGAAAGTTGATTACATTGTAACTGTTCTCTTGCACAGGCAGGGCTGCATTTAAAACCAAGAGCACCACTAAACATTTCATAAAGAGTCTGTTAAAGAGGAGTTGCCCAAAGCTAGATAGGAGTGTTGTTATCTGTGGCTTTGGACCCCACCTCCTATCATGCCCTCTGGGAAATGCATTGGAGCTCTCCATGTATTAAATGCAGGCCAGGCTTAGTATTTCCTTACCAAGCGGTTAAAATCCCTTTTGATGAAACGAGATGCTACCGAGCTAAAGAACAGGCTATGGTATTGCACAGAGAAAAAGCATCGAGCTACAACCAGAATCACAGCTAACAGGCTTCCAAATGCTTAGGCTAAGAATGGCTTTTGTCTTAAAAGCAATCAACCACAATTTACAAAGGGGAAAGGAACAACTGAACTTTTCACCCAATCCCCGAGAAGACAACAAATACACATATCACAAATAAACTTTAAGCTCTTGACGAATAATGTATGTGCTAAAATAGTGGAAAAATAACAAATAAAATAATCTGAGCAAAAATAAAAAGATAATAGTGGATAAGTGTATCCATACTTTAAACTCTTTTACCTAAGAATAGTTAAAAACTTCCTCATCCATTTGCTTAAAAAAACTCACTTACCATTGCTTCTGAAAACAGCTGTCCTCAATTCTACTTATAAACATTATCTCTTTAAAAATTAGGATTTTCCAACAGCAGTAAATCACTTATTATGCTACATAATATAGTAGAAAGGTCTGGTGTAAAAACTCTTCATTGCACAAGCTGTCTTACTACCTTACACACTACCTAACCATTTATGGGTAACATTACCAACCTAATAAAGTCCCCATTAGGGTCAGTGCGCCGGCCAAACCCTACTGGACAGTAGCAGTGGAAGAACTGCTGAAAGAATGAGCTACAGGAGAGCCACATCCAGCTGCCTGCGTTCACACTCCAGTCAGCATCCAACAGGAGCTCCTCAAACACCTGTCAATAACAGCTATCATTATAGACTAGCCAAATGAAGCAAGAAATGTATGATCATATTCCATTAAACAATTAAACACATCAGAGAATAAAGATCATAACAGTACTGCCACAGTCACATTTGGGTTCAAGTCTGTGTCTGCCACCAAGTAGTGTTTTTAACTCATGACTAAAATATAAAAATTATATTAATCATTTGGAAAAGTAGTCATATGTAGTGTATATATGAATGGTTCTATGACTAACTAGAGGATCACAAGGGTGCCTTCCTTCAGGACAGGTGGAACTGATGACTTGTGTGCTAGCTTCTTCAATACGTACAAATAGCAAAGTCATCTCATTTAGGCAATAAATAAAATAGACCCCTCTATATCATGTTCGTGCTCTGGGCATTCCTATTAACCCAAGTGGCCAAGGTGGCCTAATGGTCCTTCATGTTTTTGTGCGATTGTTACATATGTAACATCCTCACACTTCAAGAAAATCAGGTGATTTTCTTTGGAACTTGTAAAGACGAAGAAGCAATTAAGTTTGGTAACACTTTGGTAGTACGTACAACATGAGGACACAGACAAATAAAAAGTGCATGTACAGTATTTGAATCCATGAATGGGAAAGAGGACAAACATGCAACAGGGTTGACTCAAGCAGGAGTCTTGATACAGAGTCTTGAGTGTATCAAGACAGTGACTTGGCATATGGCTCATATAGTGACTTTCATAAATGGCTATAAAATGTTGGGTTGTAATAAAAAAAAACAGAATTTGAATTACTACCTTATCTTTTCTTATATACTATATAGTTATAAAAATAGTTACTATCTTGGTAGCAAACCCACACTTTTGGACAATAATCTTTTCCTGTTTGTTTTTTTGAACACCAGACATTCAGATAACAGAAATTAATTCACATATATTCAACAATTTCCACCTTAACCCACATAATGATACACAGACTCAAAGTCTACTTTATTAGAAACACCTGTACAGCTACACCTTCTTGCAGTTTTCTACCTGGCCAATCATGTTGCAGCAGCACAATCCAAAAAATCATAATGAAGAAAAAGTGTGATCTCTGTGAGCCAGAGATGTATGCTGGTTCTAGATGAGCTATTTTGGGCATTTCAGAACCTGCTGATCTTTTAGGATTTTCAGAAAACAAGACCTTTTTTGCAATACAAGTTTTTTTTATTCAAACTACTCCAATTTACAAAAAATAAACATCAAAATATTAGACACACATAATATGACAGCCAATATGGGCAAACGAGCAAACAAGTCACAAGAAAAATAATTAAAGAGAGACAGAGAGAAACAGATCCAGAGAAAGGAAGTGTGACAGGAGAGATGGAGAACAAAAGGGGCAAGAGGTGACGTTATGAATATAAACATACCTGCACGAGTACCTTATGAACTATTTGGAATTATTTTTTCCCATTATGTCTATTATGTATATATCCCAAAAACTGAGACCAATTTTTTCATAAAACCTCCCTTGGTTATTATAAGCCCTTTTAAACCTGCCTTTGTCTGACTTCTCCAATGTCAAAGAACATCCGCTACTTTAAAGCCTGCCAGTGCAAGAAAATTTTTGTTTGGTCATGCTTTTTGAAAAGAAGAATGTGTCTCGTCCTATCTATAGTTAGGGAGACTCTGGCAGTTGTGTCTGCAGCCACTCTCCAATACCTTTTATTACTTGCTTCCAAAATGAAAAAACAAATGAAACATTCCCACTTCCACTTTACCCCTACATCAATAGCTACCTGTAATATATATATTTTTTTACTTTATTTGTAATATAATATTATTTATAAAAAAAAATGTTAATGTGTAAAAGTGTCTTCTCTCTCATGCCCCTGCCCACATTCACCACCAAAAGTGTTCATGATCATTGTATAAAAAACTGAGGCTGAAAGTAAAGCTTTAGATAATAAATTGTTCTTAATTTTCTTTAAAACAAGCCGCAAACTCTTTATAAAGTTTCTCATTTAATGTTACTGCCAAAATTCCCTCTTGTCTTTCAAATAGAAATTGTCTTTAAGCTCTTGGAAGGATCATTAAGTGACTGCCCTATATAAATCACTTTCTGTCAATTTTTTTTCCTTAATCAAATTGCTGGATCGCTCCAGCTTGAGAAGTATTTCTGCTTATATTAATAAATGTGTCAGCTTGATGGCATTAGCCCACATTTTGCTAGAATGCACCAAACAGGATTGACCTTTCCAGTATACCTAATTTAGTCTTTTGTCAAAAGGGGGCAGTAAGCTCAACCTATATCTGAAACCAAGCCAGGTATCTTTACATTACAACAAAAATTCTCATCATGAAGATATAATTAAACTGAGATACTTCCATTTTAATAATGCTTCACTTTACCCACAATCTCAAATTCATCAGCTTCCATCCAAGTTTGTTTTTATCTTCTGTAGACCCTTTTAAGTTTTATCTCCAGATATGGTACTCCTCTATTTATCCATCTAAACAGCAATGATCTTAATACTTCCTGATGGCATTACCTCAGACTTGTGCCAATTAATTTGATACCTTTAATTACATACAGTAAGGGTGGAACATGATGGGTCCTTAGCTAGCCAAAAAATGTCATAAAGGAATAATTTATGTTCTGCCCTTCACTTTTAATTTAATGAAACCTTGGGTTGGCCCTAATAGCCACTGCTAATGATTCAGGATATAAATAATAGTGGGGACAGTACATCTCCTCCATTTTCTTCACCTTGAAAGCTTAAAGAAAGGTGAAAGTAACTATTTGGAAGAACCACTGATAACTCCATGTAACTCTTATTCAATTTATGGAGCTATTTCCAAATCCAAAAGACTGCAGAATACATAATAAAAATCCCCACTCTACCTAATTAAAGGATTTATCTTCATTAAGACAGTTACCAGAGTACAGTACTATCTTCTATATTCAATCGTAAATTAAGCAGACTTCTAAGGTAATTGGAGGCAACCAAGTCTCTATATTAAATATATAGAAGAAATCAGAAGAAAATTGGCAGATTGGCAGAAGTCCTAGGAAGAATATAGTAACCCAATTAATCATACTTTTTAGCCATGGTAAGCAGAAAAGATGAACAAAACATTAAACTTTGAAGTGGATGGGTTATAGCATCAGCTGAACACATGTGTCCATTCCTGTCAGCCACGAGCAAGAATCTTGGCTCACCATTCACACAGATTCACTGAAACCAGACAGCTGAAAATAACGTTTTAAAAAATAATCACCTTGTTTTTTCCCAGTTTTAGGCGAGATCATATTTTCTCCATTCAGATTTGATGTGAACATTAACTGAAGCTCTTGTTTTGCATGTATCTGCATGATTGTATATATTGAGCTGCTGCCACATGATTGGCTTATTGGATAACTACATAAATATGCAACTGTACAGGAGTCCCTATTAAATTAGACAGTGTTTACACTGATCAGCAATAACAGTTAAAACTACTGGCAGGTGAAGTGAATAACAGTGATCATTTCATTATAGTAACACTTATCAAAGGAGTGTAAATATACTGTATTTTGCTTCCTCTAAGTTTTGTTATTCCTCTAAGTTGAAGTTGGAAATATTGGTAAGAGTAAGGATATAAACAGAGCTGATAGGGGCCAAATTGGGTCAGAGCATCTCTAAAACAGCTTGTGTGGTGTTTCTGGCATGCACTGGTCATAGACGCACAAGGCTCAATGACACATGTGAACGGAGGATCCACAGAAGAGCTACCATAGCACAATTTGCTGAAAAGGTTAATGCCGGCTATGATAAATGGGTCTCAAATCCCACAGCACATTGCAGCTTGCTATACACAAGTCAAAGTACCTGTGATGACCCAGCCAAACGTGCTACAATAGACATGCAAGCATCAGAACAGGACCATGAAGCAATGGAAGAATTAATTACCTTATATTATGTGTTACCTGGAGAAAAGACGGCACCAGGATGCACTATGGGGAAACACAAGCCGAGAGGGGCAGTAGGATGCTTTGGGAAATGTTAGGCTGGAGAACCTTGGGTCCTGTATCACCTATGTAAACCCTTTCATAGCAATGGTATTCCCTACAGGCAGTGGCATCTTTCACCGGGATTATTTGGAGTGCCTCACTGCAAAAAAAATGTTGAGAAATAGTTTGAAAAACATGACAAATAGTTCAACTAGTTGACTTGGCTTTCAGATTCAATCCATGGATGCCCCACATCTAACTTACAGTAGTTAAAGAGTCTTCTGCTAATGTTTTGGTGCAATAGCACAGTGTACCATAAGATTGTTGTGGATTCTATACCTCAACACATCATGTGCACAAAGGGATGTAAAGAAAATTTATGCAGGTGGTTTTAAGGTTATGGCTAATCAGTGTATATTTACTGCTCCCTAAACATGCAAAGCACCTTCATGCCCTCCTCCCAACTGATCCACAAGTCTCCTCGGGTGAGGAAGCAAGCCACAGCATGACGAGCTAGGTGATGAATCCAGCCCTCCTGCCTCAGCTGGGTCATGATGGCATCAATCCATGGAAAACCAGTCTTAGCCTCTGCCCATTTGGCCAGTGCCTCTGGGTTCTTATCCCATGGAATGCGCACACAGATGGGGTTTCCCTCCATCTTGTCAAATCGCGGGTTAGTGGTGGCAGCAGTGTAAAAAAATTCTCGCCACAGCAGTTGGCCATAGAGAGAGAGAGGAGGGGTACTGGTCTTCTTTACCTAAAGGAAACAGAGGTGATTGATATAGACAACTATATGCCATGTTTCTATTCATACACAGGCTTGGGTATAATGTAAAAAAAATAATAAAAAAGCTGCAAACAAAACTTATGATTCTATACTACACAAAATAAATTATACTTAGTGTTTAAAATAAAATACTTCTATCCTGTTTGTTTCTAAACTCTGATGAAATGTGGTGCAACCTTTCTGTAGAGATCTGTGAGTTTGAAGTAGAAGAGGCGACAGGAGAGACAGCCGAAACGAAGGTACGGGCTGAGGCCTGTGGGGCTAGCTAGCAGGGAATTGGCATTCATTCTTGGCCTTTCAAAGTTGGCCACCCAAGCCTGGAAAAGGGACAAAAAAATCATAAACAGTGAGATGAAAGTACTATATTTAAGTCAAGGCTAAATTAATTCCTGTACCTTTCTCTCAAGATGCCTCTCAATCCTTGTTAGTGCTTCTGTCTCCCCACCTGGCCACACAGCAGAGGGTAGTCCTTCTGTGTCAAATCCTATGCCCAAACATGAAATACTTAGCACCTATTTTCAAATATACATAGAGTACTTTGTGGTGTCTGGCAATGGAAGGTTAGCAGCAGATTCATAGAGTGCTGTGGATTACAGGGTGGAGCCTCCATGGACCAGGCTTGGTCAATGTTTTGCCATCAATTCTAATATATTATGTCCTCCGTATGAAGGAAATCTATGACAATTTGAAACCCCTGATATGCATTAACTATAACCATAAGTGAATCTGATTTGCCATGCACCCCCCCCCCCCCCCCCCCCCCACCCCCTGTGCCCCCTGACTTACAAAATCCTAGAATCGCCCCTGGCTTTGTGGTGACATCACTGTTTTGCTTGTTGGTCCTCCCAAGTGGGAACACAAAGTACTGCTGCTATGTTTGTGAATGGTTTAGTCGTACAAACTATACCAAAAGTGATTGTCCACTTTGACAAATATCTTGCTGAATATCTTGCATTTAAATATCTTGTTGAAAAATGTCTAAGACTAAGTTAAAATAAGGTAGGGTGTCTTTTTGGTCCACAGAAAAGTGAACTTCTTCAAGGTGATTAAAAAAGTTAGCCCTACTTCAAAAGCAAGAATGGCACGGAAAGCCTTTCAGTGAGTCGCAAGAAGATTTCTTGGAAAAAACAAGGCAGTCATTTACAGTGAGTTGCCAGAAAAACTCCTCAAAGAACATAGAATTCTTGGCTTTAGTATGTCATTTAAGACAATTCTTTTTGCACTCTCAATTAGATTTTTTTTTCTCGGAACTGTGGAGCAATAAGTGATGATGCTGGCACGAAATTTGACCAGAGGATTGCTTCTTGGGAGATAAGATACAGTAGAAAGAGAAATGGAGGCACTCGATGCCTGCATATTGTTGCTGGACAGCAACGAGAGATGCTCCATCAACTGAAGACAAAAGAAACCATAAATACCCGCTTTCTGTTACAAACTTTTATATTAATTGTAATAATAACATCAATAGGTTAAGGTAAATGATGACTATTGGTGAAATGCCCAAAAAGTGGAAAAACGTATATCTTGGAAAACAGTTGTTTAAATGTAATTTTTGAATTGAATGCATGAAAATCTATAGGAATTTCAACAGAGGAAACAACTTTTAAACAATTGTAGTTCTTTGTAATCTGTATAAGAACATCTGCTTGCATGTATAAGAAGTACATATGTCAATCAAATGAGACACCTCCTCAAATGTACAGAGATGATATTAACCAAAAAAATATCCTCATGCTTCCCAGAACCAAAAAAAATGCTTAATTCAATACGTTCATTCAAAATTAATTCAATACATTCAGATCTGACCAACCAAAGCAACTACAGACCATAACACTGCTTTCATGTCTTTATACAGTGGACACTATGTATGATAGGTGCATCATTCATGTGCATCTCTTCTTACCATAATGTGGCCAACATTTTGGAATATTTTCACTCTGGACTCACTCAACCACCAGAATCTTTTTCCATTGCTCCAACTGCTCTTTTTTCAGAGTCCAATTTTTCTCTCTCTATCAAGTCTAATCTTTTTTTTTACAATTACACTCTATAACAATTGGTTTTCTTATGGCCACACAGCTGTTTAGTCCCAATTTCCCAAATTCCCAAAATTCTTCTACTGTAATTTTTTATAATCTTTTCTGACCACATTTCTTCCATGAAGTTAGTGTTTTAGCATTTATTCTTCTAGATTTTTTAAAATGTTTTGAACAGTTCTTAATAAAAATCCAGTAATTCATTCAATCTTTTTTTGTGCATTAATTAATTTATTTTTATCTTTTAGATGAATCATTCATGTGGCACCATAATTACCTATGCCATAATGTTGTCATACAAAGAACTGACTTTTTGGCTAAATAACATAAAATAAAAAAATCACGAAAGCGCAGAACTTTATATATATATAAGTTACATATATCCGTAAAACCAGATAATGTATAAATACATGCCAAATAAATATGTGGTAATTCATAAGCAGACATCTCACTTTCAGTATTTCTAGTATTATCACATTATACCAAATGACTGCAAATTTAAATGGTGAGTTCCCATGCTGTATCTTTTCAGTGTTAAGCAATTCCTGCAGCAGCTATTTCCCTTTTATGGGGTAAGATTTTTCTTGTATCTAAGATATAGCGGTGGCTGAACAATAGCCAGAACTGGACCTCAAGCACTACTGTAATATTGTCATTTATCATGGTCCATGTTTAGAGATGTGCCACTTCAGGAAGTCTGTGCTGCTGCTACCTGGGAGTCACCTTACACCTTCTCCAGATATTCCAAGCTTAATATGGCCCACACTATAATCACTGGGAGTCATCTTGGTGCAGTTTAGGTTTGGTCCTGGTTTTTGTTGCATAAAAATGCAAATATTAATTCTGAATAATTTTAGTAATTCTGAATATATCCATGCATTCAATACATTCATATTCATATTTTAGAATTAGCTAATCTTTTTTCAGACCCATTTGTAACATCCATTATGTTCCAAAATACAAAGGAAAAGTTTGAATTACTCTTGGAAATTTCAGGGCTGCTGATGGTTTCAATAACAAATATAAAAAAATTAAGCAAAATTAAGATTAAAAGCATAAAGTAAACTAATAAACCACACATAACTTACCCAGTTCTTCAAGAGAAGGCACGCCATATTTGTCCCCATGGTCTTCAGATACAGGTGTGACACAGCAGCCCATAAGGGTGCTAGACAGGGTCTCCACTGGCATCTCTGGTGGATCCATACGGCTGATCAGAGTCTGGAAACGTTTGTAGGTGAGAGGTGGCTGACCGCCATTCAGCTCAATGATTCTATTAGAAAAGAAAGAGTAAATACAACAAACACATTGAGAAAGCACCCAATACCAGTTTATCCAATGGGAATGTTCCAAATTTTCTATGATCAAATAATTGTATTAATAAATGCACTACAATTAAATTAGCCTATTAACATTAGATTTACTAACCCTGTGCAAATTTGCATAAATTCCCTGGACCTAACACCTACTAGCACTCCTGTCGCTCCATTGTTCTTCTGCTTTTGTTGTGCAAACACACCCATTACCTGTCCCACACCGAGGTTTGGCCTGCCTTGGATCTGAGCTACTCTGAGTAAACTAATGCAATTGTGCCAGGCCTCACAGGTAATGGGTGGTTTGCACAACAAAAGCAGGAGGGTAATTCTAGTGTTAATGTTGCTGGGCAAGTCCAGTTGCTTACTAATTAAATTAAAGAGAACGTGCTGTTTCGTCATCCTTTTCAAACCAACATATCTGGGACCGTTTTTGATGTGCTTAACACATACACTGCCATATCATTACAACACAAATAATTAATACCAATATAGTTTATTGATGCCTGGACAGCTCTGGCGCCTAAGGATATACCTCCATAACACATTTGTGTTCTGGAACCAGGATATTGGCAGAAAATCCCTTGGGTACCATCGATTGCAAGATGGGGCATCTGTGACTTCTTTGTCCGGTATATGCCATCGGTGCTCAATTGGATTGAGATTAGGGGAATTTGACAGGCTGGCCTTAGGTTCCCGAGGGTATGGGTGAACCTTGCGTGACGCTGATTCTGTAAGGTGAGTAGTATAAAATGTATAATCAGCGTTTATGTGTTCTGGTGTAAATGGTATGGTTTGTCAAAGATGCTGACTTTTGCCTGGCACAAATTTGATGAATTTATACTGATGGGGTATGACAGGGTGTGTGAATTGCCAAATCATGCGTGGCTGCTGCCAAAATAAACTCACTGCATGTACAATCATGAGTGACTTGCAGCAGAAAAATGCGGAAGCCCTTAGAGTATGTTTTACATTAAGCTGTTAAGATAAAAAATTACATTAAAACATAGCCATAGGACTCACACTCACATAGGATCGCATAATAGCTAGGCAATATTGTTACTGTAATGATTTGGAAAGAAATTTCGTTGCTGACATACAGTAAGACTAAATCTCTCTCCTCTCCTTATCCCAGCTGCTGATCATTTCATTCATTTAGGGAGTACTTCACTTCACTTCAAACTTCACTGGAACACTACAGTTCATTCACATGCGTTCAGAACCCATTTGTATGCACTATAAACAATCTGTCTTTAAAAATGCAGAAACAACTTATTAAGCTGAAGAGTGAAAGCAGGCTGAACCACTTCTTTAGACACATACTCTCTTGAGACCTTTTGTATGATGTGGGAATCGCTTTTATATGCAATTGTAAAACTCATTTCTCTTGCTTCACCTTATTTTTGCTTGCCAGACATATCCAAATTACAAGTGTGTTCAGACCGAGGACGGCCTGAAGCTGTGCTTAACCTCATTTAAGACAAAAAAAATTAACAGCTTTGAAAACCAAAGCAGCCTCTTGTGTCACACTGAGCTGAGACTCAGCATGAATGCAGCTTTTGCAAGAGCGTATAATAATAATAATAATAACAATCAATATTGCTATTGTATATATTTAATTTAGAGCATTTTTCCATTATAGGACACTAAGGAATTAAAGCAGTTCGTACTTATCCAGATTGTAAAGCGTATGTGAGATCTTGACAATGACTTCCACCCCAGCCTCCATTGCAAGCTTCTTAATGGCAGCATCCCGCTCTTTCCCAAAAGGTTCTGAGTCATATTCAAACGTCAACCTGGATATTTCCCACTCCTGAAAGGGTAAAAAGGAAAGAGGGAGAGCTCAAAATTATTTCAAAAAGCTACCTTTTTAAACTTTAGGAAAACTGACTAATTCAAAAACATTTTCGTAAAATCACAAAGGGCTGATAAATTGAACAAATTTCACCTTAAACAGTCGTGGAAAAACGTTGGCTGGTTGACCTCTGATAACAAAAAGGCGTGAATTGAGCTTTCGGAGACTGGAGTCAAGATCATCTAGGCACTGAAGGAGGAATCTAGGGAATAAAAACAAGCATATACAGTCAGTTTTATAAATAAAAAAGCAGAATACATTTTAATGCATTTCGGTTATTATTTTTTGCTATTTAAGATACTTAGCACTTTTAAGAGCTCCACTAAAAAATATTATAGTAGCATATTAATATTGAACAAGCTTTATTTTTCTTTAATTTTAACTTTTTTTCTACTGACCTACTTAACTGTGTGAATGTAATTAATATATTAAAATAAAATAAGATACAGTATAAAATATATATAAATATTCAAATGTCTACTACATAATGTAGAGCTACCTGAATATTATCTCACCATACTTGTGCGAAAACAAACAAATAACAGAAAGCTACAATCCTTAAACATGATTTAAAAAATATATCAGTATTCCATAATCATAATTGTAGGAAACAACCAATTATGCATTTTGGACCTTCCTAATTGCACCTTTATGCCTATCCTGCTCGACTATGCCATCCAACTATGAAGTCACACTTTAGCAATCCTTGTTAAGAAAGTTAAAGTACATTCATTATCATTCATCATGTAACTATACTACCCTCTAGTGTAAAATAGATGAACTGCGTGTGAAAGTCAGACAAACTGTGAAAGATTAACATAAAGACTATTCAGAGCGATTCTAAACCTGCCTGCACGTGCAACACTGGTCTGTTGCAGGATTTAAACACTAAAGCGTTTCCATAAACAGTGCACATTACTGGTAAGCTGTGGTGTTATCTTAGAGCTGCCATAAGTTTCCATTCACAGCTTTCCTTACACACTGCCCATCTGGACATGAAGTGGTTTAAAGATATTTTTGGTTTTACTGTATGTGTACACTTTGACTCTGAAGCTCATGTAAAGGATCAGAACATAATTAGGTAGTCTGAGCTTCCACCTGTCAAGTGTGTGAGCCAATGATTTGGGTGCACCCTTTGTTTAGTTTTTGAAGGCAATATACAGCAGAATATACATACAGTATATATGGGGGGGGCAGATATGGACAAACAATCTTTTGAAAATTTCTATAAATATTTACATGAGTTTCTTTGTCGTTGGTTTGTCTCTTTTTTATTTTAATCACAATGTGTTGCTGAACTGAACATCCCATTTAACTGAAAACAGAATGCATAATGGAATATAATCTTTTGTACAAAGCAGGTAAAATTGTCATTATCACAAATTTGCATACATTTAATTAAAACTAAAATTGGGCAAAATCTTGGATATAAAATACTTAAAATACTGAACATGTGAAAACATTTTTTTCATGTTTTCAATCATTTAAAATTATACAACTTTTTGCTATATACAGTATATAAGTGATCTCATACATTCAGTCCCCAGTTAGTAAAGTTAGGTAACAAAATGACAACTGTATTTTTTTGTACATTCTTACATTAGTAAAAAAAAAAAAAAGTGCTAGACTACACTACAATATAAGGACTATATGTTCACAACATAGACAGGAAGCATACATGCTCTAATTTTATGTCTGGTGTCAAAGCATGCCCCTGGCCTGGTTAACCTCCCACCTGTGTTTGTGTTCTGGCTGTAGTGTCCCGACTGAGCCCAAAGACAGACAGTCTGCTGGCAAAGCCCTGATTAGGGGCCAGACAGCAAAGCTCCCTTTGCTCCACATAGAAAATTGTACCCACCCTGGCATATTTCCATTATACAACCAAGTTATGGACTACTAAACACATCTACTTTCTGAGCTTCATTCATAAAAATGTGCATTACTATTTGGGAAATCAATAAATATTAGAAAGCAGTATGAATCACACAATTGCTTTAATATCTACTAAGAATATAAATAATAAACAAATTATTATATAAACCTATTTATTCTTGTGACCTACAGAGTATGTGCACTGAATGGGTTGTTGAAAAACTCTTATTTTTCAATGCTTTGCTCAGTCATACATAACTTATATAACTGTCCTGGCCTACATATGATCGCACAAGTATGCAGTCACCGTAGAGCACACAATTAGCCTAGTGACCTGCTTTCAACTACAACAGCACTTCTTATACATTTCAAAAGAAAGAACATACATCAATTTTGCCATTGATTTCTCTGAGTCATGTGATAATTTGCTCTAAATAAAGGTTTAAGCTAAACTCAGGCAAATGTATGGGCACTATTGTAAAATGAAAATAGCATAGAATAATATTATGTTCTGGTAAATACATACTGGCTGGTAAATACTTGTAATGTTATGACACTAAAAGTCATTCTTGTCTATGCATACTTGTGTTCCTGCAAGTCACAGAGGCATTATTATTATTTCACTGTTTTCAGGAGTGATGTTAGAGGATGCCTGAGGATTAGACATGTTATATAGTGTAGTAATAGGTCATAATGTATTTAATACACCACTAAGGCCTACTGATATGGTAGAATTACAAGAAAAGGCATTACATAGACAATGAGACATGACATATTCTAGTTGCTTTATTCATAAAAGTGACATTATGCACAATAAAACACAATAGACTACAGTGCCCTTAAAAATGAAAATCTTAATAATTACACCATAAATTAGAGAAACAGCATATTAAACTTGTAGTGCAAAAGTAAATTGTAGTACTGGTTCACTGTTTTCAATGACACATTCTCCTGCTCCCTTACACCTGATACACTTTTGTGACTAATTTGTGATAATAATAATAATAATAATAATAATAATAATAATAATAATAATAGTTGTTCTCATTATAATAATTAATAATTATTATTATTATAGTTGTTGTTCTCATTATAATAATTAATAATAATGATAATAATAATGATAATAATAATACATATGTGCTGAATGTTCTTACTTATTACAAAGTATGCCATAGACCTTAACTATAAATGTATAAACTATACATTTATATTGTAACTATAAACTGTGTTAACAGATTCATGGACTGTTTGGTAACACATTTAAACTACATACAGAAAGTAAAATATTCCATTCATAAAAATAAGGAAATATTAATGACATGATCTGTGACAGACCTGTCACAGTTTGGCCTGACTCGCTGATTTACAGCTATTCCACTTCCAGCATCTGCTAATCTCTTAGTTGGCCTACATTCTCAAGAATCAGCACAGTATGGGCAAATTGCTATGTGGGCGAACATGTTTAAAATAGCACTATATGGAAATAATTGGTGTGACAGCAGAAGGTCTAGAGAGGATATCTTGTTTTAGCTGTTCGTTTGGCTTACAATACGATAAATGAGAAAGCAATATAAAATAATAGAGAGTAATATACTAATGTCATCTGTACATTTCACATGGTGCACACCTTGTACAATCTAATCATGAAGTAAAAACTGGTCTGTCAGGTAACATGCCTCAGATGGCAGTACATCTAATGTGTGTGAATGGTATGCCATAGTTTGACAGAAAAGGCACTTAAAGTTCCAGGTAGTGTACTAGATGTCCTTAATGGCTAGCTCACATCTCATATTAAAGTAATAATAAGAGAATCTTTGTTATTCAAAAAAATAATTTCTCACCTCTGTTTCTTTCCTTAAAACCAGTTTATATACTGTAAACAGAATCCTTAAAATTCTGTAAATCAGTTTCACACGCAATAAGTGTGTAATAACAGTGAGGCTGTAGATTATACACTGTGCAGCCAAAAAAAGTCATACATATCGATATTTGATTGTCTCTCTTTTATCTTCAATTACAGTGTTCATTCACCATGGTATCATTTCAATATCCTTGCCTGAGATTTTGACAGGAGAGTCTATTCCTGTACATTTAAAATACTTTTAACTGGATTAGGGGGCTCTGTGGTGACCAATTCATGAGTAAAAATGGCCCTAGACTACATTTTTACAATTTAGCCAGATGGCATTGATGAGATAACCTGTCGTTCAGTACATTCAAGATACAATCTAACCTCATTTTATCACCACATAATTCTGCAGTGCCTAGATCTGTCCCGATCATTACGTTTCCTCCAGAGGGACGCATGCATGACATGTCTTTATCACACAGCCTCAGTTAGACTTTTAAAAAATTACCAGCTAAAATATTTTAATAACTAGAATTTTTCAAATTTAAAGCTCTTATGTATTTGCTTCTTTAAACCTAAACTGCAACTTTTTTGCCAGGCATTGTAACTAGACTCATTTGAGAGGGAAATACTTCACAGAACAAGACAATTACAATTATGTTGTTTATTTTGAAAGATTTATAAACACAAGTTTACAAAATAGCACGCACTCATAACACTTTGAATTCACTGTTAACTTTTAGTTGTAAATAACAAAAACCAAAAACCTACTCACCTCCACCTGTTGACCCCTACATTGGAGGACCCAGCAAACCAGGGGTCCAAGAAGTAAACACAACGAATGGTACCTGCACCCCGCACGGCCTCCTGAAGTGCAGGGTTGTCATGCAGACGCAGGCCCTTCCGAAACCAGTGGATGGAATTTGGCGCCATATTCAAAGTGTCGGCTTTACATGATGGAGAAACAGGAAAACAGCCTATTAGCTAACCTGCTAATTGATTGCATCCTGAAGATAATATACTGTATAGAAATGTGCCACAGAAGTTTGCAATCCACTTAAGAATTCCCTCTTAACTCTTCAGCCAGATGGAGAAAGCTCATTAGTGCACAAGGAGTACAATACATGGCATACTTTTGGCCACCACTAAACATTATTCATATACAGTACATTACATGCATAAATTATATAAAACACATCCAAAAATATCACAATATTCACCTTGATGAACACACAGCCTATATCAGCAAGCATCAGTTACACTACATACAACTTATTAGGTCAGACGTTTAAATAATAATGACCAAGAAAAAAAACTATGTCCAAATGAGTAAAATGTACCTTGACCATGGTTTTGCTTCCGTAAACACCTGTATATGTAGCCCAGAGAAGTTCTCGGCTTTTCTAAATACTCTGTCTCTTCATGAATGGGGACTGCTCCATATTCTGGCATACATCCTGTCCATCTGTGCTCTCTGCTGAAATGCTCAATCTGTAACATTCAGTTTTCCTGGTTGCGTCTAAATCTGATTCAAAGTGCTGACACAATACTGAGGTTTTGCTTTTGCAGGCACTTAAAGCAAGAATAATAATTAAAAAAAAGCTAGTTTGGCACGATTTATTGATCATCTCCATTTAAGGCAATATAGCTGATAATCTATTTTTAAACTTGAACACCCAGGTTCATAGCTCTGGTCTCAGAGTACATCCTGTCTGGAGCTCATTTTCCTGCTTTAATAAACCTTGTGCATCCACCTAATTTTTTTAAAATATATTTTGTTCTATAAATTATAGAATCACAATTTGTATTCATATATGTATATAATTGTGTCTTTTTTTACATTCATATTCTCATTGGAATGAATGTATTTATTAGAATATTCTATTTTTTATTTAATTGTACCCTCCAGAGCAATTTATTTCTTGCAGACAAACCCTTCTTTTTAGGTTAAGGGACAATTGTATAAGCATTTCACTGCATATCATGTGTATGTGAAATAAATAAATAAATAAAATTAGAATTTGAAGAAGCTAAAATTCTTGAGTTGAACTGAGAGTGTAAGAGTGTGAAAATACTAAAATACACACTCCAAGGTTGGGAGCATGTCCTTGAACACTATCTTACACTGGAAAATATGTTTTAGTTAAAAGCAAGAAAAAGAAGTATTTGCAGATGTTGCATAATTCTTAAAGAACATGTTTATACGTATTTCCTCACACTTTTCAAACCCATTTCCATATTTTTTTATTCTGGAAAGCTGCTTTTGACCACGATCATAGTTCAAAAGTCTACATAAATAAAACTTGAATTGAATGGGATTATTCTATATGGATGCAGTTGCTGAAAACAAGTTACAAGAACATTACGGATTAACATTATTGTTAATCCATGGGCTCTACTGGTCAGCATCTGTAATTCATTTTTCTCCCTAATTCCTGATTCCATCAAGAAAATAACTACTCTCTCCAAAAATTAAGAACATAACCACAAGACTCATTAACACATATACAGTAAAAAGAAATTAATAAACAATAGTATTGGAAACTGAAATAAAACCGAATACGGATTAAATAATTTGTCCTCAGGATAAGACATCATGTTGTAACTTTGAGTTTCAATCTCTCATTTTCAGCTCTTCTGCTATGTCGATGCAGCTTATCCAACATATTATACAACATATTAGTGTAAGCAAGAAGAATGGGAAAAGAAAGTATTGTGAAACGTTTGGCTAGTGTTAATCACAGTGCTTGTGATAAGATAAAGAAATGAAACGATCTAAGGCATGATGACTCATACACAGGTTCATAAACGCGCTGAACATCTTATGTAGAGGAAACTAGGTCAATGCACACTGGGTGAATCCGACCAGGCTGTATCAGCAAACTGATTCACACACGGAGAAAGTCGTCTAAATTTGATATAAATGTTCAACAATGTCAAGAAACTATTCAGAAACAAGACGTTCAGGCATATTCCCTAGCCATAATTGGAAAACTTTGATACAGAAACAAGGAATGAAACTGGGTCACCGCGGCGAAAATTATGTAACTCCGACAAGGCGCTTTCTACTTACGCCTGTCTTTCTGAATGGAATGTTTAAAAAAAGACGGCAGCGCACATATTACCTTTAAACGTTATGTCAGTCCTGCAGAAAAGACCATCTCTTCCCACTATATTTTATCAAGCTCGACTCTAAACGTCGCAGGTCGTGTCCTCGTCGCAGTACAATAACCAGTGCCAGCGTCTGTTTTGCTGCGTCGTGTGCAGCGGAGATTCTCCGCGTTCATCTCCCTGTGAAGGCAGCGTCTTGTGTGATTGGACGAAACAACGTCACGTGACAGGGTCAGCCTCACGTTTAGGAAGCGTGGAGTGTTCAAGTCGATAGAAATGAATGACAGCTTAAGCAAAAGCTGTTTGTCTGCGACATGTTGGATGTTTTTAACGACAATGGTTCGATATATTCTGTATATTCGTTTCTTTTTCAGCTCTTATGTTAGGCCTTTCGTTCTGCGTTGTCTAGTGTATTCTATAAAGGCTATAAAATGCACCTTAAGTGTATTCTGGAATGGTATATATTGTATAAAGCGTAACTATAAAATAAAGCATTTTATTAAGGCTTCTGGGAATAGGCTATCAGTGTTACACTGTCAGTAAAATGTAAAACATTAATAATAATAATGATGATAATAATAATTCATTCGTTCTTTCATTCATTCGTTCATTCATACCGACATCTATCCACCTACGTAGTGTGTGTGTGTGTGTGTGTGTGTGTGTTTGATATCTGATATCCCCCACATGAGGGTGAGATCCCTGTTGTGTGTGGTTCACACATATACACACATATGCAGAACTGGATATGTAAATAAAGTTAAATAAAGTAAATTAAAAAAAAAATTGAAATAAGTCATGCCCTAAGTCATGCTTTGTTTAAATTTTTGTCTGTATTTTATTTTTCACATTTGAATTTAGTCCTATTTGTTTCTCTACTCTGTGTGCTGTACTTTGTTTCCTGATCACCCGTGGTTAATACAACAGTAACTGCATTTTTATTGGTTTAGATCATTTTGATCTGATTTTGAAGGCTGAGGAAGTCAAATGATTTGAATTGCTGCCTAACTAGCGGTTTGTCTTGGCCAAACGGTTGGTGCAGTAAGTATCAATGCTTCATAGACCCAGATTCCCCAGCCTGATCCTGAGCTCAAGTTAACATCAAATGCTGTCCCCTCTCAATTAACTGCCCCAATCACTTAAAGAGTCTAACAGGGCCATAAACCACCTACAGGGAAGGAAAGCACTTTGACCAGAAGGAGCTCATCCCAGAAAAAGTGGTAACGTCATTGCTGCCTATAGAACTGACCAATATCAATACAGTCTGAACAAGAAAAAAGTCCAGGAGGCCCTTGAAAGAGACTTCATCTTTGAGGACGACTGTGTACTTGCTGTACTAAGCAGGCAGACATGGATGAGTTAAGGTCCTTTGTGAAAACATCACAAAGCATGCTGTGAGAAAGCAAAACTACTGTACCAAAGATGGTCTCTGAGCTATCCTCTGGCACACAAGGATACCCTTAAAACATTAGAAAGACTGCTTCAAATTCAACATCTAAACCTGCAACATCTTCCTCACCAGCTGGCAAACTCTAGTCACAAACTACTGTGCCTGTCACCAAACTTTTGCAAAGGCAATTTCCAGATTTGAGAAAAAAAAAATATTAGTCACGGTGACTTAGTGGTTAGCATGACTTGTACCTTCAGGTTCCGGGTTTGATGTTTGATGTGCATGGGGTTTGCATGTTCTCCCTGTGCTTGGTGTTTTTCCTTCAGGTACTCCAGTTTCCTCCCACAGTCCTAAGGCATGTTGATTACGCTAATTGGCATCCTTAAATTGCCCGTAGTGTGCGTATGTGTGTACCATGTCCTGGAAGTACCCCGCCTCGTACCCTAAGTCTCCTATAGGCTCCAGGCCCCTTGTGATCCTGTATACAGGATAAAGCGATAATAAAGCGACAATGTGTGAGTAAGTGAGTGAGTGAGTGAGTACACTACCAGTGAAAAGTTTGGGCACACCTTCTAATTCCATGTTCTTTCCTGTATTAAATGTATTTCTATAAAACAATGCTGAAGGCATCAAATGCAATAATGTCCTCTGAACAGTTGATATTGAGATATTTCTGCGACGTAGGCTCTGTAAAGCCTTCATAATGGCTCTAATCTGAGGTGATGTAAATTACTGATTTTTGAAGATGGTACCTCTACTGAGTGCTCCTCAATTTATGTTTAGCTGTGTTTATTTGCTTGTATTGACAATTTATTTTTATATAAATGGCTTCATAAATATCTGTTTATTTCCCACCATATAAATGAATGACCTGAAAAAATGTTTTTAGAAAATAACAAGTCAAAACATACTGACCTAAAGCATCACTCCCACCTCTAAAATGTCATGACATCCAGCCATGTTTCTTTTCTTTCCATTTCCATTTGCTCAGTGCTTAAAATATTGAACTATGATGAGAAGCTGTACTTTGAGTGGAAACAAGGATTTCCGAGGGAGCAGTGCTGTTTTTGGTCTCAGCTTTTTTTTGTGATAGATTGAAAAGCATTCATTAATTTTCATTTACTTCCATATTCCTTTATTTAGAGAATATAGTGATTCTTAAAAAGCTAATGGAGCTTATATCATTCCATGTCTTAGATAGTGTCGTGCATTTTTTAAATTGTTGGGGTTTTTACTTTTTTAATTACATTTTTATGAACAGGCTTGTCCAAACTCCTGATATCTCCAGCAGTGTCAAAAGGATTAGTGTCCACTATGGACAGTCATTTTCATGTTCCATATATATCTCCCATTGTTTAAACAAATAACCTTCATAATCCATCCAGAACATATTATAACCTTGTAGGACACCACAGACCGGCACAATAGTTGATGTGGAGGAGGCCTAATGACATGTTAGATGTCAGGAAGCAGGAAATACTGAATAGATTTCAGTTTAAAAGCAGTGTAGGTGTCTTTTGAAAACACAGTGATAAACTAATGCAGCAACATCACAGGACAAGGGAACTAGGTTAGTAGAAACAGACAGCATATCTGGGGCGGATGTTGGATTTCTGCCTACACATTCAGACTGAGGCAGGTCAGTCATACCATCTGGGTGTTCAGATTGCTACGAATGTTGGACATCCATGAGCTAATCATTAGTATTTATGATTTGTGGGATCATAGAATGACACAAGCAATTGCATGATTGATAAAGCATGATGGACAGAGATGAATGAACCAATCTACCACTCTTTAACCTCAATAACCAAGCCTTGGGATATGTAAGTTATCTTTTACAAAAGAAAAATTCCCTTATGAGGACCAATCAAAGGGCAAAACTTTCAAATATTTCCATCTGTGTCCCCACTAAGACAAAAAAAAGCATGTGCACACATGCGCGCACACACACACACACACACACACACACACACACACACACACACACACACACACACACACACACACACACACATTTTTTATTTAATAAACCATACCCTTTTGACAATTTTAAACATTGACTAATTGAATAAAAACTCAGTTAAATCTGATTTCACCATTCCTTGTTTTTTCCTTTATTTCCAATTTACATTAATTAAAATCGTAACAAAACCAGGATGAAAAAAAGAAAACAAACAAAAGTGATCATAATAATATTAATTATAACAAAAATATACACACCCTCACACAAACACACGCATCCTGCTCGGGACACTCTGTTACTCTTAGATGAGCCCCTCCTTCCTGTTCAATACTTTGGTTATTCTGCAGTGTCAGAGCAGGCTGTATGTGTTGGGTGAGGCTAGAAGAGAGAGGACGTGGCAATTTAGGCAATAATTACTGACAGATTTAAACTAATAGCACCTTCTGAAGATGGATTAAATCAAGCATGAACCCTTGTCTTGGATCCCCCAGAGTTACTTCTGATGACTTCACATCAAGATTATTACTTAGGTTTTTTTATTGTGAGGTAGCTTTTAAAAAAAAAAAAGAAAGAAAATACAAATGAGCAAAACCAGAAATATCGTCCAAATATCGTCCAAATATTTATTTTACTTTTGCTTTTTTTGGGTAAGGGACAACACTTCCTAAATGGGCAGTCATGGGGAAAATACTGAAGTACACTATAAAAAAAAGAAAAAAAAAGAAAGGAAAACTAAAAACTGCACTTCCTCCCAAAATGTTTTGGTGTGCACAGGTACACACTCTCTCTCACTCAAACACATATAATTGTGAAAATATATAGATCTAGCTGTTGCAGAACAGACTTTTACAACAACTGAACCAGGACGTTACTTTATTATACACAGTAAATATGAACTCCCACCCTCCCCAGTTTGAACATTTCACAATACCTAGCAGAATGTGATGTTTACTGAGTCACAGTCAGGAAGCAGAGGGAGGGACTGAGTGGGACTGGGTGTGCTTCAAGATGGTCTTAGTGGGAGGGGCTTCTGTTGTATACAGCCAAAATGCACCCAGCTCTAAAGCACCACTCCCACCTGCTGATTGTGATGACATCTAGCCATGTTTCAGTACTTTCCATCTCCTACTCTTTTAGTCTCGCTCACTCGTTACTTTGTCGTCTCAGCTCCCATCAGAAAGAAGGACGCTTTGGGGGGAAACATGGCTGGATTTCAGAGGGAGAGACTCATTGGGCAGTGCTGCTTAGTGCTGGTCTCCAGGGCACTAAATGCACAACTTTTGTGTGTGTTAGAGACAAAAGCATTCATCAATTTTCAATTTGGTTTCCTTTTCCTTTACTTCCGTATTTCTTTATTTGGAGAGTGTATTGCTTCTTCATGGAGCTACTGCTTATCATTTCTATCTTTCCATGTCTTATATTGTGTCCCAAGTTTGTTGTTTTGTTTTGTTTTTGTTTTTTTTTTACAAGAAACAGACTGGTCCAATGTCCATTCCAAACTCCTGATTAGCTCCACCGATGTCCAAAAGAGCAATGTCCACAATGGGCAGTCTAGATGTCTTCTGAGTTTTGTACTCAATCACAGTCTTAGCCCACTGGCCTGAGTGTTTCTGTAAAACAGAGTAAACGGGTCAAATAATTTTATTCACTACTCCAAAATGATTGGGAATCATAATCAGTAATATATGCCACTTAAATCAGTTTGTGAGACATTGCTTGTGTGAAGCTCACCTTGCAGCCATCCTCCAGCACGCTGTATGTGAATCGGCTGTTACCCTCTGCTTTGACTTCCACATCGTTGGAGCCCTGCAGTATAAGAGCCTTCTTCAGGTTGCCAGTGGCCTCATCCATGTAGGCCACGCTGTTCTTGCAGTGGTAGGTGAGACTCTGAGAGGCCTCGCTAGAAAGCAGTCTCAGGAAGTTAATCTGAATGCTGGCCACATTTGGAGTCGGGAGCTTGTCACCATAGCTGAACTGTATCAGAGACAGAGAGAATGAAAGTGTGGTGTTATTATCTAGTTTTCCAGAAAGAATAACAATTAGATGATTAAAATGTAATTCTTAGGAGAGGAAAAAGCAAAAAAGTATGTCACTAATGACACATTTTTTTCTTCCTCAGATTTCCTGCCTGTCAATGCTAACTAAATATGGAAAATGTTTCAGCAATATGAGACAAAGAAAAGTCACAGGCGGAAACATTGTGTTCCAGTTTGGCATTTACACAAAAGCTCAGAATAACTATTTATAGCACAGAATACATAGTTGTCATTCATGCCCACATATTAAGAAGATAAACCTATAAATATAGTCAACGTCTACAATATTTTACATATGAAAAGGCTGTGCCACCTTAATTGATAGCAAGCATTGTTTGTCTATGGCATGATTTTTATTTATTTTATTTTTTTTACAAAAAAGCTGTAATAATTTTTGAATAGCTTTAAATTTGTTACTCACATGGAAGCCACCAGCCATGCTCTCGCCGAACCATATATGCTTCTTATCCTTGCCCTTGCTGTTCCACCAGTTCTTGCGTGGGATACTGCTTGTAGTGGGCTTTACACATGTTTCTCCAGTCTCCATATTGCAGTAGACCTTGATGGCATCAGCAGTGCAGCCAAGGTTAGGATCCACCCAGTAATCACCTGAGGATAAAAGTCAAAATAATCATCACAAATTTGCTGGTGCAGCAATCGGTTGTATCTAAAAAAAAAAAAAAAAAAAGCCTAAGTAAAAACCTAAGAAAGGTCTGTGAAACTGTAGTCCCTAGTTCGGCAATTTAATATTCAATATTTCAAAGTGGATAGTTATTATTATTATCATCTTTATCTTAACGCCACACTATATTTGAGCTGCAATCTGTATGTGATCCGTCAGTGTCCAGTACCATCTCACCGATCATCTCACTATCCTTTTTTTTTTTTGTAAGTCATATTTTATTCTTACCGCTCTTCCAGTCAGGGTGGCAGAGTTTAAGGTCGCGGCAGGAGCGAGCAGGGTTCTTGCGAGATCCATCAGGGCTGCGGATATCCTCAATCTGGCTGTTGATAGATTTCAGGGTGGCATCAACCTCCACATCATGCTGTCTCAAATTGTTAGAGGCCTCATCAGCACGCATGTAACGCATGGGATCTGGGCCCTTCTCAGTCTGACCCAGCCCAGCAAAGGCAGACATATCGATGCCAGGGCCTGGAGGACCAGGAGGACCAGGTGGTCCAGTGTTACCAGGAGGACCCTAAAGACAGATGGCACAAAGATCAGTGAAAATGCTGGTCAGCACAATCTGCTTTCAAAGATGCATATAATTTAGATTTAGACTAAAGAATGACTGTGTTAATGCAGATAATGTCAGAGACCACCTTGCTTGATTTGGCTTTGCTTAGGGAGAATCTCTTAACTTAGAGTAATGAATGGCTCATCAGGCAGCTTGTTTTACCCAGTGCCCAAAGGATTTTGCTTACCATACCATATATGGTGTATTGTGTGGGTGTGCATGACCAAATATGTTATATGTGTACTGTAGGATTTATCAACATCTGCACATGTACTAAATGGCAGTTTTCTAGAGCATACTATAAGATCTTACACACAGATAACTTTGATAACTTAGAGCCCTGGTCTTATCATAAAGCAAATCAAGAAGATATTGCCTCTCTGGACACCACATTCTAAGACAAAATGCTCAGTTCTATTAAGTTTATACTCACAGCTGGGCCACTTTCTCCAGAGCGTCCACGAGGTCCAGGGGCTCCAATGGGTCCAGGGATACCATTTGCACCATCCTTTCCAGCTGGGCCAACAGGTCCAGGGGGTCCCTACGTAGAAGGAATTTAAAGGATCGACATTAATCTTTCCAGGTTTCATTATAATAATTCTAGTTATAATCATAATATAAATTCCGAAGCGTCTTGATATTAGATTATACTAATCTGAGATTCTCACCTTAGGTCCGCTAGGTCCAGAAGGTCCAGCAGCACCCTGGTCACCTGGAGAACCCTATATGACAAATGCAAATGCAAACATTAGTTAATGCACAATGTCAAAACTTTGCACTGTTTTATCAGTGCTGATCCGTGTCTTTGCAAAATAAATTAATTGGTGAACTCACAGGAGGTCCAGGAAGACCCTGCAGACCAGTGAATCCTCTGTGTCCCTTCTGTCCTCTTTCTCCAGCCTCACCAGCTTCTCCCTTGTCTCCACGAGGACCTTGTGGTCCCTGGAGCAGAAAAAATATCAAGATTCTCACTATACGTTGACATTAAATTGCCATGGCAGAACTGATACCTTAGATCTAACAGATAACATTCTGAATCATGATAATATTTAGAGATAAATACTTACACCCATGCCTCTTGCTCCGGCAGGTCCAGGAGGTCCAGAAGGTCCTTGTGGTCCCTATAGAAATGAAAAGGAAATGGATTAGCACTATTAATGAGTGCAAACCATGGCATAAAATGTTTGACAAGCATTTAATAAAACTCTTAAAAGAAAGGAAATTTTTGGAGGAGCCATAGCAACATGTCAATGATGGCCAAACCCCTTAAAATATTATTTAAAAAAAGACTATGACATGAACAGTAACATTTATGCAATGTTATATTTAGATTTTTCTTCTGTTTTGAAGTCCGACTTAATTCCCATATAATAACATTACAACCACAATTTTAGAAAGAATTTTAAATGTATGGTTCCTTCAGTTTGTCACTCAGGGCAACCAAAAATAATTAACATTCCTAACTGACCCATCTAATGTTTTATCATTGTTCTGTCACCTGCATTATGCAGTTAGTACAGGTGAAGTTATTTATCATACAGAGTAGAAGAAATTACAGTTTAATTCTGGACATTCATTTGTATTGCTCATTTTTATTAATAAAAAATGTAAGCTATGCACTTTGCACTGTGTAAATGTTTTTGGCTAGTGAATATATTGACTGGCTGGTGAAGTCAAAGTTCATGTTATGATGGCCATCTGATAAAGAATGGATCTCTTATTTCTGTGGCTGCAATACTCACATTCTCTCCTCTGTCTCCCTGTTTGCCTACAGGACCAACAGGACCAGGAGAACCAGGGGCACCAGGAGCACCAGAAGCTCCAACAGGACCAGTGTTACCACGTTCACCCTGCAGGGGACACAAACTGGCTTTTAGCTCGCTGCTTGTTTAAGTTTACAGTACCACTTTAAAATGATGCCATATTCCACTGACCTAACAAAGCTTGCGATATGTCAGTTAGGTCGATATATTTGTTTGTGTCCTTACCTTCACACCAGGAGCACCATCTCTGCCAGGAGGACCATCAGATCCAGGATTACCCTAAAGACAAAGTGATCCAAAAATATATTCAGTATTGTTTTATTCAAGGATGGGAAAATACCATTAGGTTCCATTTCCCTTGCCAGTAAATTTAGCTGAAAAACACTGTTCACAATTTCAGGTCTTGGGATGAGCAAGTTTAATACAGATTCGTCTCAAATCATTAAATGCAAAAAACATAGCCGCCAAAAATCGATTGGCTACTATGCAAAAATTTTAAACTGTATGTCATAACCTTTGTCTCAAATCAGGAACATTGTGTAACTCTTAACTAGCCTAGCTTATTTTGAATTCTTGTAGGTTCCATCGCCAAAGGTAAATGTACACTTACAGTTAATTTGTCAACATATGTTTTGGGACAAACCAGCTTAGCTTAGCTTGATCAATTCAATTAGTCATGTAACATCATAGTTCCAATGTTCTGCCACTTTCCTGTTCAACAAACAGCTGCTAGCTGGTATATCATAATAACAATATATTTGGACTAAAACTATTTAATACATTATTTTAATTAGAATAAAACAGCAAAACCTACTATACGTTTATAAGCTGTTTTAATACCTGGATACTGATAGGATACAGAAGGCCACTAGGCCATAAACAAATTTACACACAGGTGATCTATATTGGCTGACTGTAGACTACATAGTGTGTTTTGACATAAAGGTTATTACATAATCAACAATCCTATGGGGTGGGGGAAAGTGGAATCTGCAATTATCATTCTGAAATATATATTTGGTCTCTATGTTCACGATACTTGCTGCCTAATTTTGATGAACCTGTTAAATAGTGGTTTATAAATGTTATCTAATTACAACATATATAACAGATATACTACATTTGAGGTTCAGGGAAATCTTTTTAAACATAATTTTTAGACTAAATGATTGCTATAGGATTGCATTTTAGCCCATCCTTTTACACCAGTGATGATCAATTGGTCCTAGAGATTTGATGAACATTATTCTGAAGAAGGTTTGTTTTGGGTCATTTCTTTACCTCACGACCAGTTTCTCCAGCAGGTCCAGTCAGCCCTGGGGGTCCAACAGGGCCAGGGGGGCCACGTTCACCACCAGAACCAGTAGCGCCTTGTTTGCCAGGCTCACCCTAATGATGATAACAAATGAAGAATGTAGACTTTAAACAATAATATACCAATGCATTTATCTATGTAGTTATTTAACAGTGGTACAATTATGTACAAAGTTGTACAATGATGATCACTATCATTATTATTTATAATGACAATAATTATTTACAATAATGACCAATATAAAATCTGCCCATCACTAAGCTGAATAAAATGGCAGTTTTTTCAACATATGCCCTGAAGCTCTAGTCCATTGTATTTCACATTCTCTCTGTATTTTGCTAATGTGATAAAGTGATTTTTAGACTCACAGAAGGTCCAGGAAGGCCAGGAAAACCTCTCTCACCACGCTGACCAGGCAGACCAACAATACCACGCTGACCAGCTAAACCTGCAGGACCAGAAGGACCATCAGGACCCTAAAAATGGATCAAGAGAAAAAGAACAACACAAGGGCGTAATTAATAAAGCATCTTGATGTGTAATATGTTGTGATGAATGAACTATTATTGGAACTTTGGAATGATGGAAGTTGAAAGCTTACAGGGGGGCCATCCTCTCCAGCCTCTCCCTTCTCTCCAGGGGATCCAGGAGGACCACGCAGTCCAGCATCTCCTGGTCTTCCTGGGGGACCAGCATCACCACGCACTCCCTTGGGACCATCTTTACCAGAAGCACCAGCAGGGCCGACAGGGCCGGGGTTACCCTATAGGAAAAATTATCCAAGACAAGAAGCTTTTAAAAGAAGCATTTTTATAGTAAGAAGACATCAGTATGCCAGCATCTATTAGCTACTATTAGCCTACTACATACAATTTATGGTGTATTAAAGACCATGCCTCTCTATGATTTTAATTAACCCTCATAGGTTTTCTATATTTTAGTTGATCTCGATTGCCAAGTTTAACAATTAATTCAAATGTATTAATTTTAAATTGATATGTAGTGTTTTATATACATTTTTGGAATTGAATACTGTATGTTGAAAACAATAGAGCTAGTATATTAAGTTATTTTATTAAGTATGTTATTAAGTATTGCTTAATAAGCATGATCCATAAAACGTAGCCTGACAAGGACTTTTTGACTTATTACTTGTATTGAAACCCATCAATATGAGTTACATCTCACAAACAAACCATTGCTGAATGAAACACACTAACTAGATGAATGACCAGAACTGTATTAAAATGTGTGTCAGATTGGTCAAAATATTTTATTGAAAAGCTGGGGAGATTATTTATAATACAACTAACTTGAAAATTTAAGAGAAAATTAAGGAAATGCAAAAACCTTTAAGGAGTGCTAGTTTACAATCCCCCCTGCCCGAACAAAAAATGTTTACACCTACAAATAATGTTTTTTTTTTTTTTCGCTTTTAAATAATAGATCTTTGCAGCAGGATGCAATTCATTTACGTTTTATGGCAAATTTCACAATTATTAAACAATATGTAGCCAATGATTTTTCAAGGCATGAGCAGATTTTTCAAAGACTATTAAGCAGTATTTGTGTCCAATTATGTCATTATTGGTATGATTTGTATGTATTAAACAGTGGCTTACATTGGGACCAGGTGGTCCAACTCTTCCAGCAGCACCTGGGAAACCAGTAGCACCCTGGAATAAGAAACATCATTATGTTATTTCCAAGTCTAAAACGACCACTTCACAGACTCGTTCTTGTACAGATGACTACCAAAATGGGTTTAATGAATTGATTGAAATAATTAAATGAGAGACTCACTGGGGCTCCCTGTGCGCCACGAGCTCCTTTAGGTCCAGTAACACCAGTGGGGCCCTGAAATCAAGTACTGGTGCATTAGCATACTGCAGTATTACTACCCTGAATGAACCACAATACTGTATGTTGAAAACAATAGAGCTAGTATATTAAGTTATTTTATTAAGTATTACTTAATAAGCATGGATCAATCTAGGTGGATCTCTTACAACTGGACCAGGTGCTCCAGAGGGTCCTTGAGGTCCAGGGGATCCAGCATCTCCTTTCTGGCCAGACTCTCCCTGCTCTCCTTTAATTCCAGGCTGGCCATCAGCACCCTGATAAGATACAGTACAGAATATGTAAATTTGCTGGTTGGTGTTAACTGTGTAAAATCAAATTAAATTTAGACATAGATTTTACCTCTAATTAAAATTTACTTAAGATTCAACATGAGGCAGTATTTAGACTGTATTTAGACTAATTTTTGTACCAACTGAAGAGGTTGGGTCTATTCTATAAGGTTCTCTCTGTTGGTAAACTCTCATAACTGTGCATTCTACTTCTGTGTATTCCAGGAATGCTTAAGATATTTGAATTGTGATGATTATCGATTAGTTAATCAGTATTGCTGATCAGTAGAAAATGTGCTTTGCAATTATTTGCAGCTAATCAACTTCTCATCATTTCCCTTTTAGGTGAGCTGTGTCCTATTATGTATCTACTGAGTTATAATATGTAGTGATTAAATTATCACTTGTTGGCTTGTTGGAAATACATATTCTAATGAAGCTAAAATGATTCATCACCTGTATCCATTGTATTCTAGGTTGACAATTTGATTCATTACTGTATGCAGCATCATGTTATATAAACTTAATGATACTTGTAGCTCTACTCACAGGGGGTCCAGCAAAACCAGCAGGGCCAGGAGCTCCAACCTCACCACGGTCACCCTTAAGAGAAAAGAAACAAGTTTACAAAGAGAAAAAATAGATTTGAGTATACAGAGGCAAATGAAGCCCATGCTTAGACTTATACAGATCTCTGACAAAATCACACACAATCAACTTACAGGAGCACCACGAGCCCCGCCAGGTCCAGTTGGGCCAATAGCACCAGTTTCACCCTTTGAAAGATAGACAGATTGTAGATATTAGATAAACATACAGTATATCCAAATTTTAGAAACTATTTAAAGAAAAGGTACAACAAGACTCGTGAGTTAAGAATGGCTCTCAGATTCTCACCTTAGCTCCATTGGGACCAGAAGGACCAGGTGGACCAATAGGGCCAGTCAAACCCTACAGACAGATGCAAGAATAGCATATTTGAAAATATAATTAAAAAATTAACTTGAGTTAAAAAAAATATATATATAATATATTTATATATATATAACATCAACAAGTGAGATGTAGCACTCACTCTTGCACCATCTTTGCCAGGAGCTCCCTCAGGGCCTTTCTCTCCAGAGTCACCCTGAAAAAGACAAAATTGTTTAAGTTTGACTCTAGAAATGCTTACTTTGAACTATGCCTTACAGTGAAGTAGATGACGTCCAAGGAGTTCTATTTAAATTTTAAATGTACTTACTCTGTCACCCTTAGGTCCAGAAATACCAGCAGAACCTCTTTCACCAGGCATACCCTGCAGACCAGGAGGACCCTGGGCACCAGGACCACCAGCTGGGCCTATCGCACCCTATAACACAGTAATAAAACATGAGAAAATCTACTCGCTGAAAGTAATAGACTACTGTAATAACCAAATATAAAGAACATTTTATATGGCTTCCTATTAAGAATTTTGGAAAATCCAAGTAGGTATACGTATGACAAAAAGTATGTATTGTATAAGTGTGTGTGTGCTATTAACTGTGTGGAACTGACTAATTTTACAGAAGATTGCACTATCCATAGTTAAACAGAAGCAAACCCAGAAGCAAATTCCTATATCATAAGGATAAATACTGTGACTTAGTGTAGCAGTCATAAGGCGTTTTATTGTAGGTGACAGTATTGATCAGGGGCAACATGTTAAATGAGTTGCAGCTAAAATACATTGTGACCTCAAAGATCTCACCTTAGGTCCATCAGTTCCAGGAGTTCCAGGAAGTCCTCTGGGTCCCTGAAGACCCTGGGGTCCAGCACTTCCTCTCTCACCAGGGAAACCACGCTCACCCTGTGAAAATATACAGACAGAATAGCATTATCATCTTATAGTTAGACCTGAAAGAAATATAAAATTCACTATACTGTACTTAGCTTATTTTAGTTATTTTATGTATTGGCAGTCTATGTAATGTAGAACTTATAATATTGGTGATAAAAGAGAGAAACTCACTCGTGGTCCAACTGCACCAGGGGCACCACCCTCTCCAGGAACACCCTGGAAAAATACAATGATAATAATGAGGTTGCAGTCACAACACATATAGCACAGTATCGCTATCATCAAGGTGGAGCAATTGATAATAGGGTCTGGAGTCATTCTCACCTGGTCACCTGGTTTGCCACCCTCTCCTGGTGGTCCAGCAGATCCAGGCAAACCCTACATAAAACAAAAAGGAGGTTAAGTTTGGACAATTGCAAGACAGTACCCAGAGGCAGTTAGTTCTTCACTTATAGTTTAGCATATCACATCACAACTTATGTTTTATCTCATGTGTTATGATCAATATGTTATTATGAGGTTTTTGCCTAATAAGACGTAAATAAATGTTGCCTATTTTACCTGGAAGCCAGGAGGACCAGGCTGTCCTTGTTCACCTCTCTCGCCAGCAGGTCCCTGAAATGACAAGATACCATGGTTATAATATAGTACACTTTTACCATTTGTACTAATGCCCTGTAATTTCCAGAATATTTATAAAACACTATATTGCAATATTATTTGTTCCAGTCCCAGATGATGTATGTCATAGTGAACACTTTACTCATTTTAAGTGTCATAATATTTCAAGGAAACTGCTTCAGATATAATATAAATAAATCAAATAAAAAATCAATCAATCCATAATTCATCTTAATATAAAACAGAACTCACAGCAGGGCCAGGAGGACCAGCAGCTCCAGTCTCACCATCTTTACCAGACAAACCCTGAGAAAAGACAGAGACAAGGTCCATTAATGAATAAACATGTTTAACCAGAACACACTACGTCACTATGTTAAAAATATGGATGACTTACTCTGAGACCAGGGGCACCAATAAGTCCTTTCTCTCCAGGTTTGCCAGCCTCTCCCTAAATTAGGAGGACACATGAATACATCCCATGAGACATAACACAGATTAGATTGATCTCCAAGAAGAGGATAAAATATACAGAAATAGCTGTTTTGAGAGTTTCTTCTTATCTTACATTGGCTCCCTTGGGTCCTGGGAATCCCATCACACCAGGCTGGCCACGAGCTCCCTGAGGCCCAGGGGGACCAGGACGACCGTCCTCACCAGGAGCACCCTATATGTTAAATTAAAAAAAAGATACCACTGGTTACCTTCAGCATCCAAACAATATGAGCTTACCATAAGCAATATTTGTGCAAGCCTCAATCTTATTCGCTTTCGCTTATTCCTTTTCTATACCACTTATTAGTGTCAGGGTCACAGAAAACCTGGAGGCTATCTCAGGGGACTCATGGCACAAAGCAGGGTTTACCCTGGACAGGGTGCCAGTCCATCGCAGGGCACACACACTATAGGCAATTTGAAAAGGGCAACTAGAAAAGAGGAAACTGACCTAACACATGGAGAAAATGGATATTCCATGCACACAGACCTGAGGTGAGATTCATAGAGGTGCAAGGCTACAGTGATAAACACTACACCACTGTGCTGCCTAGGCCCGAATCCATATGATTAAATTCAAGTCAGTTTATTTGTGTGGTTTTACCCATGTTGGCAAATAGAAGGTTTGAAGAAATTAAGATTCTGTTAGGGTCATGCTATTGATTTGAAATTAGCATGAAATTTGTTCCTGCCTAGAAGAATATGATTTGCATGTACCAATCAGTACAGTATAACAAGTGTAATGGTTGAACAAGTGCTGGTGCACTGAGACAGTGGGATACTCACAGTTGGGCCAACTTTTCCTTGGGGTCCAGCATCACCAGGACGACCAGTGAGACCCTATGGCATGCAAAAAAGGTAGGGGGAGACCAACAATGCAATCATGTAGTGTACATACCAAAGGCAAATGACTAAGCAAATCTAAAGTCAATATATGATCAACAGAACAGGCTTTTAAGAAACAATCACTAAAATAAATTTGAATTGAGCTACATACTCTTGCTCCAGGAAGACCAGGCTCGCCAGGACGACCAGGATCTCCACCAGCTCCTTTTGGTCCAGATGATCCAGCAACACCACGATCACCAGGGGCACCCTATTAAAACCCCAGAAAACTATTTACCATCTAAGAGACTAAGAATAACTTTTATAAAGTTACCAGCAGTGATACTAATGCTTGTAACTGCTAGAGGGAAAAAAACGTTTGTGTTATTGTAATCCACCTTAGCACCAGGAAGTCCATCCTGACCAGGGAATCCACGGTTACCTGGAGCTCCCTAGTAAGGAGAAATAGAGGCATTTTAGACATTTTACTTGATGAATTATATGGATTTGTGCAGAATTAAACTTTAAACTTTTTCTAAATCATGTCCATGTGCACTAGCAATAATGTAATATAAATAAAGATTTTCAGACTCACTCTCTCTCCTGGAGGTCCAAGAGGGCCAGCAGAACCGGGCTCTCCTCTAGGTCCTCTCTTACCCTCCTCACCGATTGGGCCTGGGGCACCCTGAGGTCCTGCAACACCCTGTGGAGAAACAAATATATTATGCTAACTGTACTAATATTTAATTACTCTATTAGGACTATGATGATAATGATGACGAATGCAGTAGGGATGGCAAGTATAATCATTCGGAAAATCATGGCATATATCCTACCCTCTCTCCTTTTGGTCCAGCCTCTCCCTTAAATCCTGGGATACCAGGGTCTCCCTGTTAAAATACACAATATGTATTCATCCATTAATACACAAAACTAATTCAGATGAAAGGACCAAAAGACATCCAGATTAACATGATGAATACTTACACTCTGACCCTTGGGCCCAAGAGGTCCGGTAGCTCCCTGGGGTCCAGGTGGGCCACGAGGTCCTGGGAAACCTGGGGCACCAGCAATACCAGGGGCACCCTGCAAAGTATTACAACAATAACGAGTCTATTCTTGAACAGACAACAACATATATTATATCTAATCTGAAATCATGACGATATAATCAGTTATAATCAGTCTAACTTACGAAAAAATGTTTATGAACCTCTAAAATCAAATGGATTCTTATAGTGCTCACAGAGTCCAGCTCATTATAGTGTATCATCATGGTGTCTAATACATTTAAGTACAAAGTAAAAGGATTTACCGCAATTGAATAAATTTTATTGACACTACCTAATACAATATAAAATAGTGATGAAATGGAAAAAACGTACAGCAGATCCTTTGGCTCCGGGAATGCCATCAGTTCCAGGGTTTCCCTAAAAAGCATAAAAATGATGCTTAGTATTTTTGAAAAAGTAAAATGTAACAAGATCTAGTCACTGTGATGTTAGTGATGTTAAAGTATACTGGTAAGATCAAATTTAAATGTAGCTTTGTAGCTTGTATCACTTTGCCTGAAGGGCTTTATAAAATATAAGCATGAAGGGCTTTATAAAATATGTGAAAATCCTTTATACATTTCCTAAATCAAATGACCTGTGTATCAGAGTACTGTGTATATACACAAATGAACTGTAGAACAGGTGCCTCCATGAATTTGGGGTATGGAGAAAAAAATGTGATTTAGATGTTGCCTTATTACTGGAATTATATATTTTACGTACAGAGGCTCCAGCAGGTCCAGGTGAACCTGGAGTGCCAGACTCTCCACGGGGTCCTTGGGCTCCCTCAGCTCCACGGGCACCAGTAGGTCCGGCCTCACCCTGTTAGTGAAGATTGGCAGACAGAAACTACTGTTAGATCTCTAAATACAATAATTGCCAAACTATTAGGAAGAAAAATGTTTTAAAAGCTGAGCTAATTTTATTCAGGTGACTGACAGGTGTAACCTACCTTGGAACCAGGGGATCCTGGGAAACCTGGGGCACCAGAAGGACCAACAGGACCCTGCATAGCAAAGACATCAAAGTGATTTAATATAATGTGAATAAGCAAAGCGTATTGCTCATAATAAGGGGAAATGTTGGGAAGGCTTATCAGTAAGTGATGCAGTGCTTACAGGAGGACCAGCAGGGCCAGGGAGACCATCATTACCACGGGCACCCTGTAGAGACACAAGATTAAAGTAAGTCAAGCATGACAAACAAGGTTGAGACCAAAATCCTATTTAATGAACATCTTAAGGCTTGTTCATTCAACCAATCTAACAGTTGTGACCTTTCATACTGTTACAAATAGTTTTAGCAGTCATTTATTTTATTCACATAGTATAGAACAACATAAAAACTACTGGATCCAATCACTCACAGCAGCTCCAGAGGCTCCAGGGCGTCCTCTCTCACCAGGAAGGCCACGAGGGCCCTAAAAGAGAAAAGCAAGGAAAAGATTAAAAACATTAGCTATATAGAATACATTGTGTCAGATATTAAATACTAGGTCACTAGGACAGGTTTGTATTATACAACATAAGCAACTCACCATCGGTCCAGGGGCGCCATTCTCACCAGGTGCACCTGACTCACCCTGTCAGAATAGAGCAGAGAGATATTTTTAAGGCTGGTTGCAAGACTAGGTTGTCTTACATATCTAGCAAAATAGACTGAGAATGTTTTTCTTCATACTTATGTAGTATTATGTAGAAAATGCTGCATTAATCAAAGACAGAGAGTGTAAATTTGTGTACTTATAGTCATATAAACGTATAGTCCTAAATAGATTAAATTTAAAGTTATGAAAAAACATTTACAGCATTTCGTACACACACCTATTTAAAATGACTTATATTCTTATAAACAACTGTGCAGTTGATGGTTAAGGGCCCAGCAGCAGCAGCAACTTGGCAGCACCAGGATTCGAACCCATGACCCTCTGGCTAGGCATCCAACATCTAAACCTCTCAATGCCTTAATCGATGTAATTATGTTTATTATTATTAGTAGTAGTAGTATTGAGTAGAATCTTATAGCTACTGGTTTAGCCTGTGTAATTAGTCCTTTGAATTAATGCCCATCCTCAGTAACTCAAACATAAGTAAGCCTATACATGATGTCAACTTGTGCCTAACCCCATGGTTTTGATAAATAAACAAACAAACAATATTGTGCACATTTAAATACTGATTTTGAAATAAACCTATACTGATGGGATGAGGTTTCTGTGGAATTTATTTTAAAATGAATGGGACCCTGGCTACAAATGATATGACAAACTCTGACCTACAGATCATTCGTTAATACACATGTCTAATGTACAGGGTGCTCTAATGAACAATGTCATTTTTTACCTTAGCTCCAGCAGCTCCAGTCTCTCCCTTAGAACCATCAAGACCTGGGTGACCCTACAAATACAAACAGATATCAGTTTATCACACTCTTCCATGAACATTTAAGCACAAAATCTGAGCTACAACCAAGATACTTAGACTGCAAAACTAAGTAAAAAAAAAGTGTAGTAAATCAGACAATATCTTTTAACAACATACTCTGTGCCCTTTGATGCCAGGAAGTCCAGGGGTACCAGGGAATCCACGAGCTCCCTGTTTAACAAACACATATACACACATTTTAAAAACAGTTCCTTTCAAATCCTACTTCACAGAATATAGACTTCAAAAATACAGGTAAATATATGAAACATCAGACAGATGCAGTAAAATAATTTTTACCTGAGGTCCAGTGGGTCCACGGTCACCAGGTTTACCAGGTTTGCCATTCTCACCCTAAGAAGAACAGGTGCAAGCAGTACAGTCAGACACATAACGTAGCACCAAGAATAAACATCAGCAGTTTAATGTCGTCTGTGAGATTACAAACAGTTTACTCACATCGCTTCCAGATTTTCCAGGTGGTCCAGGTGGGCCACGAGGTCCCATAGGGCCCTGACGGAATAAACAAGCATAAGATCTTGCATTAAAAAAGGACAAGAGGGAAATAAAATGCTATGTACATTATATTTCTCCATTTAATTTGTGCAGTCTAGCTTCGTCAGATGGAAAGCCATTTGTGATACTCACAGAAGGTCCGGGTTCGCCAGCTTCTCCTGGGCTGCCTTGGAACCCTTGTGGGCCCTACATTTTAACAGATGAGAGTGTGTCATTATGTGTTGGCGTATGTAGGAGATGCAGATTGAGTCATAAGTATCTCATGTAGGTCTTTCATCAATGACTCAGATGTATCTGTGTACAGTTTCTCCAAAGCAATCAGACCTACCAACCTACTTATTTTCTTTCCAAGTGAAATTTCATTCAGCACTTTACTGTTTAATGTTTAATATCTCAGTATTATTTCATTTGTTTGCACTGGTTAAGATCTGTGCCATTATTAGAACACTACAATCCAGAGATGCTTTGATTAGACATATGATAATAAAAAATAAAACATTTCCATCCATTTTATAAATTAATGTGCAAATTATAGTGTGTTGGTGTAGAGATGCTTACAGGTGCTCCAGTGGGACCAGGGGGACCACGGGGACCCATGGGGCCCTACAAAAAAAAAAGTTCATGGTTATGGTCAGTGCATAAATTCATAAATACAGTAAATATAATGGGAAGTGATGTAGAAAAAAAATATCAGCTAAACATATATTGTTGTTGTTGTTGTTGTCTTATCATTTGGAATTTGCAGCCATTACAGTTATAATATATATATATATATTTTTTAATGAATTTAGGTTCATGACTAAGAGATTATGTGTTATTATTTCTAACCCTTCATTTGTGGCAGGTCAATTGTGACAACTCTTTGCTCATCAGTAGAGGGTGCAGCTGGACCAGACTGACCTGGTCTTGTGTATTGCATATGCTTTTATCACACTAATTCTATTTCAAATAATAAGAATAGACTTTTGTATTGTACAGTGTGATATGTATGTTCACTATTGTTATTTAAATCAATAAAAGTGTAATTATCTTTGAAATAACCAGGATGATCTTATACCATCTTAATCTACTACATTCACATGGCTTGTCTTATTGCTAGGATCTCATAATACAGTTGTAACTGCTCATAGTAGATGTGTTTACGTGTACATTAAGTCTGGTCTCTCACCATTGGACCTTGCATCACTCCCAAGTTAGCTCCTCCAGCTTTCTCATCAAAACCTCCAGCCATCTGAGCTGCAAAGTTCTACATGTACACACAAACAAAAATAAAAATAAGGAACACAAACAAAGACTAAATGTAAGAATGCTTGTCTATTTTTTAGATTAACAAAGAGGAGAAGTGATGAGCAGATGGGGAGGACAGAAAAAACTCACTCCTCCAAGTCCAGGTGGGTTTGGTCCTGGTGGTCCGGGGGGTCCGGGGGGTCCAGGGTTGCCTGGCGTGCCGGGCTCGCCATCTCTTCCTCTGGGGCCTGAACTTCCCTGATGAGTAGAAAGCAAAAAGAAGAGATTAGCACAATCCCTTCCACATGACAAGACCCTGTTGAGTGTTATGTCTTATTCATTGCTTTGCCTTTCAGGTCTGGGAGAAAAAAAAATGTAAAAAATGTAAATTGACTTACCTTCTCACCCTTAGGGCCTCTCTCTCCACGTGGTCCCTGCTCTCCAGGTGGTCCCTAAAAAAGGAGATAAGATAAGTTTAAACATTGAACAACTTCACTTACAACTAAATTTCTAAAGTCAAATATGTGAAAGAAAATAAATATGTCTATACTAAGGGCTACAATAAACACACACACACACACACACACACACACACAAAACACAACCATGTTGTTCCAGCCAAACCCAGTGTAGTTGACAGAGCCCCCTAGTGGACACAGTCTGTCATCACATTAACACTATAGTGCCATTCATTACATTAAAAGATGAATAAATAATCCTTTGAAATGTCTCACCATGGGGCCAGCTGGTCCTCTTGGTCCTTGAACCTATATAAACACAAAAACTAAAATTAATTAAAGCCCATCTAGATGCAATTAAATGCTAATGACGATATTATTCTTTATGGCATAAGGATGGCATAGGGCTCAATGTAAAATGTAATATTAAGAAGATTTACAGAAATTCACTAATAACATTTAGACTAAATTTAAGAATGCTTGTCTATATTATTAGATTAACAAAGAGGAGAAGATATTACAATACATATATAATACATTAAATGTATTATAATATAATATGTATTATAATACAATATACTATGTTTCTGCATAGAAAATTACAGGTATTCATCACTGTTCATAATAGAAATGTGAAACTCAAAAAAGATATTACCAAAATTTTAAAAGAATAGCAAACACTTAATAAAGAACAGCAAAGAATTAATAAATGAACTTACATTTGCAATATCGCCGGGTTCTCCTTTTTGTCCCTACAAAGAATTACAGAGAGATTGTTAGGCCAGTGTGTATGAGAGATTGTTAGGCCAGTGTGTATGAATATATTCATAATTGTGTATATTAAATGACTGCTATTTTGTTGGTTTTATTTCTAACAAGTTACACTGTGACTTTAGGATTAGAAAATAAAAAACATCGCACTCACCCTTACACCAAAGGTTTCTGTAGCGAAGTGACAATGAAAGGATTGGAGGGAAAAAAATAAAATGAGAATTAAGAACTGATCACAACTTTTATGGTCATTAACAATCACTTTTACATTAAAACAACAGTTTAAAAAACAACACCTTGCAACCACACCCCAGCTCTTATTAACCACTCACTGAAAAAACATGGTTCCTGGATGGTATTAAACAGGGGCTTAAAACTGGACAACACCACTGCACTAATTAGTGCACTACCACCGCATCATGCTCCGAAACCCATTCTGCTGAGTTAGTGATTATAGGAAAGAAGGAAGCAGCAGCAGTGGTTCATTTAACATACTGTACATGTATAGCAATTAATTTGTAACATGTCTTGAACCACTAATGGCAAAATTAGCAGATCAATAAAGAACAAGTCTTTGCAGGAATAGTTAATCAAAATGCATTTTGTTTCACACAAAAATGTGTTAATCTTAGTGTAAACAGATGTTTCCATCATGAAATCATATGGAAATTCTATTCTTTTCATGCACCACTTTAGGCAATGTTGAATTCAAAAGCAGATTTAATAGACAGCTTTGCCTCAACAAGTAAAGTTGTGTATGAAAGGCTTTCTCCTATGATAACACTTCTCAGTTTCATGTCAATTTTTGCAGGCTTCAGAAATTCAAGTTTGTTTTTGCTTAATAATAGCACTTATATTTAACTTGATGTTAAATAGAGATTTTAATCAATCATCATTAGAATTGGTTGGCAGTTGTTAACAAATAATAAATGTAATCTGCTTGCATAAATCATTTAGTACTGAATTAGTCGAGTCAACTAAAAAGATTTCTTGTTTAGTTGATGGTCTAAAAGATCAGATACAGAAACACTAGCTTCTGAGTTCAGCTGTTTGATGAAGGGTTTTTCCAGACCCTTTGCTTCAAACAGCCTGAACAGCAAGTGACCAAGTTAAATATCAGGAAATTGCCTAAGCAAATATTTACTGATCAAATGAAAGTTTTTCTGCTGTTTTCTTAGCACATTCCAAGACCAGTGAATCTGATTTCTGAATGATGTGTTAATATGTAGAAAGTACAAAATGACATTTGTTTCTCATTGGATTCTGGGAGCAAAATTAAAATTTAAAAAATACGTTAAACAAAGTAGCATACTGAGAAATATAAAAAATATTGTCTGTAACTAAAACATGTGGTCTGGCTGCTGCCAGTGCCTGAAACTATAATCGGACATTTATATATGCACTGCATTAGCAAGCCAAAAAACCTAATGGGCAGTTTTGAGAGAATAAACCCAAACCAACCTCAAACTAGTTTCACTGGACAGCAGTATGATTCACTAAGAAGTACTACTAAAAAATGTCCTTAACTAAGGAAATAAAGCTGAAAAAACTCTCATTTTCTCTCAGTACTTTATGTTTGTAAGTATTTAAAAACTCATGTTTTATGTTATTTTAAGTAACACATAAAACTCAGAAGTGTTTTTGTTTTATTTCTTTTCCCTTTGGACTGTTAGTTTTGAATTCAAATCTCCATTGCCATCTAACCCAACCCCCTCCCAGTTAGAGTTTGGGTGGAGCCTGGTTACATGTGACAATATCAGAATACAAAACAAACAGCAGAGGGTGTGTGAAACAGATGAAGTGAGCAGAGAGAGGTGTGTGAGAAAGCAGACCGCTAGTCTGGTCTTGGTCAGCAGGGCAGATGGGGCAGCACTCTCCAGGGTGGAATGATGGGATTGTTGCACTCCTTCAGCTCCTCGCAGATGACCTCATCACACAGCACTGACCCCGAGTCACACACACAGACCCGACACACTTCAGGCTTCCACACTGCACGATCCTCGAAATGCTGGCCATCTTGGATGCAGCCGCCTAAGTCCTCCTCTGCAGCCACCACCAGGGGGCCAATACAGAGGAGATGTGTGATGGTAAGACACAGGTGAACACATACACATGCCCTCATACAAAGTACAAGCTGTAAGACCAATACTTTTTGTCCTATGTCAAGTGGAAATAAATAGCACCTGATCAATGCTTATGGATCTTCTTTTTGATGTGTCAGTCATACCCCAGACATTTAACAGTCAAAGTACTTCTTCTCGTTAAAACTTACAGCCCATGACTGAGAACACTGCAGATCATATGTTACTGTAAGACTAAAAGATGTGAAGATGTATCTCAGTGTATGTATACCTGTAAATATACAGTACATTTATCTACTGTAAATATGGCCTTTGTGAACTGATTTAGAGTGAAACCAAATCCTGCATCCACCAGACCTGGCATGAATGGGTCTTTCTCACATGCACACACACACACACACACACACACACACAGGGCAGCATTGACAGACTGGTGCCTTAAGCAAACACATCATACTCCCAACCTCCATCTGGATCTAATGGTCTCACGACCGTAGTGCAAACACGCCTTAGTGGGTCAGACAGGGCAGGCCTGAAACAAATGCACACACACAGATGTACACATAGGCATTTGTGCTTGACCTATTTGTGTAATGGTGGTGTAAATGCGTGAAACTCCCAGGGAAATGTATAAGTGAATGGGCCAACTGTAGTTGCCTAAACCACAGCCACCATTCACTCTATACCGTTCCTCAGGTGCTCTTACATTTTTCTGGTTAGCTTAAATGGGTTCACTTCAGCCTGGCTGTGTAATTAATATTCTTGTCTGATTAATGAAAGGGGACACTAAGTCACTGAACACAAGATATGGTAGAGAAAGACCCAGTTCAGTCCATCAATTCGTATCCCTGATAGAAAAAGGACAGATGATGTACACAAAATAGTTTACATTATATACCTTCAACTTTCTCCACCTTTTAAACTCACTTCTTGACCCTTTGAACCTGGCAGTCTGAATCCTTTCCTGGTCCCAATCAGAATCTGTTCCTGGTCCTAGTTTAAATCCTACCTTGGTGGCAATCGTATTCAGTTCTTGGTGGCTTTGGTCCCTTTGGACAACATTCCTCTGGCCACCTTCTGCCAAACCCATCAATCTCAGACCCTGTGAACTATGCCCTAACTCTGAACAAATAAACAAAACCCCTTTGAACATTTGCTGATGGTGCACCATTTGAGCCTTCCTGGGATGCACTGCTGGTCTTATTCTGTCTTTCACACACAGGTGTGCATCCTTGCATGCTGAGTTAGCACCAACTGAGAAAACATTTTAGACAGGAATGGAGAGACAAATGGAGCTATACAGTACTGTATCTCAATTATAACTTGCGTTAATTATTATCAGAGTATAGGATTGATCAATTGTTATGGTCTAATTATGGGCAGGACATGAATACAGTCTATGCTTTTACCTAGTTATTTGCTATTATAACAAAGTTCAATAAATGACGGTTTAACCTACACTCTGCTAAAGGGTTTTTTCTGTTTAACAGATAACAGCTTCTTGATCTATAGGAACCTTTGTGAAACGTTTAGCATAACCTTTAGGCCAATGGATTCCCTAAAAACAAAATGCAGATTACTAGATCCTAGTTTTTTTTTTCTCTCTCTCTAACACTATTCTACAAACTGCACAACTGCACTGAACAATAACATTAACATAATGTTAACAAATGGCACAATACTCTCTCCAGGTAGTGTAGTAAAAGCAGTTCACCTTATCATGCATGATATAAAGACACCTTTTAATTTTTAAAGTCACACTATTATATAACTCGCTGGCTATGGCTGCAGTCTGTGGTATTCGTCTGGAGGAAGAAAAAAAACTTTCATTGACTTGTGCATACTAGGCTGTACAGCTTCAGGCAAGGTGAGAATTTCTTTAAGGTAGGAATACAGCTGTTTCTGTGTCTGTGTGTGTGTGTGTGTGTGAATCTCAAACTCTAACCCCATACTTTGTGTATTAGTGCACCACATAGGGGTATGCAATACCAGCTTCGATCCCCTATATAGTGCACTATACATCCATTAGAGGGCCGTTTGGTATTTAGGAATTTACGTGAAGCCTGCTGAAGACTTTCTGTAGATCTCGCGATACCCGCGAGCCCGAATCCTACTGAAGGTTTTCAACTACAGCGCGCGCGGCGGGCACGCGAACCATCGCATCTTCTAGAATTCGTATTTTAACGTTTAGTTTTCTCAGGTGAACAAACTGCTAACACATTTCAGAGCTGTAAAGTGTTTCTAATTACACAGCAAAGTACACAAATCCGCAATTCGTGTGAGGAAGAAGAGCGAGTCAAATATCTTTGAACCTGCACAAACTTGCCCCCTCTGCTATCGCCACGGTAACACCGAAGGCATTTACTACCATGGGAAAAACAGGAATTCAATAAAAAGAAAAAGAAAGAAAGGAAGAAAAAAAAACAGATAAAAAATTTCCAACTTACGGTCATCCTCTCGTTGACATCTGACAACGGATAGCAAAATACATTGTGTCGCTACAAGTAGCAGGACAGTCCGTGAGTCCACAAATCTGTACATGTCTAAAAGTTAGACATGCAGTTCCTCAGGGTGAAAAGATTTCGCCGAGATCGGCGAAGATGGAGCTGCAGTGTACCGCAGGGAGTGTGTTGCCTTTGATGAGTGTTGTGTGTGTTTTTGGGGGATCCGACGCCAGGCCCCTGTGCGCAGACAGCACCCACCGCGTCAGCGCGAGCTCCGCGGTTTTATGTCCACCGGTGCAGTTATGAATCTTAGTATACTCCAAAAAGTCGGGCCAGCCCCGACCCCCCGTGGCAGCTGAAACACGAGGCCGATCGACCGCCCCAAAACACACCCCATCCCAAAAAAATATCCGGCCACCTCTGTCCCAGCACATTTTCACCATGCACCATCCTCCCTCCCTCCCTCCCTCTTTCCATCCCTCCATCCGTCCCCGGTCCTAGGAGCACACTGACTTTACTCTTCGGCCTTCAGAGCACTTTGCGCCACGTACCGAAACGATTATCAAATTTTAACAAGTATTAAACTGTTAAAAAAAAAAAAAAAACTTTTACTATACCTCAGTCTGTAAATTTTCTCTTGATAAACACTTACATGGAGTTTATCACTAACTAACTATATGGCCACTTCTACTGTTGGACTTTTAAATACCCCAAATAGATAGATACCCCAAATCACTACAGTAATTATGGTTATGACTGTATTAGCAAAACATGGGACATTCTAAACTGACAGCTCAAACTTTTTTTTTATTTGTTCGTGTAGCATCCATCTCTTCAGGGAGACTGCTATATTACATTTTAGTGCAAAAGATTTACATCCATGAAAAATCTGAATTAATTCATTAGTTGGATTTGGAAATTACTGAGCAGATGTTTCTGCAGATGTTTCTGCAATGACCAGTTTTGCTCATGTTTCATGAATAGGACGAGTTTTAGTCTCAGTCCCAGTCCTTACCAAAAAGTGTTACAGAGGTATCAGTAAAAGGCTTCATTTCATTCTCTGCGGTTTCTTCAAGTTCCTCACAGCCTGAAGTATCATGGAAATGAAGAGGAGAATTACATGTAAGAATTCCAAAAGTTGTAGCATGTAATGAGGCTTGCAGCCTTTTACTGTAATCTTTTTGGCCTTTGATTAGACGCGTCGTCATGCATTCAAAAATAATAAATCACAAAGATTTGCCCTTTGGGGATTAGAGAACTCTTCAGCAACATTGTTAACAGCAGTATTTTTTGAGAATCCTTGCAGACAGTTGGATTTTGTCCCGTGACAGCTAAATGGAGTGTAAATTCCTAATCTTGTTTATGCAGACAAAACATTAGCTTTGCTGCCAGCTCATTTAAATACTTTTATAGCCCCTGCTCCTGCTGAAGAAGGTTAAACAAAGATTCAGACTCACAGTCCCAGTTCGCAGGTTACCTTAACCATTAAGGCCATGTGTGCACATGAGATTAACGTATTAACTTTATATTTATTACAAGAAACTTTTTTTAAAGTCTTTTTTTTTTCTAAGACATTCAAAGGATACAGTGCATTTATATATAGGGAGGTCAAAAGCCAACTGACCCTCAGATAGGTCAGTCTGTTTACAGCCTGACCACTGGTGTAATTATAGAACCCAACAGATTCCACTGAACTTTTACAAAGTTTAGTTCTTTGATGTTCTGGTTAACAAACGCTACAGCACTGAACACAGATTTGATTCAGCATAGCTTATCATTCCATATATCTCCTTAAAATCTGAAACATTTGAACTCTTGGTGTATGAAACATAGTTATTCATCTAAAGACGTATTATTCAGGAGCTGCAGTGAATGTCAGTGTAGGTCTGGACCCACCACTTCATGAATGAACTACTTATGTCGAGGTTTTTCCAGCTGATATTTGTAGGGCATTTCTAATCAATGAATATTTCATAAGTGCATGCAAATTTGGTCTGTTCTTTTGAGAGTTCCTTTTCTTGGTCCAATAACAATACAACACAGCCATATCATCTGTCATTCTGTGGGAAAGACTTTGGTGCTCAAGGGATCAGGGGATCAAAATAAAGACACCAAAAGAGGGCTGAGGATGAAAAAGCAGGAACAAGGCTATTGGAATTCCGGCCTCCGTATGCGACATCCTGTCTATGTAGATGCGCATGTGAAGTACGTGTTTTTGTTTGCTGGTGTGTCTGTATTTGGTTGAACTCATTAATGTGTGCGTCATTATATACAGGCCTACAATAATGTGTGTGTGTGTGTGTCTGCAAGTGTGTGTGTGTGTGTGCCTGCACTGATGTATCAAAGTGTGTGTGTGCGTGCGTGCGTGTGTGTGTGTGTGTGTGTGTGTGTGTGTGTGTGTGTGTGTGTGTGTGTGTGTGTGTGTGTGAAGTGAGTACAGACTGTGTACTCTGTCCTACACACACACAATGCGGCTCTGTGTGAAGGCCTGAGGAATGTGAGAGTGAGCTGGGCAGTGGGGGAGCACGGAGCCACGGGTGTTGATGGAGGGTGGGTGAGGAAAGGTAGAAGGATGGAGGGAGGAGATCAGAGTTGCGAGACCAAGGCGAGGCTCCAGGGGTGTGTAGGGTGACTGGGTTTCAGGAGTGGACAAAGTTGGCACAAGGGCTCAGCTCAGCACCAACCCACTGACTGGAGAGGTGCTAAGAAAAGACCTTCCCTTACCTAGTACCCTCACTCAAAGGTTAATTACCTTTTTTTTTTTTCAAAGGGACTTCATTGATGGTTTGTGAAATGAGAAATAGGAACTAGATCATGAAAATCAATCAACAATATCAAGATCAAGAATATTTTGTCTATACTAAGATGTGCAATATGGTTTGTACAATATGGTTAGTCATAAATGTTTTATACACTCAATTGTATATAGAATATTCAGGTTTAAAAAGTATACTGACATTCTGCTTTTCAGAAACACTATCATTTAGAGTTATATTTAAGATATTGACACAAATGAACAGATTTTTCTAGTGATGTTTCCCATTACAGCAGGAAGTCTATCTGGACTATTCTACTGAATACCTTAATTGATAATTTAATTGTACGTATGAAACTGTATGCAGTGCAAAGCCATACTTTATGTCATGTAAAAATCTGAGATTAAATATATGTTGACACACCGATGTTAGAGACAGTATCTAGAGTCAAGAATCTTCTTTTTTAGACTGTAACAAACACTAGGTTTTGCTATTTATTTATCAGTGTTCAAATAAAAGTGCTTAATTCTGATCATGCTCATCTGACTTATAAAATCCACTGCACTAATGTAAGGGGGAGAGGTTTTTTGTGCACAACATTTCTAATAATACTTTGACAAAATGTGGATTGTGTAAAATATTAGATTTCTTAGCACACAAAATGTCTGAAATACATACATACATACAAAAATATTAAACACTAATGTATAGCTTTAGAAACATATACTTTGGAATGTAAGGCACACACAAATTCACATATACATGCTCTCACTCACACACAAACACATAATGATTGCTTAGACAAAACAAAGCAAACAGTTCGCTAGGACCCTGCATTCTTAACAGCTCTTTGGCACACATTTGAGACTGAGGGCAACCCCTGTGACCTGTCATGAGAAACTTGGCCACAGTCAGTGCTGAATATAATTTAAGAATCCACAAAGCTGTCTTTTCTAAATGCAGTCAATTTATATGTGCTTCATGCATGTACGTTCATTCATTCATTCATTCATTCATTCATCCGTCATTTACTCATGAAACACATGCGACATTATTAGTGTCACCTGTATATCAGCTCTCTACATTATAGGTTTACCTGTAAATTATTCAAATTACGCTTGAAATCCTTTTTGATAATTTTCTACTTCATAGTAGTCCTTACACAACTCTGAAACCCCCCACCACCTGAGTTCTGGGTGAGGCACAGTGGTAAGGAAGATGGAGGGAGAGAAGGGGGTTTAAGATGGCGCAGCAAGACAAAGCCATCATTCATGGGCACAGAGAAGGAATGAAAAACATTTTGCTTCTCAAGATGTATTGGTAGGGTATGGGTTAGGATGTATGTGTGTTTGTGTGTGTATGAGAGAGAGAGAGAGAGAGAGTCTGTGTGTGCCACCAGTAGCGAATATGACATGGAGGAAACATGTGTTTGATCTGATAATAAGAAGGTGTAATGTGACCCAGGGATTTGGTGTAAAGACACTCTCCACCCAATACCACCCAATAACTACTAGCTGGAGTGAGGAGATGAGAGGAGTAACCTAAGGGTGTGAGGAACCAACATGTTTTTAACTAATCCTGCATAGGGGTTTTTAGACGAGTCTGGGTGACTTTGATAAGACAGGCCGTATAGAGAACTTAGACTCGTAATATTTCTACATTCAGTAGGCAAGATCTTTTTCTTCTGCTTAGGTAACCAGACCAACTGTGGATTTATATGAGGCCACTGATTATACTGAATGGCACACAAGGTCTGCACTGGTGTCTGGCTTTACCGAGGTGAGGTTTATCCGCATGACTGGCTGTACCTACAGTGTGTTACTGTGAATCTACTGCTCTGTCTATGGATGTCAGTGGGTGCAGTGCGCCCCCTAAAGGTTTTCATAGAGTCTAAGATCATATCTGGCTCAAGCCTGGACAGCAGACAGAAAGGGATTCAGACAACTTGCTATATAAAATCATTTATTTAGAATCTATGGAATCGTTCGAAATCTATATCATCTTAATAAATCTGCTAATTTGCTCTGCTAATGAAACATAATAAACAAGCCATGTCTAATTCAAACGTTCAATAAAGACTTAAGAAAAGCTTGACAGGTTAATAATTAATACATGAAGAAGATACATTATGTAGTTACATTCATGCCCACCAGGGGGCCCTCACAGCATTAAAAAAAATATGTATTCACTGATATATAGTATACACTAAAACAGAATCAGGCTTGTTATTGCAAAGGGTGCAGCACATATTACCCTGATTCACAATAAAAAAGACTGATAATTGAATATTAAAATAAATAGATGAGTAATGAATGGAAAATGAATGAATGGACACTGTGTTTGAACTGAGAACTCTCAATAAGGACAGTCCCCAGTGTCTCCTCCATGGCTGAGCTCCTAGGGATTTGAGCTCCAAGGGTAACCTGGTGTGCATTTCTGAAAACATTGAGCTCTGACTCTCTGCAGGGAATATTTATAATGTAGTACAGTTTAATGGGGGGAAGACAAACCGGATTGCACTCATGAGCTTAACCTGAAGCTCCAAGCCAAGGAACACAGAACTGGAAATAGTAAAATGTTCCCTGTGCCCCTAAAGTTCCCTTTGCCCCTAACACTCAACATTCGCCCAGATGCCTATCAATGAATATTGCATCATTGCAAATAGTCTCAGCTACGTCATTAGTGGGTCAACACAACAGGGTGATCGATTTTTGTGATGTAATCCAGGTCCACTTAAAAAAAAAAAATTCCACCTTGTAATCAGGAAAAAAAAGAAAAGAAAAATAATTTCTAATATTTATGGCTTTCTTCTATTTATGATGTTATACAATAATTCCCCAGAAAACTTCATTTCAATGAATCATAATGAGTGCATTGCAACTTCAGAGTGCAGCAGTATTCAAAACAGGCAAAAGTTTGAGGACTCGAGATTTAGTCGCTTGTTTGCTTTTTTTAAACAAAAAACATCCATTATTCTGTCAAAGCTTTACCATAGATTTTGGCATGTGACTGTGGGGCATTTCCCGTTCATACATAAGAGCATTAGACAGGTCATTCATTGATGTCAGACGATGATGCCTGGTGTGCAGTCAACATTGTTATTCATCCCCAAAGTGTTCAGTGGTTTTAAGGTCAGTGCTCTGTTCAGATCAATCAGGTCAGGCAGTGATGTCGGGTGAGGTGGCTTGACATATAGTTTGTGTTCCATTTCATCCCAACGGTGTTTACTGTCATGCTGGAACAGGATTAGGTTTGAACCGGTAATTCTGCCATAAAACAACATCCTGCACTGGTCCGTGCTTCCCATGTTGTGGCATCAGTTTGGGGAAAGCCCGCATTTGGGTTTAATGGTCTGTTGTCCATATAGTTTTAGCCGTATGTTGTGACTTTCACCAGGGAATGTGAATATAGTATACCTTATTATATTTATGTATGCACATTCCACTGCTTGAGGTCTGGATAGATGATAGCAGTTGCATTCTTGGAAGGGTCTACCATGCAGAAATAGCATTTGCTTGAGTAGTCAGTGTAGTCAGTGTAGTCAGTATCTGGAACGATCAACAAAATGGGTAAATTCTAAATTTGCATAACATTTCCAAAGTTCTAGAACTTTCCATTAATGTCACTGGTAGTATAAAGTAGTATTCAAGGCTGATACAACTTTCTAGATTATTCCACTGTATTCAAATTTTTTATATTTTTACAAATTAATATTTGAGATTTCATTGTAAATTATTATTATTATTTTGACATTCTTTAAATGCTGTGTAATTAGACTTGCTCAGTCTCTCTTTCACTGGTTTCTCTTACACCATTCGTCATGCAACCTCAATGCAACACTTCACTGATATCTTTCCAAGAGAGAGTGAATCATCACCATTGCCTAGTTTGGGATTAGATCAGGTCTCCACGCTCTTGGTCATTGGCCCAACAACAGTGGCACTGCCACCTCCTCCCTGAGGACTTCCAGCTCCACTAATAGTATAAAGTCACATGTGCCTAGATCTACTTCTGAGCTGCAGCTTGACAACATTGTGTGACTGCTCGGTGTGTGGAAAGTGCTAGAAAAAAAAAGCAACCTGTGGATACTTATAGAGAAGAATATATTACTGTAAAAGGATACATTTATTGTACTAGGTTCTTCTTGGTGTTTGTCAAGTTCCTGAGACTGATAATGCTCTATCTAAAGCAAATAGGAGCAATCAGTGCTGGCGTTTCGCTCATTAGACAAGCCGGAAATTTGGCCAGCGGAAATGGACATTTGTTTAGAAGAAATCTGATTCAGCTGATGCGCACGAGTGCAGCAGTTTCACACCATCCACGTCATCAGCACGTGATCCTGGACACAGAGACAGAGGTGGACAGGTATGTTATATGGAGTAAGCTTTATGTCATTATCAAACAAGATGCCACCACAGATCCAGCGTGGTGTAGACATACATACTATATAGTGCTGTAGTATACAGGGAACAGTATACTGTTTCAGAAGTTGTTGTACTGTATAGGCTGATCATGGGTCATGCAATTAGTTGCATTAATCAACAGTCAATCATAACCTACTTTTATAGCAGCAAGATATCTGTCTGGGTTCTTCTTCGTTCATGATCACAATTATTATTATTATTATTATTATTATTATTATTATTATCAAGTTAATTGCATGTCCAATTAACCTAATTTGCATGTCCTTGGACTGTGGGAGGAAACCTACCAAGTACAGGGAGAACATCCAAACTACATGCACACAAACCCGAGGCAGGAATTGAACCCAGGGCGTCACTGCTAACCACTATCATCGTGTTAACATGTTAAGATACACTTCTAAATAAGACTTTCTTGATTGAGACATAAATATTGTCTAATACATGTTGTACAGCATTCTTAGAGTACATACTCTCAACAGCTTTTGGAGTTGTCCTCTTTATCCACATGTGGCGTACCACAACTTATTGTCTGTTGTGTTTGTGCAATATTGCTTGGCACTTCTCCAGCCATTCTACTGTGTTTGTCTGTCGTGTAGCATTTAGATCTTGGACAAACATTGTAAGTGAATTTTATGGGGAAGAAAGTTTTCTCTTGCCATTTAATTCCTACTGTTAAAAGTTTAAAGAAATCTGTTAGAAAGAGCTATCATGTCATATAATGGTTTTCACAACTGTTGTCATTGGATTTGTTTAGTGTGTGTGCAGGGTCTGGCCTGGAGGACCTTCTGTTTTACACAATTAGTCAGGGAGAGGAGAGAATCTCAGTGGGACGCTTCATCAGTGTAAGTCACTCTAGTATTTGTAGTGAGACTGATGATGAGAAATGATGATATTGTTTGTTTATCTATCTATCTATCTATCTATCTATCTATCTATCTATCTATCTACACACACACATAAATACATGGCTATACAGTAACTACTGAGACAAAATGTTAACATGTTATATATTATGATTCATGACGAAACTGAAAACTATTTTTAAGCTAATTATACAAACAAATAAATTATTATAGACAAAACCTGTGTTTGTATGTATAACACTAATATTATGTGTCATTTCATGTGTAAAATCTATAGTTTTTATTAGAGCATTCTTAGAAATTATCACGAAGACAAATACTTTTTTACAAAGATAAATACTGTTATAAATACTTTCATGGTAGATTATTAATCCATGACAGAGAAACATGTTTACTTGGCAGACACTTTTAGCTAACGCCATTTATAAATTCGGGTAGCCCTATAACAAACCTGTTCTACTGTAGCAATTTCACATTCATTACCAACAAACTTTTAAAGCTTTTGGAGGTTGTAATATTTTTGTGCAAGGCAATAATTAGGATAATATAGGACCCTGTGTGTGTGTGTGTGTGTGTGTGTGTGTGTGTGTGTGTGTGTGTGTGTGTGTGTGTGTGTGTGTGTGTGCGTGTGTGTGTGTGTGTGAATATACTGTAACATATACTGTAGATGCCTGTATTTATGCCACATAATTGAAGTGATGTAGTTCTTTAAATAGGCTTTTCCCTTTTTATTTTCAAAAGTTCTTTACCCTAAAATTAATAAATGTGATATCATTTACTGACATCATAGTCCTTCATTTATTACTCTCACTCACTCATCATCTATACCGCTTAATCCTGTATTCAGTATCCTGTAATCTGTACCCAGGAGACTTAGGGCACATGGCAGGGTACACCCTGGACAGGGTGCCAATCCATCACAGGGCGCAGACACACACACATACACTCACTCATTCACACACTACGGGCAATTTGGGAACGCCAATTAGCCTAACCTACATGTCTTTGGACTGTGGGACTGGAGTACCCGGAGGAAACCCACCAAGCACGGGGAGAACATATAATAATGAACAACAATAATGAATTGACTACTAAGAATGCAAATGGCATTAGTACAGTAGTGCTAGTAGGGCATTAAAGAACGGTAGTGCTTCAATTCACAAGAGATTTGTGGCACTTTTTAATCATTTAGAAATCTAAGCTACTATTTAACCCTCAGTAAGAGCCATCTAAGTAATAACTGAAATCTATATTCTGCATGTACATTTGTTGCTTATCCCGAAAGTGGGCTTTGTGTGGTTCTGTCCCTCAGGAACTGGAAAACACAGGATTATTGACTTCTGACCCTCGGCTGAGGGACTGCATGCAGCAGCTCCATCATGCAGTGCATGAGTCTACTGGGACAGCAATGATGGACCAAGCGCTGTTCAAGAAGTAAGTGTGTGTACAGTACATACAAGATAGGACTGTACCAAGCTCATATGGAATTTGGAAGGATTTTTTTTTTGCATAGAAATCAATTAACCAGCACAGCACAAAAATAACCCGGACAACTCTTACAGGTATATACAGTAGAACTCATGAACAGGGACTTCAGTGGTCCACGAGTGCCTGATGATAATGCTTAAACTTTATTGGAACATATGTACTATTAATGAAATAATTAATAATAAATAATTTCTGCTCCCACATATCAGGGGTATTTTGTACATTTGACCCCATCAGAAGCAATCTACCACATCATGATGTAAAAAAAAGTGCAGAACACATTGTAAAATAAAGAATTAATAGAGAATTAATCTCAGATTTACAGTATATTAATATGCCAATTCAGATTGCTGTTATCCTGTTTAATAGTGTTAATACTGGCTAATTCATTAGGGATGCTTCATATATATCCACCTCCAAAAGTAGGCCAATTCTGTTATTTTTGATAAACACAAGATATTTCTGATGGACCTCAGAAGAGGAGGATAATCGATTAGGAGTGGAGTTTTTATTTAATCTTCAGTCTTTAATTAATTATGTGTTTTGGATGTGCACAATAAACAGCTTGAAAGTAAATGTGTATAAATCAAGTAAAAAGTATATGTAATTTAACAGCATAATGTTTAGTATTACGAATATATTATGTATTATGTATATACTAGCATTATGTACAGTCGTGGCCAAAAGTTTTGAGAATGACACAAATATTAGTTTTCACAAAGTTTGCTGCTAAACCGCTTTTAGATTTTTGTTTCAGTTGTTTCTGTGATGTACTGAAATATAATTACAAGCACTTCATACGTTTCAAAGGCTTTTATCGACAATTACATGACATTTATGCAAAGAGTCAGTATTTGCAATGTTGGCTCTTCTTTTTCAGGACCTCTGCAATTCGACTGGGCTGCTCTCAATCAACTTCTGGGCCAAATCCTGACTGATAGCAACCCATTCTTTCATAATCACTTCTTGGAGTTTGTTAGAATTAGTGGGTTTTTGTTTGTCCACCCGCCTCTTGAGGATTGACCACAAGTTCTCAATGGGATTAAGATCTGGGGAGTTTCCAGGCCATGGACCCAAAATTTCAACGTTTTGGTCCCCGAGCCACTTAGTTATCACTTTTGCCTTATGGCACGGTGCTCCATCGTGCTGGAAAATGCATTGTTCTTCACCAAACTGTTGTTGGATTGTTGGAAGAAGTTGCTGTTGGAGGGTGTTTTAGTACCATTCTTTATTCATGGCTGTGCTTCTGGGGCAAAATTGTGAGTGAGCCCTACTCCCTTGGATGAGAAGCAACCGCACACATGAATGCTCTCAGGATGCTTTACTGTTGGCATGACACAGGACTGATGGTAGCGCTCACCTTTTCTTCTCCAGACAAGCCTTTTTCTAGATGCCCCAAACAATCGGAAAGAGGCTTCATCCGAGAATATGACTTTGCCCCAGTCCTCAGCCGTCCATTCGCCATACTTTTTGCAGAAGATCAATCTGTCCCTGATGTTTATTTTGGAGAGAAGTGGCTTCTTTGCTGCCCTTCTTGACACCAGGCCATCTTCCAAAAGTCTTCGCCTCACTGTGCGTGCAGATGCGCTCACACCTGCCTGCTGCCATTCCTGAGCAAGCTCTGCACTGGTGGCACTCCGATCCCGCAGCTGAATCCTCTTTAGGAGACGATCCTGGAGCTTGCTGGACTTTCTTGGACGCCCTGAAGCCTTCTTAACAAGAATTGAACCAAGTTCTTGATGATCCTTTAAATTGTTGATTTAAGTGCAATCTTAGTAGCCACAATATTCTTGCCTGTGAAGCCATTTTTATGCAATGCAATGATGGCTGCACACGTTTCTTTGCAGGTCACCATGGTTAACAATGAAAGAACAATGATTTCAAGCATCATCCTGCTTTTAACATGTCAAGTCTGCCATTCTAACCCAATCAGCCTGACATAATGATCTCCAGCCTTGTGCTCGTCAACATTCTCACCTGAGTTAACAAGACGATTACTGAAATGATCTCAGCAGGTCCTTTAATGACAGCAATGAAATGCAGTGGGAAGTTTTTTCTGGATTAAGTTAATTTTCTTGGAAAAAAAGGACTATGCTTTTCATCTGATCACTTTTCATAACATTCTGGAGTATATGCAAATTGCTATTATAAAAACTTAAGCAGCAACTTTTCCAATTTCCAATATTTATGTAATTCTCAAAACTTTTGGCCACGACTGTATATATCATATAAGCATTGCACACAGAGGGAAAACACACAGGCAGTTCGAAATGCATGCATGTAACAGATCAGTTTAATGCATCGTGTGACCTGTGTAATGAGTAATGAGTACATCATGTTTGTCATGAGTACACATATGTGGCAGCAAACTTTGTGTCACCTGTTGTGTGTGCGTGAGCTATGTTAACCTAACAAGATGCTTGTTCTGTCCCTTTATTATTTGTCCCATACATGGACTTTTATATTTTATTTTTAGCTTTCAATTACTTTTCCCACTTATTTCTTAAACTTACAAGCCCTCTTAAACAGGTCGATTATTGTAAATCTGTACATATTTTTCTCTATGCCTTTAAATGAGTTGCTAAATAGATAATTACTAAATGTGTGTTACTTTTAATTGAGATTTTAAGGTGTCAGAGAATATTATTGTTAATGTGATAAAGTTTTAACCACAATAAAATCTTCTGTTTGTCAGCAATTAAACATTTGTTTATGTATTTTCTTGTAGATGTGCTGGCAGTAATATTGTCTTGCTCACTCAAGCCTTCCAGAGGAAGTTCATCATTCCAGATTTCCAGACATTTGCGTCGCATATTAACCAGCTGTACTATAATGTACAAACTGAGCAAGGAGGCCAAGTGAGATCTACACACACACACACACACACACACACACACACACACACACACACACACACACACAGAGTATAAACTTACTGTACTTCTGTAACCTTGTCATGTTTTTGTATGTCCAGGTAGCCAACTACATTCCTCAGCTGGCTAAATTTAGACATGATCTGTGGGGTGTGTCTTTGTGCACTGTCGATGGTCAGAGGTGAGAAAATTTCTAAAATGCACTCAACAGAATTACTTCTGTGTCTGGTATAGACTTTCATTCTCTCTCTCTCTCTCTCTCTCTCTCTCTCTCTCTCTCTCTCTCTCTGTAGGCATTCTGTAGGAGATACAAGAGAAGCATTCTGTTTGCAGTCATGCATAAAGCCACTTGAGTATGCTCTGGCTGTGCATGAATTTGGGACCGAGCATGTACATAAATATGTGGGAAAAGAGCCCAGTGGTGTTAAATTTAACACATTAAGTCTAAATGAATATGGTGAGCATGAATGATATGACGTTACAAAAATGATGTTTTTATACCAGTTTTACCTATGCAAAAATAAAAATCCAATGATGAAAACATTTCTTTAAAACATAATCACTCAATCAATGCAACCAAGTTGCATTTTTTTTATGATAAAAAAAATGCAATGATTAAAATAATCAAATGTAATTACATTATATATTATAAATTAAATACACATTCAAGAATGATACTTAATATGACCAAAATTATTTAATAATTAATGAATATAATATAATTATTTGACATTTAAGTCTAAAAAATTATGTAAATAATCCTTATTAATTGTGCCAACTAAATAATGTACAGAATTATAGCTGTTAAACTGCCAACCATATGAGTTTTTACCATAACTGCAAAAAAATTATATTTTAGTTTTGTAAAACAATCCTAAAACAACATTGGTTAAACAGTTCGCTTAAGCATTCTTTAATTCTGCATGACATTTATCAATTTACATTTTTGGATAAATACAAGTATATTATTTTGTATTAAAAATAATAAATACAAGTATATTATTTTGTATTAAAAATAATAAATACAAGTATATTATTTTGTATTAATATTATATTTTGACATTATACTCTATATGTCGAATCCACAAATTATTATTAAGTAATATTTAGAAATGCCTATACTTGAAGGCATATATGAAGGTGAATGTCAGAATAGATTGCAAACATATTTATACTATAATACATGTTGCACATTAATACAGCATTTGTAACCTATTAGTCTCAAGTCGTTCCCTGCCAGTCACAAGACAGGCTCAGAACCTTAAGCGCCAATGTGCCAGTGTTTCAATATTATGATAAATGCAATGTTACTGGAAATGATTCATATACTACAACATTGTTATGCCATTTAAAAAAATTAGTATTAGTTAACAAAAATTACCTGTAAATACTAGTCATTTGTCTGAAAATGTGTTTTTTAAATTTTCTTTAGAAAAGCCTCATAACCCAATGGTTAATGCAGGGGCCATAGTGACCATGTCTCTTCTAAAGGTATGAACATTCCTAATTACAAGACCTTTAACAAATTTCTATCGTACATCAGGAGTATGCATTTAACTCCAGCTGCAGCACAAATGTGGATTGTCACTAGAACAATCCAGTGACACAGTTAAGTGTTGTGGAAAAGTCTGATCCTTTTGTCTCTTCTTTTTGTTTACATAGTCAGTTAGAACAGCTGATGAGGTGTTGGTTTACCATAAGGTTGACTCACCCCATGCTATAATAAGCGTTAGTTACTGGGGGTGGTAAGAGGTGTGTCAGAGGGGATGGGTTGTAGAACAGCTGCTAAGAATTAGAGTGAGAGAAGAGGGTGGCTGTTTCACACGTGATGTTGACCTACTCTGATGAATGTTGGTATTCGAAGTGAACTATCCGAAGGTCTCCAAATTGAACTGCCTAAAAAGGTTTAGAAGAGAGAACTGCATCAGAACTGTGGGTGTATTTTTAAGGCAGAGACATTACCCCGTACTGCTCTAACCTTTCACTACAGTGCATGTCATCCCCCACTCCACGTAATGGAAGATTGAATCTTAACCTCGGTTTTATAGCCTAACTATAAAGAGCAGAAACAGATCAGCAAAGTGCTGTGTTGCAACAGCTGACACACAGAAGAGTGTCCTGTAGCGTCTCAGCCAATTACCAGAAAGCATGGATGGCCTCTGTACAGATTGGCTGATTTATAATGAGTTGTAGGTGGCAAAGGTGATAATGTTTCATTAAAGACCTCCTTCTGCCTAGTAATCTAGGAATACATGTGCACACTGCCACCCTGTGTCAAACCGTTATCTTGCACATTAAGAATGTGACAGAATAAAAATAATTTTTAAAAACTTGGAATAAGATCCCAGTGCTACTGTAGATTCCGCAGGGTGAGCACGTTTTGCATAAAAATTACTCCGTCTGAAATAGATGGACTCATTTTTATGCAAAATGTGGTAAGTGTTACCTGAAAGTTCTGCTCTTTTACTTTTTGCACCATCATTCAATTCACTTTCGGGTCACTGCTGCTTTATTTGCAATATCATTTGCATTATTCCTATTATTATTTTACAAAGCTCTCCCCCAAAAATGCCATTTCAGAAGGCTCAGGTTCTTGACTTGCATCTAGCAAAGAAAACATTAAAATGATTGGAATCTGAATGTAATGAATGACTAGATTAGAGCATTAATGGATTTTTTCAAAGCTAAAGATCGTTCATTGAAATGTTAGTGTGTGATTTTTTGCTTGGCTAGAAAGCATACTGTTCCTATTACATACATATTTTCTGTTCATATAACAATATCGGGTTTTTTAAAATTATTATTCTGTTACACATTACAATATTTTTTTTCTGTCTTTTTCTTTAGCCTGGGTACAAGAAGGCTGAGAAATTCGATTATGTAAGGCAAATATTTTAAACTTTTTCATTTGTATGCATTTCATATACAACAGCAATTTATCATTGATTATGTACGATCATCTATCCCACAGATGATGGATTATATGAAGAGAATGGCTGGTGGTGAATATGTGGGTTTCAGTAATTCCACGTAAGTCACCTTATTAACGTTCAAAGAATTCTCTTTAGAGTAATTCAGATTAGTCATGAATATTCATTGTCTTTGTTGCACTGCACACAAGTGTCATTTCATGAACAGTCAATTCTTTAAAATGATTTGTACCCATAGGTTTCAGTCAGAAAAAGAGACGGGTGATAGAAACTTTGCAATCGGTTATTATTTGAAGGAGAAAAAAGTTAGTGTTTTTTTATATATATATATTTCTAAAAATAAATAAATAAAAAAAAGATTTTTGTAGCATAATCTTTATTCACCACAATCTGTACCTTATGTACAATTACCATGAATGATGAATGACACATTTCAGAAACCTGAATTAAAGTTTGCTAACTCAAATTGACCAGTAGTCAACTAGTTGAACCTCGAATAATAAAGGTCGTACTATAAGACAGACATGTGAGTATGTCTTGGCCAAGCCGTGTGTATGTATTTTTATCCAGCATTCCGACATTCAAGCAATACTTTCATTTAGTCGTCACAAGGAACCGCTTTATCCTAGTCAAGGTAGCACTGCACAATTTTAGCATGGTCAATTTAATTATTATGCTTGTTTTTGCTGCTTGATGGAAGGTAAGTGGAGAACTCGGAGTAAACCCAGTAAGATCTAGGGAGAGCATAAAAGAGTCCTGCAGGATTGTCACAACACAGGTTTTCGGTTTGTTTTTGGGACAAGAAAAAATGCGTTATAGTTCGTGTTTATGGTAATTGACATACTCTACTGATGTGGTAGTTAAAGATTTCGATCGAATATGTAAGTGTGTACATAAAAGCTTAGATTTTGTTTCCACTGACTTTCTTTTCCTTTTTTATTTGTTTGTGCTGTATAGTGTTTCCCTAATAGTTCAGACATGGTATCAGCTCTGGATTTCTACTTTCAGGTAAAGAAACATTTTTATATGAAGGATATATAAGAACAATGAACAAATATACTGACATACACACAATTAGCCAAAAACATTAACATTAAAACCGTTCCCCTTGTGCCCCTGGGTGGCCTATGGCCCCTTGGGTGAGGCTCCACAGGGCCTGTTTGCTGCGGTGTCTAGCACCAGGACATCGGAAGATGATCCTTTGGGTGCTGTAGGTCGGGGGTTTTGGGGGTGGGGGGGGTGCGGGTCCCCATGGGTCAAGTGCTAGATCAGATTAGGATTTTGGGAGTTTGGATTCTAGGTTGACAACATTGGGTTCTTTGCACACTGGGTCCCATAAACAGCTGGCTGTAATCACTTAGCGCTGTAGTGCCTTTCTATTGTTGCCAGCATTAACATTTTAGAAGGACTGGCATTCGGATCCAACGGGCATGAGTGAACCATGGGTGCCCAATACCTTGTAACAAGGTTGCTGGTGTAATAATTTGAGATAAATGTTGTTCAGTGGTTATAATGTTATGTTTTACAATTATTTTGTAATATAATTATGGTCTGCCCTTATGTCTTCTCTTCTAATAGCTGTGTTCCATGGAGGTTACCTGCGAGTCGGGCAGTGTCATAGCGGCCACTCTGGCTAACGGAGGGATCTGTCCAATCACAGGCGAGCATGTGCTGAGCGCAGAGGCTGTGAGAAACACTCTCTGTCTTATGCACTCCTGTGGCATGAACGACTTCTCTGGCCAGTTTGCTTTCCATGTAAGTCTCCCGCATGTGTACAAACATGCTCTAAATGTGAAATGTTTACCTTGCGGCTTTCATCTGAAAGACTTTTTTGTTAATGGTTTGATATTTCCCTCCACGAGGTGGGCTTGCCAGCTAAGTCAGGAGTGTCTGGTGCTGTGCTCTTAGTAGTTCCTAATATCATGGGCATGATGTGCTGGTCTCCACCTATTGATCGTGTTGGTAACAGTGTACGAGGCGTGCACTTCTGTCAGGTATACACACACACATACACACACACCACTAACACAAAGTTTTACAGTACACAGTTTAACTGTATACTGTGTTTGTCTTTGACTTTTAATCAGGAGCTGGTTTCTCTTTTTAACTTCCATAATTATGACAACCTGAGACACTTTGCCAAGAAACTGGATCCTCGCAGACAGCCTGGCCACGAGCGGGTGAGACTCGCAGAGCTGTACGCCATAAATACTGATCACTTTTACTATATTTTACACAGACTGTACACTTACACAATCTCAAATATGATCTTTCAAACACTCTAATAAGCTATACTTGAATTTGGAGGAATAGTTTGAATATGGCACACCTCATCCAGGCTTCATGCCCACTCTTCCTGGGACGGGCCCTAGAAGTGGTCAGTCTAGATAAATGCTAGACTTAAATAATTTGTTTATATACTGTGTATGTTTTTACAGAATAAGGCTGTAATTGAGCTGATGTTTGCAGCATACAGTGGCGATGTCTCAGCACTCAGGAGGTAAAGAAAAATGTCTGTGGTAGAAAAGCTAAACTGGTTTTGTGAATTGCAGCCTCTGCTATTAATTTATTATTAATATGAACACAACTTAGTATAAAATATACAGATTGCAAGATTAATTTACACGGAATTGACCAAAGAATCCATAAACACGCCCATACAATACATGGTTCACAAAAGTAAATGACTGCTCTGAGAACTACTGCCTTTAGACTTAGTTTAAGGTACAGTACAGTGCCAACAGAAGGTTTTCAGACCCTTTCAAACTCTCCTTATGAATCAATTAATTCAAGTCCTTTTCCCCTTATCAGTCTACATAACGACAATGTAAAAACATGTGTTTGGAGTGTTTTGTTAATTCATTTAAAAAAAGGCTAAAGTATACCATTTACATAAGTATTCAGACCCATTGTTATTACACTTGCAATTAAGCTCTGGTGCATCCTATTCCTATCAGTGGTCCCGGAGATGCTTCTACAACTTTACTGGAGTTCACTTGTGCTTAATTAAATGTATTAGACATAATTAGGAAAGGCACATACAGTACGTCACAAAAGTGAGTACACCCCTCACATCTCTGCAAATATTTAGTTATATCTTTTTATAGGACAACACTGCATAAATGATGCAGTGAAAAGTAGTCAGTGTAAAGTTTGTATAGCAATGTAAATTTATTGTCCCCTCAAAATAACTAAAAATACAGCCAACAATAGTATAATGCTGAACCCCTGGCAATAAAAGTTTTATAAAAAAATTATGAATGGGATCCTGAGTTTCCTTGTGGAGATGAGAGAGCCTTGCAGAAGGACGACCATCACTGCAGCACTCCTTTGCGGTAGTGTGGCCAGACAGAAGCCATTCCTCACTAAGAGGCACATTTCAGCACCTGAAAAACTAAATTAATGACACAAAAATAGAGCCATTTGAAATCAGGAAATTAGGGAATGTGCATCACCTTATTTAAATCATCCCTAGTCAGTATAGAAGGAAGAATGGATGGAGATAAATAGAGATCTACTTTGCGTGAAACCGTTCTTCAGAGTGATCATGATCTCAAGCTGGGACAACGACCAGAAACATACCACCAAGAAAACACAAGAGGGGCTTCAAACCAATTCTGCGCAAGTCCAGGAGTGGCCCAGCCAATCTGGACTTGAACCCAATAGAGCATCTCTATTCTGGAGAGACCTGAAAATGTCTGTTCTCATCCAACCTGGTTGAGCGTGAACAATTCTACCAAGAAGAATGAAAAAAAAAAAAAAAAACTTCCAAAAGAAAGGAGTTAAGACTTAAGGCCTGTCATTGCTGCCAAAGGTCTTTTAACCTAATACTACTGTAAGTGATGGGTCTGAATACTTACTGTATGTAAATAGGATATTTCAGTCTTTATTTATTTTCAAATATAGATAAACAAAACACTTCAAACATCTGTTTTTATTTTGCCTTATTGTGATAATTGTGTGCAGAATGAGTGAAAAAGGATTTGAATCCATGTAAAACATAAAATGTGGAAAACATTAAAAGGGTCTGAAAACTTTCACCTCTGCAGTATAAATATGGTGGATAAAGGTTACGTTGAAAGGTTGAACCTTGTTTGCAGGTTTGCTTTGTCAGCAGTGGATATGGAGTTGAGGGATTATGATTCTCGGTCAGCTCTGCACTTGGCTGCTGCAGAAGGTAAACAACTTTCATGTACTCATCTCTATATATTTTTTTCAAGGATAATGCTGCATTCAGTGGCTGGTTGTGTTTTAGGTCATCTGGAAGCTGTGAAGTTCTTAACAGGAACATGCCGAGTGAACCCCCATGTCAAGGACAGGTAAAAAAAAAAAAAATTATATCTTACTTTTTTCTGATCTTATTATGCACATTTTAAAACACTCCTTCTGTATGTCTTTTGCTCAGATGGGGAAACACACCCCTGGATGATGCTATAGAGTTCGGAAAAGACAGCGTGGTTGAGGTGTTGAAGGAATATCAGCACATTTATTCCCACACCCTGATGCCTGAGGAGATCAGCGCACAAGGCCACAGTAAGGTAGCACTGGATGCAGACGACCTGAATAACATGGAAGCTGTGGACAGGTTTGTGTGATAGATGACACCGGTGTTTAATGAAAATGCATTCCTTCGAGGAATACAGTAAGATGATCCAGTAGGAGTCTGCCAGATGAAAGGCCACTGAACAGGTGTGCTGTTGATACTGATGTGATGTTTAGTGTCAGGCCGAGTTCCCGAATTAGATGACACAATGCAGATGAACACAACGCTTAATCAACACATTAGGCTACTGTATTATGTATACTGCTTATGTGAAATCCTTACATCCTTATGTGAAATCCTTACACTTTTCCATATTTCGTCAGCCACCAAACCTAAGTAATGTAATAAGACACCAGGAAATGTTCTAACATGACTTACGTGAGATAAGTGTAAATACTACAGTGGCCCTGGCGTCTTCGGAACTATAATTATTTACTGAAACATGGGCACATTTTGCAGTAAATGTCAGTAAAATTGCATGCTTCTGTAAATATTCTCTACAGTTTCATTTAAATGCTAACATTATAGCACTTGTCTGACCAAAGGTTACTCCGAAAACCTTTTATAGTTTAAACTACTGCCGTAAAACTGTAACAGGACAGTTTTACTGTCATATTTAAAAGAGATGGACTCTTTACAGAAACGACTACTGTTCTTTTAAAGCACTCAGTTGTTGTACATTTTTTGTAAATACATGTTCATATTTCATGTATATATTTAATAATACAGCAATGTTGTACTTATACGCAAGAATACACATACTTTTTTAAAATTATTATATAATGCACTGTGTAGGTATTAAGAATCTCAGTCGAGAAGCTGCCATTGACTTCCTTTAGCGAATTCTTAAAGGTATTGTATTGTTGTAGTGCCTTGTTTGTACCCAGATATATACAGTCAGTGTCATGAAACCAACTGATGCTAGACCATCTGAATGCTCAAAAAAATAAATAAATAAAAGCAAATACTGTTTAAACAAACCAGGCCTGGACACACATTTCCACTCAGTACAGCAACAATGAGACTTGAGAGCTTAACGCATGTCTTTTATTGAACACATAGCATGAATAAAGAGATGGTATGTACATTGTAATATCTTCTGGAATCAGTGGAAGATGCAAAATCTTTGTTGAACCCATCATATAAATGTTGATATATATTTTTATTGATGTGCCGAATATGGATCATTTGTATGCCCTTTCAGTCCTGTGGCTCATCAGTATTTTTCTTTCAACAAGTTTTTCCTTTTTTTTTTTTTTGAAGATTAAACTACCTAAACTCTTAGTTAACTCTGAATATTCCAGGAACGTGAGGTATTGCTTTTCACTTGGAACACTGACATTTCCTTATTGCTATGCTGATCCCAAAAAAAAAAGTGGAAGGAGATATGTGTGAACACTAATTAAGCCCTGATGGCACCTCCATCCCAGAGTGTGTAAGAATTTCTCCATCCCACAGTCCAAAGGCTGGACAGATCGGTGATGGGAAATGAGTCTTTATCGTGTGCACCACTTTTGCAACCTGCGGATCTACTAAACCGAGCTTGCCAGCTTCATAGTCTAAGAGCAGCCCCACTCGATCCGGCTTCCCCACCAGCGACACGGGCACCTGCTTGTTGGTGGTCATGGCGTACCACTTATTGTGAACGTAGGAGAAGACCCACGAGGACGAGTTTGTGCCAATGCACTCATCACGAGACATGGCCACTTCTGCAACACCAATGCGAAACTCCTGTGACTTTTTGACCGTGACTTCCCAGTAGTGACGTCCAGAGTCAACGTGGTTATCAGCAAACACGACAGCCCAGTCCCGAAAACGCAGAGGCGAATCCTGGACATGGCTCGGGTCTAAGCCCAGCATTCTGTAAATCACACCGGTGTCTTTCTTGAAGAGATCGAGACTGCTGTGGGCTGTACGCTCGTCCAGTTTGAACTGCAAATCTGACACAGATAAACAGAGACAGGCACAGAGACAATTTGAGCTTTACACTAAACATATAAATGAGACCCTATCATCTAGATAGAACATGTAAAGCATTTTGAGTTTTGTAGTAAGGTCACACCACTGTAGTACAGATTTACATGGTCACGAGGGAAAACCACCTAATACAGTACATGAGTTCTGCCTCGCTTTGCTTGACCTTCAGTATGACCTGATTGCACGGGCATGCGTTTGAGATGACAGGTCTCCTTTTTAGGCCAGTCTGACGTGCTGTTTGTCACAGGTACACATTTGATCTCTGTTTTGTTTATTTAACACAGACGTCAATTTCAACACCGCTTACTAGAAGCCAAACCAAGACCGTGACGTCATTAGGTAAAGGCTTCGGTTAGGTAAAGAATACGAAGAGAATTGATTTAAAAGGACAATTACAAGGGACCAGTTACAGAGTGTTGTTATGCCTGGAATGTTCACTAGTGACCTCTGTGTATTTATTCGTGGAGAAATCAGGACAAACAGTATTTACTGTACTCACGATTTCGTTTGCTAACGTCGACATAACACCTGCAGGTGAGTGGGACGGTCGGTTGTTTATTAATAAGGAGGACAGCGCCTGCGCTTCGGCCAAAGCGACGGCACAAAAACAACCGCGACGACAACGCCATCTTATTCCACATGGCCCAATGAGCTTCTCCTTCACAGTTCCCCAACCGAGTTACTAGAACCTTCATACGCGCTTCTGCCACCTACCGGGCATCCAAAGTACTACATGTAAAAGTGTATCATGTATGTAGGACCTACAGTACAGTACGTATATACAGTACATGTCTCATGTATGTACCTATATACAGTACAGTATGTATCTAAAAAAGAGACTTTGATTAAAAAAAATATTACATCTAAAACATTATCATGCATGTTTATGTATATTGTTTAAATTTCTAGTAGAAAAAGGATTTTTTAAAAAACATTCACTCACTTTTCCTAATTTCCTGATATTTATACATTAGGGCCAGGAGTCCTCATTTATTGTTTATCCTTGTAAATGTAAAAAAAAAAAAATCTCCTGCTAAATATCTACACATTTTATAGTATCTTTTTTATTATTAATAACAAAAATTACAGTTACAATATTGAAAGAATAAAAGTATAACATACAAGATGTAAAAACATGAATTAAACTAATGAACTATCCAGAGGTAACGGAGCAAAAAATAAATAGAAGATGTACAGAAACTTATAACAAAGAATATGTGAATAAATAGTTAATTCTGTTTATTGTTTCTATCAAATAAAGAAAGAAAAAGAAAAAAAAAGAAAAAAAATTGAGAAAATGAACTACCCAAATGGGGAAAAAAATCACAGTGGTTCAATAATTAAATCTAACTGTCGAGGCAATAACAGAGAAGATTTGTGGTTTTCTATTATACATTTCACAGTATTTACTGCTTCCTTTTTCAGTGGTTCCTGGTTCAATTATATCCATCCAGCCATCTAGGAACCTCTGTAGTCCACCTATGGATCTTGGAGGTTAATGGTGATTACCATTGTATTTATTCCCATTTTTAAGACCGTGGTAGGACCTCTGCTCAACATTTGCAACCTCATTCACACACTACAAACAATTTGGGAAAGCCAATTTGTCTAACCTGCATGTCTTTGGACAGTAAGAGGAAACCAGAGTACCTGGAGAAAACCCACCAAGCACGGGGAGAACATACAAAATCCATGCACACAGATGCCAAGGCGGGAAATGAACCCTAAGCTAATTCAAATGGTTTTCTGAGATTCTGAGTCTAGGTGTAAATTGTACAGGATAAAAAGAACTACATGATCAGGGTAAGGAACCTGTGACTTACATCAACAGGTCCAGCCATTGTAGTGCTGTGATCCAATATGATGATGAAGACATTCAGTAAGACGTTCAGCTTTTTCTTCCTCCAATTAAACACACAAAATATTTGTATGTAATATAAATTCTTTATTTATTGGTTATTACCAAAAGGAAGTTCGCAATAAGAATGCCAATGAACACTGGATGGATGAAATCATTATAAAACGTCCAAATGTAGCAAAGGTTATAAAAACACATATAAATGGGAAAATGATAAAATATTTGAGTTGACTACTCCATTTGGCACATCTCAGTACAAATTAGACGATCCGTCTAGCCTACCACAATAATAATAGGTCAAACTGCAGCTATACAAATAAGTGAACAGACAAACAAACAATGTAAGTTATTGTAAAATATACTAAATCATGATTGTGCTAAAATTCACAAGACAGAAATATTAGTACAAGAGGAAGAACAGAAATCAAATAATAAGATCTGCGATAACTTACCAATGACTAAATATTTAAAAGATCTAATTAAATTATGTAAACAGTCCAATATCAGAGTAGTTTCACATTATAAAGAGTAACCCACTAGAATCTGCACTGGCTCACGGTCACATTAAAAATACCTCTGATACTCTTTAAATGGGCAAATACAGGTTGTAAGATATTTATATTTGACCTCTTTAAATAAAATACCAAACCTAATACCTACACACATTTTGCACATACGCCTAGAGAATATAATTTTTGCTGAGCTTGGGATTTGCTGAGTTTGGAAATTATTGCACTTTTAATGTGCAAGGTACTTGAATCACATTATTGCACCGGTATTTTAAACTAAGCTATACAAACAAATACTTAACTGATTTTTAGCAGACCTTGCCTTTGACCCTAAGCAATATTAAAGCTAGTTAGGTCAATTCCATGTCTATCTGGGGATGTGTTTTAGTGTTTATCGAAAAATGAGCACCGCTCATAATGCTTAAATTGCTTCAATTGTGTAAAGTCAATGCAAGCTTAAATTAGAAGACTTATAAGTAGTGTATGCACAGTAATTAGCTTTTTGATTAAAATCAAATGTTGTCATCATCCAATTGTGTGGCATTATATACAACTATAACAAGATAAATATATAATATTACATATACAATACATAAAATAAATGAAGCCAGGTTGTAGATCTGGTGGTCTCTACATGTGATTAATAAAAAAAAAATTTAAATAACAAAATTCATCTGACATGTTGCTCATGTGCCACAGCATCCAGACCCAAGGATCAGATTTATTTGAGATTTGATAGAGGTTTTTGTTCTCTATTACTCCAGTGCATGATGCATTCACAGTGAAGTCATAAGGAGCTTGTCTTCCACCACTGCAGATGCAAATAATAAATCATCTGTAGGTTTGTAATTTGCTCCCTGTCCATCTAATCATTTAGTCTGAGATTACATAATAATGCGGTATACAACCCAAAGGCCAAAGGTCATCCAGTGACTCGTCCAGCTCAGTTCACTCCATTTGCGAATAGTGTGACTGGTCATACCATCCTGTGGACCAAATTAAAAAGGTGATCAGAGTTTAATCATTTTTATCTTTGCATGTATTTCCATAAGTCAAGTCTGTGAACAAAACATTTAAAGCACATTTACAAATTCTGTTAATAAACGAAGCCCAGTTACCTCATCCGAGTCCATATCATCAGCGCTGGACCCGAAGATTGAGGCCAGGTAGGTGAGGTGCATCACTGTTAGTACACTAAATACTCCATTAATAAAATAAACCCAAAATGCCTAGTGAGAATAAGAGAGAAATTATTAGACATGCTTATATGTGCAAGCGATAGAAGCTACAGTGTGCCGGAATGTTTTGAGGACAATGGGAAAATTATGATTATTAAGACATAGAAGAAAACATGTTTCTTTGCTGCAATTAATCAAAATGACTAAAAATCCTTTCCATAACTTTAAAGCAGAAGCAGATCAGGGCGTTGCTATTTAAGGATATTTAATTAGTGCAGTTATATACAAACGAACAAGAACAAATAATGTATTAAACAGCAAATAATGCTTTAAAAAAAGGTACAAAATTCATCATCTAAGTCAACACTACTTTAGTTTCTACTGTAAAAAAAAAAAAGAAAAAAAGCTAGTGCAACAAATGTGTGGGGTGATAAATTTCAGTATGCTTTAGACATTTAGTACTTTGAACATGGAACTCTGAACTACAGGTACACATTGAGATGTGGATCTAAGAAAAAACAAAAACAAATTAAAGTTGCAAGCAACGATGACGGGCCCAAGCAACGGGCGCGGTCCCCACCCCGGGCGCACCGCACAACCTGCGTGTTATTCGAGTGTGTCAAAACCTCAAAAAAGTCATTGGCACCCGGTTGCACCGCAGAACTTGCACACAGAACGTCACACATCATACTGGGCTAATATCAGTTTGGGCCCTAAATATTTGTGTGTGTGTGTGTGTGACTAGTTAATGTGTCAGTCTGTCTCTGATGAGTAAATGTGTTTTTGTGTGTTTGTGTGTGTGTGGTGTGTGAATCTGTGTGTTAACATTAGTGATGTGTGTGTTAGTATGTCCAAGACATGTGACTTGTTAGTGGATGTGTGTGTTTCTGCGTGAGACAGAGATGTGAGTGTGTGAGTGTTATAATTTGTGATGTTATAATGTGTGTGTGTATGTAGGTGCTCATTTGTGTGATGTATGAGTGTATTTGTTTGTGTTTGTGCATGCATGTGTGTGCGTGTGTGTGAGATGTGTTTGTGTCTTTGTGTGTGTTTATTTAGTGTGTTAACATTAGTGATGTGTGCTTGTGTTTGTGCATGTTTGTGTGTATGGTGTGTTCAAATATTAGTGATTTGTGTGTGATTAATAATTGTTCGGTGTAAGTTTAAGACATTATCACTGCTGACCCGTTTGAGAGATCAAAATGTGTGATGTGATGTGATGTGTGTGTGAGAGTGAGGGAGAGATGTGTGTGACAGTGATGTGATGTGATGTGATGTGATTTGTGTGTGTGTGTGTGTGTGTGTGTGTGTGTGTGTGTGTGTGTGTGTGTGTGTGTGTGGGAGGTTTAGTGTGTGTGAGAGTGAGGGACAGAGGTGTGTGAGATGTAGATGTGTCAGTCTGTGTGTGACGAGTAAATGTGCTTGTGTTTGTGCGTGTTTGTGTATATTAGATTAGATTAGATTAGATTCAACTTTATTGTCATTGCACGCAGTCACAAGGCAACGAAATGCAGTTAGCATCTAACCAGAAGTGCAAGTTAGCAGTGCAATATAAACATATATACAGATCTATAGAAACTTGTATGATAGAATTAAGGTCTATGTATAAATTGTATTACAGAAAAAAAAAAATATATTTATATATATATATATATATATATATATATATATATATATATATATATATATATGGAGTGTGTGTGTGTGTTTGTGTGTATGGTGTGTGAGTCTGTGTGTGAACATTAGTGATGTGTGTTATTAATAATTTTTCAGTGTAAGTTTAAGGATGTTCCTGAATGTGATGTCACTGTCCGTGTCACTGAATATAATGAGTGAGTGTGTGTGTGTGTGAGTGTGTGTGTGTCGTGAGAGATGTGTGCTATAGATGTGCAGGACCCTCTTGTTTTCCTAAGGATCATTCTTTTCTTTTCTTTTTTAATGTAGTGTGTTGACATTAGTGATGTGTGTGTTATTAATCATTTTTCGTTGTGTAAGTTTAAGACATTAGTACGGCTGAGACATTTGAGATATCAAAACTGATTTGCAATTAAAAACTCACCCACACACTATAGGTGCGCAGGAGCCTCTTGTTTAAGGATCTTTTTCCTTTTTCATGATATATTGATTTTTATTTAGTCAGGTACCATTAGTGACGTGTGCTTGTGATGTGTGTGTGTGCATGTAGGATAGTTAGTGTGTTCATATTGTGTATTTGTCGGGATGTGTACATGACCGATGTGTAGAATGTGTGGTCTGGTGTGTATATCGCCGCGCTTGTCCACCAGACTGAATGTTGCACAGTGGGCAATTTAAATGTTTGTATTGTTTATTTTTTATGATTTCTGCATATGTTTAAATAATAAACATGAAGCCATAGTAAATGAGAAGGGGAAAGACCTGACTGCAGAATACCTGCCTACTACTGCCATCTACTGGACATATTTTATTACTGCAGGAGTCAGTACAGAAAATTCAGACCAAGGCTGATAAATATACTGTAAAAATTGTTGGGAGCTGTGTGAGCATCACAAAAACATGAAACTCAAGAAATCTACTCAGAAGCAGTTGTTCTTTCTACATAAAATGTTTGGGCACATTAGGACTTTCCACTTGGTGGATATAAGTATCTTATGTTTGCTCCAAATGATATGTTGCCATATCAACACTATTCAACGTATCAAAAAATCCTTTACAGTGTGACATCAGCCGTGTCTTCCAATTATTGTGCCTGATGTTGAAGCCAATTTGCTGAAAATTAG